>JARYHS010008074.1:174675942-174730902 GCA_031002005.1 Vandiemenella viatica
TTCCCAGTTTATACCTGGTAAATTTAAATCCCCACCAATAATGATCATTCTATTCTCACCTCTGAAATCTGAGTATGAATTTAACCCCCCCCCCCCCCCAAGAGTCTCATCTTCATCTGTCATTCTTCCATTGCTGTAAGTAGCCAACACTCTGATTTTTTTGATTTTTTTTTAATTACCCCAGAAATCTACCCCAAGTAACTCATAGTTTTGATCTATGAACGCCAGTGAACTGTGGTAGTTTTTGCTAACTCCTCCACCAATTGCTTCTCTATCTCTGCAGTACTCTCTGTTACCATCAGAAAAAACCGCACTGTCTAGTACATGCTCTTTTAACCAACTCTAGACACGTCACACCTAAGAAAAGGAAAGTCAAATTTGTTCCAACACCATGACTAATCAAACAACTTATAACCAAAACAGATGCCACTCATTGATTCTGCAGATGAAATCCCTTAAATTAAAATGACAACAATATAAAAAAACTGCCAATTGTAGTGGGCATGAGCATGATAAACGCTAAACTTCTGTATGCTCACATGGTCATTAGCAAAAGCAGAAGTCTTGCAGATTGTGAAAAAACCTACAAACCTGTGGAATTGATAGTTAAAAATTGTATCTCCAGAAATTATATACCGTTAGACTAGCTTAGCAGCCACTTCTCAACTCGGGCAGTCAAAATTGACCCCATATTCACAAAAAAGTTATTAGTAAACAACACTCAAAATTTTTATTTATCATATAAAACAACACTGCAGATGAGAAAATCTAATGCAAAAGGTGTGGGTGAAGTTATTAGAGTGTTTAGTTATATAATAGATGGTATATTGCCAGTTATAAGACACATTACTTTTTATATATATTTATGGAAATATATCCAATCTTTGGGAAGATGGAATTAATTAAACCACTACCAAGGAAAGAAACCACTCCTGTTGAACCATCAGATTACTGACGTATAAGTTTACTACCTATCATCTCCAAAGCTCTCAAATACATATAGTTCATGACCAAACCACCAAGTACTTAATTCTGTGCAACAAACTGGAACATTTTCAGTCTGGATTTCGAAAAAATACAGTATGGCAACTGCACCCATAGATATAACAGATGGCATCAGACTTGCAACGGATGGATAAACAATAACAATACTAAGCCTTCTCAACCTTAACAAACTGAGAGGAAATTTTTGTCAGTGGAGCTGTTGATTGTTTCCAATTGTATTTGAGGTACCGTCGGCATTGCATTGCGGATATCATTGGAGGAAAATGTGTCCACTAGGCTCAGTCCTGGAACCACTTTTATTTTCCATGTATATAGAAAATATAGCTTGTATGTTATGCCACTGTATCTCTCATCTGTATGCTGATGACTTTCAACTGTGTCTTAGTGCAACAGCAAACAATGTACCCACCATAATAAAGCAAATAAATGCTCACCTACAGTAACTCTCTGATTGCGCAAAGAGGCTTGGACTAAAAAATAAACTTCATTAAATCTCTGGTTGCTGTTATTGCTAGTTCAGAACTGATAGGCAGCAACCTTCCACACACGCCATACACACACCACAAAACTACCAAAACAAAGCTTCAGAGAAAGAAGCTAAATTATAGCAATATGGTAAAATAGGTGTTCTAGTTGACGGTAATTTAAACTGGCTTGAGAACACTGTCTCATTATAGTATTAATGCCTTCTCTTCTAGCTTTGCAAAAAATTAAAAATATTTTCTTCACCCATTTTTTTTTTAAAAAAAAAAAAAAAAAAAAAAAAAAAAACACTACTATTGCAGGCCCTTGTGCTTCACCAACTCAATTACAGCAACATAGTTCATAAAAGTTTAAGTTTGGCAAACATGAGGAAAAATGAACTTGTTATGGACTTCTGTGTAAGGTTTATCTGTAACCTTTGGATGTACAACCATGTCTCACCTGCATATTATTGCCTAGAATGTTAGTGCAACTTCAATTAATGACTTTTCACACTTTGTCATCTTCTACATTTGAGAACTCCAGCCTACCTACATATATTCAACATCACATACCTAGGAATGTGCCTTACCATTAACACCAGTTTCCTTAATTAACATCTTCAAACGATATCCTTTCATAACTTGGAAACCTTTGCCAATTTCAGTTGCTAGATTACAGAATAATCTTCCCCAAAAAGTAAGAACTACTGAAGAAAGTGGTTTCTTTAGATCACCTTGAGTAAGCATTACTTGTCTCAGGATTAGCTGTCCAACCCCTTCCCCCATGTATTTTTAGCCTTCACTTATATTAATTTATACAGTTTTAATATACTTATTCAGCCTTCAGTAGCATTAGTTTATGCCTTTTGTACACCTTTTCCACCTTCTCTAGCATTAGTTTTGTGCCTCTTTCTTGCTAGGCCACTAGTTATAAATCAGTATCATAAAGATTTTAGTTTGTGTTTTAGTTACTACCTAGCTTAAGTAAAATGTGAGAAAAATGTTTTAAACTGTCAATTAATGTAAAGTTTAAATTATGTGTAATAACCTCCTGCTATGAAATAAGAGAGGGTGTGGCAGCCCTAATCGTGCCAGGTTAAATTAATCTTTAAATAAATCGGCAAATAAAAAAATATAAACACGGAAAGAAAGAGCATTGCTTATCACCAATATGGAAACAGATCCACTAATAGTAAAAACATAGAAATTTTGTGGCTAAACCACTTTTCAACAGTAGCATATGGAGTGACCACAAACATGGAATGTATAGAAATTTTGGATACTTGCCATCAGTAGTAAAAATGGAGTGAAAAGGGTGGAAGATACAGAGTGGCAGTTAATTATATAGCAGACGATGTTGGGTGGGGGAAATTCAAAATAATAAAAATAATATAATATCAGTAACAATGGAGTGAAAGAACTGCCACCAGGCGATATTTATGTGGAAAGGAAAGATAAATTATACCCAACACTCACAAGTACAAAGTTGAACGGAGGAGAGCAGCAGGAACACAAAATAATATACAAACACAATATTTATGGGCCTACCCTTTGTCAAGTAGAAAGAAACATGTGACTGAGCTTGTGCGAGCCTCATGGTCAACACAGCCACATGCAGAATGAAATTGATTGTCAGAGGTGATGGGGGAGAGCACCAATAATATACTCACAAGTATTAATCACAAGAAAGAAAAATGGAACATTTCAAAGGAGAAATAATAATACTAAATAATTGAAAATATATTTGGAATAAGGTCTATATATAATGAAGCTATTGTACTTGCCAGTGATGGGTATAACAGGGTGAGGATGGAAGGAATTATCTGAAAATTGAGGCATGGGGTTTGTCTAGTCTGCAGGATGTTTTGGCAGGCCATTTCCCCTCAACTGAGTTCAGATTGGGAGGTAGTATCTGGAAGAACTCTAATGCCCTCCCCTTTCAACTTTGGGAGTGGTGGATATAATTTATCTTTCCTTTTCACATTAACAACAATATAAGACATACACTCTATTGGGTACTGTATCATCATCGCTTTCCCTCTCCAGCGGACCAGGTGTGGTAATGAACAAGCCTCATTCTTAATCTCCTGTCTTTGCACCACAATTTTCCATGTTTTCTTCTCCCATTCTGAACTGTGACTGGCCAAGAATGTTTGAACTTGCTTCATTCAACTCTCTTGTGGTCTTCTTCTTTTTCCAGTAACTTTTTTTAAATTTCAAAACATGCCTTAAATAATATATTTTCATTCTCATCAAGTGACTAAACCATTTGTCTCACCTGGTCTTCTAGGTACCTCACCTGAGAAAATTCATCTGTCTCGTCTCTTGAATCCATCTCTTGTCCTATCTAGTCAATGAAGCAGCCTCTAATCCATATGCTAGGATGGGGAACAAGTATATTTTATGGAAAGAGATTTTGCTGCCTGAGGAAAACTTTTGTACCTTAATATCTGTAAAATATAACTATAGAAGTTATCCTCTGTTTCAATCCTATTACTTTTTTCCGGAATTAGCTATTATCTACTAACTTAACAATACCTAAGTATTTGGAAATTTCAGTGTCTTGAAATCCCAATTTAATTTGACTGGTTTGCTTTTCCTATTGACTTTCAATTATACAATTTTGGTCTCACATGTTTTAAACCCAAACTTTGCAAGATCATCTTTTCACCAGTTAATATGTTGTTGCAGTTTGTAAGACCCAAGGCTGATACCGGGGCTGTAGTATAGCCTTAGTGCCTCAACTAACAGTTTATGTTGACTCAAAGTTCTGCAGAAAATTTATGAAATAATTTTTGATTTGACCATGTAGCCGGATAAACTCAACGTAAATGCTTGAGGTCACCACAATATTTGTTAAACCACAAATAGAGAAAAGGTTTCAAGATAACTACGAAATGATAAAAGTTCACTTTCCGGAAATTCCAAGTTTTATTTTCAAAGTCACAAAATTTTACTGGATCGCAGACGTATAGTCACCGATGAACGAAGCATAGCGCAGCTGATGGCGGAGAACTTCGCCGCTATCACATCGTCCACCAATTTTGACCCTCGTTTCCAGCAACGCAAGATTGCAGCTGAGAGGCGCGCGCTGTGCTTCGATTCGTCGAATACAGAGGCCTACAACTGTCCATTTACATTTTGGGAGTTGGAGTTCAGCGTTGAATAGCGCTAACGACACTGCTCCAGGGCCTGATTTGATCCAGTACCAGATGCTGAGGCATCTAAGTAAAGATGCTAAGGAGTACCTTCTGGATATTTTTAACGATATATGGACCGGAGGACACTTCCCCGACTCGTGGAAAGAAGCAACATTAATTCCCATTTTAAAACCAGGGAAAGACAAATTGTTGGCAGGTAACTATCGTAGTATTGCCCTAACAAGCTTGCGTGGGGAAGACACTGGAGAGGATGGTCAATCGCCGCCTCTTCTGGTGTCTCGAATCCCGTAATCTGCTTAGCCGCTTTCAGTGTGGATTCAGGAAATTTCATTCCACCTTGGACAACCTGATCCTCCTGGAGGCGGCAATACAGGATGCGTTTATCCACAGCCAACACCTTGTGGGTGTCTTTTTCGATCTCAAAAAGGCCTACGATACTACCTGGCGGCATATTATATTAAAACAGTTGCACAAATGGGTTTTAGAGGTAATCTACCCCGTTTTTTAAAGTCATTTTTATCTGGTCATTGCTTCCGGTACCGAGTCGGTAGTGAAGTGTCAGATCTTTTTATTCAGGAAAACGGTGTCCCTCAGGGATCAGTTTTAAGCGTTACTCTTTTTGCCATTGCTATTAATAGCATTACAGCCATTATAAGGAGTCCCATAAGGTACTCCTTATATGTGGCCGACTTCTTAATTTTATTGCATCGTCCAGCCTGAGAAGCGCTGAGCGGCAGCTGCAACTCGCACTGATCAGGCTGGATGTATGGTCAGTGCATACCGGTTTTCGTTTCTCTACTGAGAAAACGCGGTGTGTACTTTTTACTCGTAGCAGAAGTCTTTTAGCAGAACCTCACCTTACCCTGAGGAACACCGTTTTACATTTTATTGATACTGTTCGTTTTCTGGGCCTCATTCTAGACGCAAGGCTCAGCTGGCTGCCACATCTTAAAGATGTAAAAACCAGAGCCTTGAAAGCTTTAAACGTTTTAAAATGCCTCTGTGGCAGGTCGTGGGGCGCTGACTGCTCCTGCCTGCTACAGTTTTATTGAGCCTTTGTACGGTCGCGGTTGGAATACGGGTGCATTGTTTACAGTTCGGCACGGGACAGCTATCTTCGGATGTTGGATAGTGTCCACCATGCAGGAATTCGACTCGCCACGGGTGCCTATCGCACTAGCCCAATACCCAACATTTGTGCTGAGTCTGGCGAGCCGCCACTTTCCATCCGGTGGCATCTCCTCATGGTGTGACACTATGTACATATTGCCACAACTCCTAGCAGTCCCGTGCACGACGTAGTGATGACACCTAACTACGAACGGCTATATGTTAATCGTCACTGAGCGACCAAACCATTTAGCCACCGTACAAAGGCTATTTTAGAAGAATATGGGTTTGAATTGCCCTCCTTTTATCACCAGGGTTGGAGTAAATCTCCTCCCTGGCTTTTAAAGAGGCCCAGAACGATTTTAGAAATATCTGGGTTGAACAAGCAGTCTACCGCTGACAGTGTTTTTACCAGATTTTTTAATGACATTTTAAACCAGTATCAGGATTTTACCCCGGTGTATACGGATGGGTCTGAGCAGGCTAACGGAGTAGGCTGCTCCGTAGTGTTCCCTTGAGCGACTTACAGATACAAGCTGGATGGCAGGTGCAGCGTTTACACTGCCGAGTGCTACGCCCTGCTAAAGTCGCTCAAGCATATGAAGGTAAGTCGATGTATGAAATATATCATATGCTGTGATCCCCTCAGCTGTATTCAGGCATTAGTAAACATGTACCCAGCAGACCATTTCGTCCAGGACATCCAGGACGCCCTCCTTTCTCTTCAATCTCTTGGAAAGGAGGTAATATTCTGCTGGGTGCCAGGCCATGTGGGAATCAGGGGGAACGAGGTAGCTGATGAAGCTGCCAAGTTAGCCCTGCAACAAGGTCAGAAACCGACTTTGATCCGGTCCCAAAGTCTGACCTTGCCTCGGAGGTGAAAAGATTTGTTTTTGACATGTGGCAGAGGCAGTGGCTGGAGGTTGAACATAGTAAGTTCCAGCTAGTCAAACCGACCATTCAGCCGTGGAGCAGCTCCTTCCGGCGGGCGAGGAGGGATGAGGTTCTCCTTACTCGCCTCCGTATAGGGCACTGTCCTCTGATGCACAGCTTTCTTCTCCGCCAGGAGGACCCACCGGAATGCGATGCTTGTGGCGTACCTAGACAGTACGCCACATTTTAATTGGTTGTGTTTTATTTTCTGACTTAAGGGCAGACGTTGGCCTAGCCAACGATCTGGCCCTTATTTTAAATAATGACAGTGACAATGTGGCCAAGGTTTTAAAGTTTTGTAGCTTGGCCGGTCTTGTTCCAAAAGTATTGGGCAGATCAGCCTAGGTTTTAGACTGAATCGATGGCCTTCTACAACAATCAATTCAAGAACCGTCCTTTTATTTATATATGAATTTATGTGCAAGTTGTTTATGAATAAAATCTCCAGTCTTACAAAGTTGTTTATGTTTGACATTTTATAACTGGCTGGCCCTTCTACAGCCAGCCAGTTAGTCCTTCTTTTTTAACTTGTTGGCCCTTATACAGCCAACTAGTTAATGTTTTTTTTTTAATTGTTTATGGCCATTCTACAGCCATTGTTTTTGTTTTATATTTTGCTTTGCAGTCTGTGTGGCCGACCCCCCTTACAGTCAGCCATGCAGACAATATTTTAGACTATTCTATTTTATTGTGCTGTCCGCGTGGCCGAACTCTTTACAGTCGGCCACACGGACGGCAATCGAGTTTATGGCACATTGTCACACCAGGCAATAGTTAGGGCGCTAATAACCCCGACGTTGACGCGCCCTAAAGCCCCAAATACAACAACAACAACAGCCCCCTTGAATTGCTCAGGTGTGCACTACACATATGAATAGGGTTCGTAGGTGGCAGGGACCATGAGGAGTGCATTGATAAATTTTATAGGCTGAAAAGACCTGGTATTTGAAATATAGTTACCACCAAGCCAAATAAATTCAGCATCACAAATGTAGAGTAGCTAAAGAGATTCTCGACAATTAAAAGTTCTTGCGGTAAACTGTAGAAGTGCTTGTACCAATAGGAATCGTTATTGGTAGCACAGAAGTGTATATTGTAAACAGTGTTCAAACTGGGTATAAGCACCACAGAAATATTTGATAATAGCATGAATATTTTCCGTAACGATAGATTGCATTTACGTGGAGGTGGTGTATTTATAGCAGTTCTTAAATATCTTCCTCATAATGAAATAGGTGTCGATACAGTTTGCAGGGAACTGCTTTGCTAGATCAGGGTATGGGTTGGCACACCTTCGGTATCTGAGCTGGGAATTGGAGTTTCTCACCATTTACCCAACTCCACAAACTCTGTACCCTGTACTTTAATGATCACTATAAGGAGATATGGTGGAGCATTTTTTGTATTGGAGAACGAGGATCTTGGCTTCAATACCTGGCTCATGAGGATAAAAAGTCCTAATCAAGGTTTTACATGTGAACAAGGAGGTGTATATGTGGTGAATCCAACAACTCGCTAGTGCAAACTCTGGCACCTGTTGCACCCCTGTTGTATTGTGCTTGGGGGCTCCACATCACTCAACTTTTGTTTCCTCCAGACTTCTGGGACCAAAAATAATTCAAATCTATCAAAAACCCCAGCAACACTAATAAAAAGAATTCCACTACCTGTGACGTAGGTTGCAGTATAATTCTGAGAAGTGAGTCAAAGTTAGTAGCCAGCCTGCGTGAGGAATTTATGAATGTAACAGAATGGCTTGTCCATTGCCAAATGCTTTTGTTTTCATGTGCAGGGAGCACAGAACCTTTAAAAGATATTTTCCTCCTATATTTCAAATAGTTTGGTGGGTCTTTTTGGAACACTACAATTTGTGAAGAAGCAGAAGAATGGGATGCTGCTGCTGCAAACTGTTACCAACAAGCTGGTTCAGGGAGTTCACTGTAAACTCTAAACAGCAGTTAGAATGCCATCACCTGCCATGATTTAATAGAGTTAGAGAATAAAGAACTCCATAAAGGTAGACATATATTTGAAGGCTGAGCCCCAAGGAAATAGTCTGTTGGCCAGACCTCAAGGTTTTCATTGCTGTGCTGGCACGCACACACACACATATTTGTCATGAAATCCTCAAGGCTTTTTCAGACCTAGAGTGGGCACCACAATAACAATATCCAATGATGGTCGTGGAAAACAGATTTTTGTTTCACAGTGGCAAATAATATTAAAAGTCTCATTTAAAAGTACATCAGAAGAAGTGAATTTTGTAAGGAGTTGCTACTCAAAAAGAGAAAATATATATAAATCTTCTTTCCAAAGGTCTTACAAAAGATTTTCGTAATTATATGAGGATGGATGCAGAAACCCTTTTACATCTTTGATCATTGGTCTTCTATATATTGCAAAGAAAGATACGGCTTCGCAGGAAGCAGTTACCCCTCCTACCAAAGATAAAATCACTGCAAAACTGTAGTTTGCTCTGTAGTTGAGCACCTATTTGCCCATCTGCAACACACAGCTTATTGTATAGTGCACAATAAATCTTGGACTACTGTTAACAATGATTGAAATTACTGTAAACTCTTTGGGAAAGAGTTGTCTTTTCCCTTTAAGGCATTTTGAAGACAATCACAACAAATCTAAATGATCCTATCCTCCATGTTTACATATCATATGGACTCGCCATGTTTACATTAACTGCCAATATTTGCTGTAGTAGTATGGGGTTTATGTACTGCTTAGTGGCTTTTTGCAAGTCTAGTTTAATGGCTTTTGTAGAAACATATTATTATAGTTTTGTATGAAAGTCATACGGAATAAACATAAACAATGCATGTTCAAGAAAAATTTAAGCCAAAATTGCATTCAAACTTGAGAGTGATGGTGAAAGTCACAGATATGGGTGTGAAAGGGTGATGAAATTAAAACTAAATGTTAATTACAAATTCTAGAAACAATACTCTAAGTCCACATGTTCGAAGTCGTTTGTAACAGCTTGTTAGATGTATGACTACAACATTTAAATGGTTTTTTGAGATGTTAAATTAATGCTTTATTTCTGTGCAAGATAGCTTTCATTTGTTGAGACTTACACATTACATTTGTGTATTACATCATTGCTGTGCTGGCACGCACACACACACATATTTGTCATGAAATCCTCAAGGCTTTTTCAGACCTAGAGTGGGCACCACAATAACAATATCCAATGATGGTCGTGGAAAACAGATTTTTGTTTCACAGTGGCAAATAATATTAAAAGTCTCATTTAAAAGTACATCAGAAGAAGTGAATTTTGTAAGGAGTTGCTACTCAAAAAGAGAAAATATATATAAATCTTCTTTCCAAAGGTCTTACAAAAGATTTTCGTAATTATATGAGGATGGATGCAGAAACCCTTTTACATCTTTGATCATTGGTCTTCTATATATTGCAAAGAAAGATACGGCTTCGCAGGAAGCAGTTACCCCTCCTACCAAAGATAAAATCACTGCAAAACTGTAGTTTGCTCTGTAGTTGAGCACCTATTTGCCCATCTGCAACACACAGCTTATTGTATAGTGCACAATAAATCTTGGACTACTGTTAACAATGATTGAAATTACTGTAAACTCTTTGGGAAAGAGTTGTCTTTTCCTTTAAGGCATTTTGAAGACAATCACAACAAATCTAAATGATCCTATCCTCCATGTTTACATATCATATGGACTCGCCATGTTTACATTAACTGCCAATATTTGCTGTAGTAGTATGGGGTTTATGTACTGCTTAGTGGCTTTTTGCAAGTCTAGTTTAATGGCTTTTGTAGAAACATATTATTATAGTTTTGTATGAAAGTCATACGGAATAAACATAAACAATGCATGTTCAAGAAAAATTTAAGCCAAAATTGCATTCAAACTTGAGAGTGATGGTGAAAGTCACAGATATGGGTGTGAAAGGGTGATGAAATTAAAACTAAATGTTAATTACAAATTCTAGAAACAATACTCTAAGTCCACATGTTCGAAGTCGTTTGTAACAGCTTGTTAGATGTATGACTACAACATTTAAATGGTTTTTTTGAGATGTTAATATTAATGCTTTATTCTGTGCAAGATAGCTTTCATTTGTTGAGACTTACACATTACATTTGTGTATTACATCATAAAAACTTTTAATTATATTGAGTTCCTAGTATTTTAATATCTAGGATAGAGAAACTAAACCCATCACTGCATGTTTAATGCTCTACTGATAGCTTAGGGATTATTAAGGAAGATATATCGCGAGTGTTGAATATTGGAATGCATATCATATGAACTCTATGCTGATGTGTAATTTGGTATTCTGTTAGCGAATCTCACATGATTATGAGATGCAAAGTAAAAACCATTTCAATATTTAACTAACCAACAACAGAAAGAAATTATAGAGTTAATCCCTGTTCCATTATTATTTCTATCTTTTTGTTTTGCAGCATTGAAGTCATTCGTAAGTCTTAGTAAATCTTGGGAAGAAGGAAAATGTGATGTTATAAAGGAATTCCTTGATGCAGGAGGAGAACCACAAGATATTTTGAAAGTTATTAATGTTGCGGACAGAAAAAATTTGGCCTTGGCTACCGCTGCCTTTTCAGCTGTCCGTATTATCCTGATGAGGTAATAATAATTCCAAGTGACGTAAGTTTTTAAATGTATTGTGTATTCTTTTTATCAATATTATTAAGATGTTGTGTTTTCTTTTCCAGAATCCTGACAGACTTCCCTCAGTATAATGTGAAAGCTCAAACTGCATGTAGACACATTATAAGAGCTCATTTGCCGATAATCAATGCAATGCTATCTCTAAACAGTAATGCACATCAGAGAAAAACTGTTCTAAGACTTTTAACAGGTGCCCGTCTTTTGGTTTTATATTTAATTTAATTTCTTTCATTTAACTGCGATGGAGAACATTCTCTAGTGGCAGTTTAGCTACTCACCTATTTACTTCCATACTTATTATTTTTGTATTACCTTAAATCCTTTGAGTATAAATTTCTGCACCCATTGACATTACTCTTTAGAAATTTTAATTTTATATTCCTTGAGTGGTTTTGGTAAAATTTTCATCACTTGACATAGTAATTTATTTCAATCCCTGACTCCCTTTCCTATGAAAGAAAATTTTCTCACTCCCTTATGCTTGAAGTTGAGTGCCAACATGTGGTCATGGTCATCTCTTTGATTAGCTACTGCTAATTGTTCTACGAGTGTCTTCTATTGTGCCTTTTTATAACTATTATCAGTTTAAATTCTGGCCTATGATTTACTCAGGCCTATAATATCAGAACTGATTCGTGATCACTTAATACTTCAGTTACTTAAGATCCCATGAGGTTCGTCAGGCTTTATTAGAAATATGGGCAACATGTTTCGTATTCCATTTTGAAAGATCTTAATTTTTGTTGATACAAAATTATCAGCGCTATTCTCTCTATAAAACATGATAATTCTTATTATGGATTTTTTTGTATTAATTAGTTATGTAAGCCAAAGACGAACAAGAAGTTTTATCTTACACCTTCAATCTTAATACACTGCTCTTTAAATTGAGTTGAGCATCAACCATTTGTTTTGATTAAGTGTTCATAGATCTATTATTTCAACACCTGTGTGGCACATTACTAAATTATCTGTCAATATCTGCTACGACCTCACCATTTTTTGTTCTTTCTCGAGTCAATGTGAGCAACATATTTCTTTATTACAAAGTTCTTCACATACCTGAACCTTTCTATATACTTATTATTAAGTTCCACAAAAGAATAAATTTTATTCATATTTCAGCTGTTGTGAGCTTTGGAGCTGAACTTGCTCATGAAGTTGCAGTACAGTTGACTTTGAGCCCACCTGTGTTGGATGTCCTAACTCAGCACACACAGGATCCAGACAAAAAACATAGTGTAAGAATTTGCTTCATACACTATCTCTTAGCATTTCTTCTGAATGGCTCCAATACCACTATTCGCATCTTGATTGAAAAAAAAGGTGAGTATTCACAGTGTCAAAAGTAAGGTGTTTTTGTTTTTTGTTCTTTTTTGCTAGATTCCATAGCTGTGTAAATTTTAAATCACATGTGAAACTTTTTTGTTTTTTTGTTTTAAATTTTATTCACAAAGATCAGTTTTACAATTTTAATATGGTATTGAGTATTATAAGGCTATATTGTGAATCCCACATATGGTAAAACTTGTGTGTGGGCTTCAAGTTGTAACAATCTTTATTCATACATTAAGATATTTACAGTGACTTAGAATCCATTGGACAATTTATACATGATTGTGTATAAAGAATAATCAATATAGTATATTGGGGTTATATAGACACAAGTGATACAATCATTACAAAGATTAGTTCCATGTATAGAAGACCATACTCTCTGGCACAAAATCACCTCCGTGGCTGTCACACAATTTTAAAAGGAATGACGAAGATGGACAGTAGAAGCTCCTAATAGACAAAAAAAAACCTCAACATACCCAAACACATCCCCAATCAACAGTTAGTGGAAATGTGTATGGGCAATTTTTTGCAAAGATCAGCCTGATCAGCCATAAGTGATGCCAACATAAATAAGTGTCTGTAAGTGAGACATGACTATTGGGCAACAATAATATGTGGTATTTTTTTCAGTAGAAATGCTGTGTTTTAAAAAAAATTATGTTTTCTATCTATTTATGTTGTGAGCTGTCTTCTACTGATTTGTTATCAGTATATGTAGACTAAATTTGAATTGTCATAGTGACCATCTGACAGATTTCAAGGAGACATACATGGGGCAAGATTTCCATTCACATGTCAAATTTTAAACATTCAGTATTCAAAACACTTCCATTTTCCTTCCCCTTTCATTCAGTTCCTCCCTTGCCATCGTAGATATAATCTCCCTATCAGGATTATGGAGGTTTAATTTGATGATTTTGCTTAATTAGTCATCCTTGACAAAGCTACTTTATTGATACACAGCCCATTATGGAATGAAGTCTTCACGGACGATCGCTGATTTGCTGTATTGTCCTAGGCGATTGCCGAGCACTTGTGCAACCATGGGCACAGAGTAGAGTTCAATAACATTAGGATACTGGCTAGAACTTCACATTTTAGGGAATATGTTATCAAAGAAGCGATCGAAATTCGACTGGCCAACATATTCAATAGAGACAGTGGTCTATGTCATAGTGAGGCATGGAAACCAGCCTTGGCAAGAATCCGCAGAGAATGTTGTACCTCTGTCCAGCTACCACCATAGAGGGCTCCATATTAGTTCGGGCCACAACGAGAACGATAGCCACGCTCTCTGGCAGTCATCCGCCGGACGTGGACTTATATATAAGGAAGTGTGGCACCCGAGCTATCTCAATTTCTGTGGGTCAGCCAACCAATGGAGATGTCTACATCCCTGAAGAAGATAGCGGAGCTAGCCGTCGAAATATCGTGATTTCACAAGACAATCCGGCGGTACACCCGTGAAGACTTCACTACAGTCGAACACTGGGAAAGTCTTCGTTCTTAGCCCATTATGTTTTTGTGTCATCCTACTTCCGCCAAAAGCTGTGGATAGGTTCACCCTCTTATATCATGCATATTGGTTTCTTGAAGTCCTTAATTTTTACTTGTAAATGACAGGTTGTTACTTTACAAATAATGAAACACTTAATTAATTTAACTGTACAGGCTCCAGTGGCAGTTTTCCTATTCAGCCATTTTACCCCTTTCCTGTACTCACTTACTTTTTCACTCTACCAATTTCAACCTTTTAACTCTTTCAGCGATTTTGGTAAACTGTGCCTCATTTAACTGGGTAATTTATTCCAGTCCATGACCCCCTTACCTAAGAAATCTTCCTACAGGCTTATGCCTGAAATCGAGTGCCAGCTTGTGGTCGTGGTCATCTTTTCCCTTCCATGCACCTCCCTTAATTTTTCCATCAATATCTTTCCACACCCCATCACCAATATAAACTCCCATGATTCTCTTCACCCTCCTCCTCTCCTTCAATAAATCCCATTTCAAATCCTTAATCATATCAGTTACCTGATTTTATTCTGTGGTAATTTCCAGAGACAAATCCAGCATCCCTTTGCAATCCCTCCAATTCCTGTATTTGATATCAAGAATGTGGGTCCCATCAGGCTCACTGCTAGCTGTTTGAATGCCCTTGTGCAATACGTATTTTGTGGCCCCCCTGTCTAACTACAGCCAGTGGTGGATCTGTGAATTTTTTGAGCTGGATCAAAAAGCTGTGAGATTGCAACCCCTTTGAACATAATTTTACCATTCCAATTTGTTGCCACCCAGAGTGTCACCGCCGCACCCATTGTTGCTGCCTTTAGGTCGAGCCATAGTAGACGGCACACGCACGCACCAGCACTTTTCTTATTGTTGCCGCTTACTTGATTGAAGTGAGTTCAAACAACACTGTCATTAGATTGGTTCACGTTTTGATGGTACGGGCCAGTGTCGGGCTGGCCAATATGGAAAAGCGTATAGAAAGAGTACTGAAATTTTTGGTCCTTTACAACTAAATGTTGTTTTAGCGTTACTGATTGCTTTAGAAAAGTGTTTTTTTTTTTTTTTTTTTTTTTTTTCAGCCTCACTTTAGATTCATCAGATGTTCGTAGGTTGAGTTCTTGCTTGTTCTCATTAATAAATCAAACCTTTGCCAGAGTGAAGGTCGATTTTAAGGCCTGTAAAAATTGCATACAACATCCGGATTTTGAACCGGGGACGTTCCATACCCAAATCACACACCACGAGAATCTGAATCTAGAAGCACTGAAAAATATGTATTCAATCATATACATTTGTGTTTTGGGATAGTAAAAATAAATTATATAGAATAAAAGCACGTTTATTTTATTATGTTGAATATTAATTTTTCATTACATCAAGATTTGTCTCGACTCAGATGACTACAGCGTAAGATTGGGTAACTGAAAGCCCCTGTATCAAATTCCTGTCTCAGCTGTAACTTTTATGGGTCTTAAAATTGACATTCATCTCTGGCAAAGCTTTGATTTGTTAATGCTAAGATGCTCCATACTGCACGACTGATAAGAAACTCTGTGACTGGAATTTTTAGATCACACGAAATTATTATTATTATTTTAGAGAATCTTTGCTGTCTGTATTTAAATTAAAATGTATAATAATCTTATTCTTTCTTGTTAAAAAAAAATTGAGTGAATCGAAAGGAACCTCAACCAAAACAAACATGTTAAATGTGAAGTGAATGTCGCTTGACATTTCATTGTGACTATGTAGAGATACAATGTGTCGATCATTTGTTAAAACTGCTTTTGGACACTATTTTTGTTCATAACAGATCAAACTGTTAGGAGATAACAGGAGTAGGCAAAAAAACAAAACAAAAAAAAATAATATTTTAACGTACTTTATTACTTTCGTAGATCGTAAAGTATGCCTACACAAAATGAAGTACAATACTCTAAATACAGTACGGGTGGTAGCCACAGCTATGGCCCCTAAATCACTTTTAAAGTAATTTTTGACATTAATTCCATGAAACTCGGCAATGCTATGGACCAGTGTGGACGGGAGGGGGGGGGGGGGGCAAGCTGACACTTGACCGAGTGTTGGTGCGGGCTAGTGTGGCGCGACCTTTAAGCAACATTTGAGCTAAAAAAAAAAAAAAAAAGGTCACCGCTACATAAATTTACCGCCGTTCTTTTAGCTCTGCTACTGTCACGGCGACAATAGTCGATCACTCAATTTGCTGCCTCCGTGGACGTGCCGCCCATGTGCAGTGCACGCCTTCCACACCCACTTACAGTGGACCTGGGTCCCATATTCAAGTTATGGTCTCACCAAAGTTTTGTAATCCAATTCCCTTATTTCTCTGATACATCACCTCATCACTCTCTCCAACAAGTGAATGCATTTGGAACCTTTTCCTACTACCAGTCCAGTTGAGTTTGTTATCAAACGTTATGCCAAGGAATTTATATTTCAAGTCTTCAACAGGCAATTCTTTCTCCACTTTTTAATCATAATCAACTGTTAGTTATTTATTTGTGTACGTAATAAGCTGACTCGTCTTTGCATTTATCTTTAGCCCATATTTACCAATCTAGCTGGATATTTTCCTTAAGCTGTTCACAGTCCTCTACTGTTTTGATTCTATTATATAACAACATTTTATTTGCAAACAACCTAACTTCTGACAGAAAACCATCAACACAATCATTCATTAGAATAACGAATAGCAATGGTCACAACAGGTTACCCATTGACTCTCCCTCTCCTCCTCTTCACAGTTATTTTGATACTGCACTTCCTACCCTGCCTTTTTTGCTTTTATTGATTTCTTGTTTAGCATAATTCAAAAAGTTATTGAGATAATTTTATTTAGATCTGTTATAGGCAAAAGTAAATGGAGATAGAAATAAATATATATAAACATGTATAAAATTAATAAATGAAATATAGATATATAAGTAACTGACTGTAAAGTAAAATGAAAGATAGCAAGTGACAGGTTAAACGTAAGTTTAGGCCAGGGGTGTGTGTGGTGTCAAGGACATGTTGGTAGACTTGTTCCCATCTGCGGAGTTCTGAAGGGGTGGTGGTATTTTGAAAAACTCTAATAGCTCTAACTGTGAAGCAGATGTAGAGGTTGTTCGAATCATGTAAGCTTGCATGATGCCTCATACGGCCCAGTTTCTAAGTGCTCACTGCAAATCGCTGACAGACCGGCCTTCAATATAATTCATCACTCTCACCAGCTTGCAAATTCCCTCCATCTAACTGTTTGCATTAACTGTTGCAACTGACCTTGCTTTGTAATTCATTAGTCTATCACACCTCCCCTTTCCTGGAATAAGAATTATACCACCCGGTCTTTGGATTTTCTAGTTTTGTTTTTCTATTTTACAATTTCTTTTTTTATATACATATAACTTTTCTCATCCTTATTCTGCTATTTACCATGCATTGGATCTATGTGTGGTATGTATACAATGTCTACTGTGTTTGTGTTGTATTGCAAAATGCACATTGACGGCGGATTTTCTCGATGAACACCACTATATCCACGTACGTATTCTCATCACTTGTTGTGCTAAACTGGTCTCCCTAGTGGCATTTGCAGACTGCACAAGGCTGCATGGAGGCCCTGCCTCGTGGTGTAGCAGATGCGAAAAGGCTTCATGGCTGCCCTGCCTGCTGATGTAGAATCTCTAGCCCACTGTTGACACACTCAAATATAATCCTTATGCAGTGTTTACACACAACTTCTCTCTAATCACTTGTAGAACTTTTTCTTCAATTCTTGCATATCATTCCTCATTGTCTGGCTTGTGGTCTGTTTTCTTCCCCTCCTTTACCCTTCTCCAGCTGAAACACTTGGGTGACCCTCTCTGGTAACAGGCATATAATTCATACAGCGAACATAACACAAAACTCATCAAACTCACAGTCTAATAGACCAACACTCCATCTTGGCTTCTGACTTTTTCCTTCCTCTGCTTCCTCCGATACTATAGCTGTCACTGCAGTTCTTGAACCATTGTTTTTTATGCATATTAAGATGCCACATCTCTGTCTCTTCCTGCATGTTCATACTCATCTCTGGAATATTGAAACAAACATTGCATGATGATTTAGGCTCACACACGGTGTGATATCATGTTCTCTTGTGGTTATCTCTACCAGTCTCTCAGTTTGCAGTATCACTCTCACTCCATGTGGACAACAATTTTGCCCCAATTTTCCCATCCCAGATTATAAAATTTCTGCCACCTGTTCCCCTCCACAAAGAATGGTGAACGCTTTTGAATTCAGAATAAAATAATGTAGTATTGATTTAGATATTGAAACGTCAACTTCCCCTACTGTAGTAATTGATAACTTCCTTTTGCTGTTAACACAAATGGATGCAACGATCTACCACGTAATCTTGCATTAATTTGAAATAGTTGGTGGTATCCCTTTTGTGCATGACTTCCTCGACCAAGGCTCTACTGACAATTTCAGCATCCTGCCTTTTGATAGGAATCACCACAGTATCCTTCGTCATGTTGTGAGCACAATACAGAGTTGCGGTTGGCGGGAACTACGGAGCTTGGTGGTCGGGAGAGGAGGGGGCGCTAGCCTTTAAAAGGACACGTCAGCACCAGATATTGGCATTGCTGCTCTGGTCGTCATAGCATGAGCATCAGGCCTGAAGATGGAGGCAGAGTTCGTCACCGAAAGCTCGTCTTTCACCCACACAATCCAGCAGCGAACCCACAAAGATTGTATTGTTTGAACATATTATCCCACCTGACATTATCAATAGCTTTTTCTAAATCTACAAATGCTACAAAAGTATCTTTCTTTTTCTTGATCCGCCCTTCAAGTATTAATCTTAAGGCCAGAATCGCTTCTCTTGTACTGCAGTTTGTCCTAAACCCAAACTTATCTTCAGTTATTATCCCTTCTACTACATTTTCCATTCTTCTGTATGTTATTCTGGTCGCTAATTTTGAAGCATTTGAAGTTACTTATACTGCGATAATTCTCTCATCTGTCAGCTTGTACTTTCTTCGGTAGTGTGAAGATTTTTGTTAAAAATCAATGGGCATCTCTCCTGTTTTGGTATATGTTTGATTACAATTTGGATTCCTTCCTCTCCTAGGAATTTCAGAAGTTCTGCAGGAGTCTCATAAATTCCAACTGCATTATTTAATTTAAAACCATTCAAAGTTCTATCAAATTCAACAGGATTACTTAAGTCATCAATCTCAACATCAAATTATTTTCCCAATACACTGTTGTTCAAATCATCTCCATCATACAGTTTCTCCATGTTTTCCTTCCATTGGTTAGCTCTGTCTACTGGGCTTAGAAGAGGTTTCCCATTGGCCGCCTTAATGTTCATACCTCTTTTTTTCATTTCTCCAAAATTCTGTTTGATCTTCCTACATGTCACATCTACCTTTGACAATTGGCTTTTCTACTTCTTCACAATTTTTTTGCAGCCATCTTTCTTTTGCTTTTTTTGATTTGCTGTTTGATTTCTAAATTGTCTGTACTACTCTCTTCCTGCTTCTTCCTGAGAATTTTTGTGCTCTTCCGTCTGATATACCAGTTTGATTCCCCATCCCGGCATCCAAATTTGGGTTTTCCTTGGTTTAACCAAATGACTCCAGGTGAATGCCACGATGCTTCCTTCAAAATCCCATGGCCGAATTCATTTCCGCTCCTTGTCCCCAGTTCTTCCCCACCTGTAATTACATCGACATTGATGAGGTGTAAAGTACTAGGCAATAAAAATAAAATAATTAAAAAATCCTCTGATCCAAAATTTCTTCTGTGATCGTAGGTTTCTTCTGTGATCTTGTGTTCACTAAAGCCTAATGTTTCTTAACCAGCTTTCATTATTTTGGTCTTAAATGCATTCCATTCATCCTCATTTGAGCTCCTTTCAGAGTTACTTCTTAGAACCACATATACCATTTCTACAAACTTTTCTCTTGTGATAGATTGTTTCAATTTATTCACTTCCAGGCTGTTTGCTTGTATTGCCTCTTTATTCTCTTGAATTCCAGCCTGCCCTTCATAACTATCAGATTATGGTCAGAGTCTATGTCTGCTCCTGGATATGCCTTACTCTCTTGAATTTGATTCCGGAATCTCCATTTGACCATGATATAATCTAGCTGACATCTACCCATATCCCCTGAACATTTCCAGGTGTATATCCTTCTAGCATGATTCTTAAATAATGTGTTCGCCATGACTAGTTTATATCTTTCACAAAATTCTAACAGTCTGCTTCTTTGCTCATTTCTTTCTCCTAAACCAAATCTTCCTTCAGTATTCCCCTCTTTTTCTTCTTCCACTACTGCATTCCAATCACCCATGATTATTAGATTTTCCTCCCCCTTCACATATTGGATTAATTCTTCAATTTCAGCATTTTTTCTCTCTGTTTCTTCATCATCGTCCTGTGACATTGGCATGTAAACTTGTTCTAACGAGGTTGGGTCAAGCTTAGTTTCTAACATCATCAAAATAATCCTGTCACTAAACTATTCACAATAACTCACCTGTCTCCCTGCTCTCTTATTCATTACAAATCCTGCACCAGTGACTTCATTGACAGCTTGTGTGCTAATTGTACTGTGCTCCCCAGACCATGAATCCTGTATGTTCTTCCATATAATCGCACTAATCCCAACATCTAACTTAAGTCACTACAGCTCCCTTTTTAAGTTTTCTAATCTACCTGCCCTATTCAGACTTCTAACATTCCAAGCTCTGACTCTTAGAATGTTTCTGTTCATTCTGATTACTCCTCCCTGAGCAGTCCCCACTTGGGGATCTGATTGGGAGACTATTTTACCTAGGACAAAGCTAACATAATATTTGTATTTTGAGAGGATTACATGGCTTTGAGATACCTGTAGGGCCTTTAATGCAATGGCTTCCCGTTGCCTTCTGCATCCATATGATGTTTATCATTTCTGATTCATCTTCCTTTAGGGTCCTTTTACAATCCCAAGGGCAAGAGGGTGCTCTGGACCACTCCCCACTTTTCCGCCTTCCTTTCTGCTGTTGGCAAGCAGTGGGTGACTCCTTGTACCGGGAATCTATCAGTCACCATAGCCTTGTCCAAGCAAATGTGGTGCACCACATGAAGGACAGATTGACTAAACCATAGCCATATGCTTTATTTACTATTCCTATGAATAAGGGCATAGCACAATGAGTTTTGTGTTTTTGTTGCAACAGCCCTAAATCATTTTTATTGTTGATTATCTTTTTTATTGATGATTTACTACTTACATGAGGACTTTGTAACCAAGTTCCTTCTGCCCTATAATATGATTTAAAATTTTTCAAACAGCTGTCAGTGTTACTTATCAAAACTTTTAATTTTACAGGATACATAAATAGTATTCTTCCTGGACTTGTATATGATGATATTGATACAGTATCCCTGGTTTTGGCTACCCTGCGCTCTAAGATACTGGAGAATTCAAATGTGTCAAAGACTAATAAGCTTCGTACATTTAGTGTTCCTATAATTCGATCCCTATTGAGTTTGTATAATTGGAGAGGGCCCAAGAATTGGAAATCTAAAGGTCAGAAAGACAACATAATACTGGAAGAAGTAAGTTAATGTATTCTAATTTTTTTGTAAAACATTTAATTTCCTGTAAATATTTCAGATTTTGAAGTTGATGATATTTTTAAATGAATGGAATTGATTCATGTTAAGAGTAATTCTCTTTTTTTAGGTAGGAAATCTAAATTGTTCTAATTTGCATATCTCCCCAGTATTTTTATACATTTTTTTCCCCTTCTAGCCAGAAGATGAGAGCAAAACTTTAGTAGCTGAGGCCGTACATGAGTTCCTTCTTATTCTGTGTACTTCTCTGAAGCATGGGATAGTATTCAGTGACAAGAGTATTGGCACCTCTGGGACTAAATGTAATCCAGTCCTGTATGCTGTTCTACAGGTAATCATGTTAATATCACTCATTCTCTTTACTTTTGTTATGTTTGCTACCCCTGTGAAGCTTAGTTATTCTGTTTCTAATCCTGCAGGCTGATCCTAAAGTTGTTTTACTTGAATTTCAACTGGAAGTTTTAGTTAGACACATATTGTATTCTTTTCTGCTTCAAGAAAAATTCATGCTTGAATAAACATTTATTTTAATTGTGTTAAGAATAGAGAAATATGTCAATACTTACCATAATAGATGGCAACGAAAAACAATATGTAATGGTACAGAAAAGAAAAACCTTTATCAGTAAGATTAGCTTCTGGATGGTCACTTTTACAGTCCTCAGACAACAAACAGGATAAAATGGTATGGTATGGAGAGAACTAATTTAATGTAACTACAATGAAAAAAATAGTTAAAAAACAGGATTTTTCATTTACTATAAGTTATCAGTTTATGTTAAAATGTGCCTACTTATCAAATTTTATGTCTTACATAAAGCAAGGTATTGCTTCATTTTTATATAATTTAAGTAATCATGTGTAAATAAAATTGCACAGGGAAAAAATGTGATTGTGATTTTACGTTAAAGATAGATAGTGATGATGACTCACAGAATTGGTAATATAATGGAGCTCGTAAGAACCCTAAAATACATCAGCACTTCAGAAATTGATGTATGACGTTTAATGTGGGGAATGCTTTTGAATCAGTACTCTGTTTCTGTGAGTGATAAAAAATCTTGTATACTGTGTGACAATTCTAGGTGTGGTGGAATGTGTTGAAGTTTACTCTGACTCTTAAACCATGCTTTTGTAGGGAAAATATCTAGCGAAAAAGAACTTTTCTTAAGTGTATGAAAAATGAATCTAAATATGTACTGAAGTGCCAAAAGTCATGTGGTAGGAAGATGCAAATGTCCAAATGGTGGTAGCACTGTGGAGGAAAATAATGTATAAATGGACCATGCAGTGTTGGAGTTTTCATTTTTACTCTCGTGAATTGTGTAAAAGATTTTCTGGCATGATTATGGCCGCACAACATGGATTAACTGAATTTGAATGTGGAATGGTAGTTGGTGCTAGATTCTTGAGGCATTACTTTTCAGAAATTGTTCATGAATTGAACATTCCTTGACCCACAGTGTCAAGAGTGTCTTTGCATATGCAATTTCCAGTATTACTTCCTGCCATGGACATTGCTGTGAATAACAGTGGCTACTTACTGACCAAGTCCAACACTGTCTGCATTGATGACAGGCGGGCAACACTTTATCAAAGAACAGTAACACTCTATGAGGAATGTATGACAGACATATCTGAGCAGACAATGCAGTGAAATTTGATGTTGGTGAATATATGGCAGCTGAAAACTGAAAAGTGCCTCTGCCAACAAAACTCCCATTGACTTCAGTGTCTCTCCTGGGCTCATGATAATATTGGACGGATCATTGATGAATGGAAAATGATTATTGCAGTTGGTAGGGTTTAAGGGTGGTGCAAATGTCACAAGGCCATGGACCTAGGTTTTCAGGAAGGTGGTGGCTTTACCCTGGTATGGGCTATGTTTACGTGGTATTGACTGACACCTCAGACCATTAATTGAAAATGATTGTGTTCAACTACCAGGGAAGCTATCTGCAGCCATTCATGGCCTTCATGTTCCTAAAAAATGATGGACTTTTCCGGGAGCAATGTCACCTGGCCAAAATTTTTCAGTGTTGATTTGAGGAACATTCTGAACAATTTCAGCAAATGATTTGGCTGCGTAGATTGCTGTACATGAATCCAGTCAAACATATCTGGGATAGGTCAGCTTATTCACAATGTCCTGCATTGGCAACACTTTTGCAATTTTGGACAGTTGTAGATGAAGCATGGCCAAATAATTCTTCAGAAGACTTCTGTCTTCTTGAGTCATCAGCTTGTAAAATTTCCCCAGCCAAAAGGAGGTTCCACACGATATTAGGAGGTATCCTATGACTTTTGGACTTTCAGTGTGTATTGATTAGGTTGAGTGACAACATATCATTGGTGCTTCCTGTCTGATTGTTGTTAACTCATTTGATCTGTCATGAACTTATTATATGAGGGTCATGTTATAAAGATTGTAGTTCACTAAAAAAATGTTAATTGGCAGCTCAATGATTAGTATTATAATTCATTTTTGAGTCATTCTTGCAGATTTACGCATTTTTTTTCTCCACCATTACTTCTATTAACGAGTGATATAAAACAGAAGCAAAAAAAAAATCTGGTCTCTCCATAATATAATAGAACTAGGTTTATAAATCTGTGTGGAGCTTGTCATTATTGTTTCTACCATAGAACAAGAACAGAAAATCAAAAGACATATATTGTGCTTCATTTTATTAAAATTATACCTAGGTTTTTAAGTTAATATAAAAGGTATTTTTTTTAAGTGTATGCTCATTCATAATCTTTTTTTCCCCTAGGGGTTAGATCAACCTTGGAATAATAAACTCATTTCAGAACTGGTAGTCAAGATTCTGAAGGTTTGTCCAGACTTGGTGAAGAGTACATTAGCAACTACTGAAACTTACCTGTCACCCAGACCCTCTGAGAAATGGAAAAATACAGTCTTGTTTGTTGAGCAGGTATTAGCAATTTTTTTCACAAATTTCCTTGTTGGAATATATGGTAGTGTTATAGACTTTCTTCACCGGATTAATCATTACAGTTCTAGTAGGTCTCCCAGATCACTTAATTTTAAATGGAATGCTTTTCAAATGCTGAGAGCCACAAGAATCCTAAAGATGGGTGGTATCTCTACAATTTTTTTTTTGATAGTTATAAATCACGTAACTCAGAGACTTCAGTGGAGATTTGATTTGAAATATTTTCAGCGCCAAAAACATTCTAATTTACACTTATTTAAATTGTAATTTATGATTTATTTAAAAAGTAGTGAACCCTGAGTGATTTAAATACTGTTTGTTTTCAGTATAAGGTTTTTCATAAATGCACTGGTGCCACACTTCCTGTAGCTTACATATTCCTTTGGAAACAGGTTATTTTGCTTGATAATATTTTTAGGTTTGGAGAGTGTGGTTAATTATAAATATGTATGCCGCTCTCTTTGAAATCTTTATTCAATTTCTAGAATTTTATATTAGTAATTAGTTTTTTGTTAGCTAAAATAGGTTAGTGATTGTTAATACACTGCTACTAATATTTCTACTTGTTTATTGTACAGATTGCTAAATTAAAATATTAATTTAAATGAGAAGACCCCTTGTGTTTGTGATAAGAATTGAAAAATTACATTTGACTGATGTAGTGTATCCCTGTTGGATTATGGAATGGTAATTTCTTAGTTGTCTTGATATTTATATTTTCTTTTGTGAATGCTTCCTGTAATTTTTTTTTAAATTCAGGGTTAAGTATGTCAACATATCATGGCTACCACTTATCATCTTAAGCCAATAAAGTTTCCTAGGTCCCTGCTATTCCCTGTTATCTTCTATCATAATCCACTTCAGGATATTCAGGTTGATACCTTCCCTGGTTATACATTTAAAATGAGGCATATGTCTTCAGTAGTGTCTTGTTTTATTTTTATTGAAAGAGACTTGAGTTTATCAAAAAACATTATTTGTAGGCTTTTTATAACAATCTTGTATCTTTTCTTTGTATGCTTGTGTATTGGTTTTATGGTTTCAATTAAGGATTTCTTATCACTTTTTCCTGTAGTCATTGAAATATCTTTTAATAACTGAGACATATTTTTAATCACATCATCTAATATGTTTCATTACTGTTAAAACATCACATTGGTTCAGTAATTAGCCATTCAAATTAAAACTGGGCAAAAGATTTAGAATGATTTCACCAGATGTTTCCTTCCTACCACCAGTTTTGTTGACATAATTAATCTAGCAGTCATTTCCCACTATTATTGTGCACCTATATCTGTATAAATGAGAAAGTTTGAATGTATGTTTGGTTGTACTTTTGACCTCAATCACACCTTAATAGCTCAACAGATTTATATGAAATTTGTCACAAGGTTAGTAAATTGTGCGCGAAGTACATAGGATAGTTTTTATCCTGCAAAAATGAATGCTTCCTTTAGAAATTGCCATTATAAATTCGCAAACTCCAAAGAGTTTCCTATTTCATACACGGCAGTGCCATGTTTACTCTTTGCTTTTTATGTACATCACAAATACTTCTTGTCAGAAATAAAAGCAAAAAGCTTCGGATATTTGCATGTGTGTGTTTAAAAGCGCTAAAAATGTTGCACTTTACAAATAATAACTAGGAATCAGTAGATATAATGTACATAACCTTAATTTTTTTTTTTTTTAAATCGTATTGTCGATAAGTTCACAAAGATACTTCTTCATTTGCATACATGAAATGGTGTAACACCTCAGGTATCACACCTTGATTCCGTTTGTAATATATGTGTCATAATATATGTGAAAAATCAAAGCTTGAAAAAATAAATCTTATATCTTATATCTTTAAGTGAGCAATTCTTGTATATATATATATTTTGGATCTTGAAAACTGCCCTAACGATTTGGATGAAACTTCATATTTAGGTAACGTTTTGATTTTTAAGTTTATCTAAATAGCTGGTTTCCCTGCAAAATCGTGAATTTACAAAAAAACGAACAATTATTGGAATCTCGGATGCGGCTCTAACGCCATCTCGTAGTCGTTTTAGGTACTAGAAGTCTACTAATACTTAGGTTCTCTTTGGATTCAACAAGGAACTCATATCTTTAAACGAACAATTCATGTATACTAACTGACCCATGTGAATATTTCACACAATATCATGACCAGTCACCGAATGGTAGTATAATAATGAGCAAATAAGTTTATGCAAGTATTTATTAATGAATGGCATTTTATTTTGAAGAGAAGTAATAAATACAAATTTCACTGTAAAAAATCGTTAACATTAAATACTACAATTTAATTGTAAAACATTTCAAAAGTAAAAATTGAAAAAAAATATTGGCTTTGTCAGAAGTCTTTTTTTTTTTTTTTTTTAAATCTTATTTACTTTACATAACTTCTCTGAAACCAATATTAGCAGGTTTAATGTGATCATCGTTGATTTGATGATCGTATGTGTATCTAACACAAAAATAAATATTAATGAATATAAAAACTCCCTGAAAAAACCACATACGTGTTTCCATATGAAAAAACAGGTTGTGATAAATATAATCCTGCCTTTTGAAGCGTTTGACATTGTGCTTTATTAATGTTCAAATTGTTTTCTTATCATTTAGAAAGGCAGGGTTGGTGGTGTGACATAAATGCGAGGTAAGAGCATAGTTTTATCGGAGTGAATTAATTTAGTACTGATGATGTACTCGTCTAAGAGAATTACCTCTAATCTTGCACCACTAATTAATCTCTGATTAGCATTAATATTTCTATTTAACATAATAATAGCACTTTTCCTTAAAAACAATTTATGAGGTGGTTAACCAGACTATCTAGGAAATTGCTTCAGCTATTTGGATAAAATTTCATATTTAGATAACGATCTGCTTTTCAAGTTTGTAATACGATTATACCAAAAAAAAAAAAACCTCAATTCTTGGATTTGGTATGTCGGAAACAGCTCTAACCTCATCTCATAGGATTCAGGTACCAATAAGCCTACTGATGTTAGCTAAGCTTCTCTTTGCAGGAAACTGTGCACTTAAAGATGCCTTGAAGCCTTCCAAAAAAAACCTTTAACTTAAATCAAACTTTACTCAAAATCTTGCATATTGAACAGAATTCGAAAGATGCCGAGTTAAGATCGATCACCCAGGTACTAAATAAATAAAAAGTGAACACTACTAAGAGCATACCAGCACAAAAGTCGGTTCATTAAAATTGACAAATTGGTCATCTGCGAAATGTCGTTTTTATATGTTCATGACAAATATGTAACAGTTTCATTTCCACCTCGGTTCAGTTTATTGCCTGTGTGTCTTTTTTTCTCCTGCTATACATTCTCCGTAACATTGCAAAATTGTTTTTATCAAAATTTAATACTTAACGGAAGATTACTAACCCCTTTTTTTTGTTTTTTGGCCAAAATTTTTGTAGAAATCAGTTCAAATGATAAAAATTTTTTTTTGCTTACTGTTCAATATTCTGCAAATAATTATTAAACACTTCACTTAAAACGAATGTATCCAATGGTCTAAAGTAGAAACTTTTCATTTTGAGAAGCCATGTTAGGAGTAGTTTACATTGCGATACAAGTTGTCACTAACACGGCACTTAATTATTAAATTTCTGCTGCCTTGTGCTATAACAAGAATATTCTGGTCCAGGCAGCATTTCAACCTAGCCACTATCTCTGCTGATATTGGCCTACAAAATCAAACGATATGGACACACCATAACACATTAAATGAATCGGAACTAATTTTGAGTTGTAACAACATTTGAGGTTTCCTTATTAGCTTAGCATAAATTATCACATTTAATTTTATTATACACCTTCAGTATGAATTGCAGCTGAACTAAAGCATGCGCTCTAACACAACCACTGTATCGCGATGTAAACTTGACCTGCAACATTAACGTATGCTGTGTTAAGAGTTGTAATGAATTCTGGACTTTCCGTTGTACAGCGAAAGTTATTAGCATTTTAGTATACATTTTTAAATTATGTTGTTTTAAAAATTGTCATGCGACTGGGTTTAGTTCCAAATGTATTTATTATTTACTTCGCTTTTACACCCACCATATTGCAAAGGTAATTTTTCAGCCAGTTTTTAGGGGTTGCTTTGATATAACGATCTGAAATTGTGGGTAAAGTTTATATCACAATTCATGACATCACTAACAACCAAATAGTGAATGTATACATTGATAGAACCCTTGATTTTCTAGCGACAATATTGATGGAGTTTGTGCCTTAGTTGAAATACAGCTTGAACCAGAATGACAACTGAAACTTTATTAGTAATTTAAACTACTTTCATGCGTGCCAATTTAGTGACATGTATCATGTTTTACTTAATTGTATCAAAAGATCAATAATAATAATTCCAGAGCAGGAAATAAAAATCTGTATGTAATCTAAATTTTTTTGAAGTTGTACTGTCGGTAAGCTCACAAGAAGATGTCTTCAGTTGCGGACATGAAATAGTGTGACATTTCAGGTATCGCACTGTAATTCCATTTATAATATATGTTTCACAACAATGTGAAAAAATCAAAATTTGAATCAATGTACTGATTTCCAAGGAACTGTATTAACGAATGTTGTGGTAAGGTTGATTACTAATATTCAATGGTGCACAGTGTATTTGGAGTGCAGAAGGTGATTGCCATGTGAATTCTGACTATAATGATGTCAAAATCTGCTCAAGACATCTATTGCCACTAAGGGGACATCCATTAATTAGCGTTTGAACAGTCGCTGAGTGCTGTAGCGTATTTTGTTGATATATTTTATCTGTAGTGGTGTGGGGTATTTGTTAGGGTAACCTCTGAGTGTTTACGTTTTGTAAACAGTGGTCGTTAGTAGCGTTTGAACAGTCGCCGAGTGCATTAGCGTATTTTGTTGTTATATTTTATCTGTAGTGGGTTAGATTAGGTTAGTACAATCTCCGAGTGTTTATATTTTGTAGGAAGTACAGGTTATTTCGAGTTTCTGTTCCTTTTTTCTGTCCTTTCTTTTCTTCTTTCTTTCTTTTTTGTGTTTTTCAAAAGCAGTATGTCTAGGGACTGTGATTGCTGTGTGCAGACGTGAGCTGAGGTGGCTGATCTGTGCGCGCATCTTGCAGCTGTGTTAGCGAAAGTTACACAGCTGGAAGCTGCCGTAAAAGGCTGCAGCAGATGTGATATTGGGGAAACTAATGTAGCCATGCCTATCACAGATTCTCCCATAGCGACCATCGTACCTGCAAACCAGGCTGAATTGTTGGATGCTGTGCCGCGGTCGCCTGTCGGTGACTGGCGTATGGCTTCTAGACTTCAAAGCCGCGCAGCCGAACAGGCTTAAAGGCCAAGATGCTGAACTTGTTCGTCTGTCCAGCTGGTTTGATGTATTGTCGGAGGCTGTGTCAGTCCCACAATTGTCATCCTGCGAGTTGAAGGCCCCCCAGCCCACCAGGTCTGAGCAAACACAGAAGGGCATTCTGGTAGTTGGGAGTTTTAATGTTAGGCGGTTATTAGAGCCCCTCAGGGAAATGTCGGATTACTCGGGGAGAAATCCAGCATCCATTCAGTGTGTGTTCCGGTTGGCCTGATCCGAGATGTGGAACAAACCATCCCGGATGCCATAGAAGGGACCGGGTGTAGCCAACTACAGATTGTGGCTTATGTTGGCACCAATGATGCTTGTCACCTTGGGTCGGAGGTTATCCTCTCTTCCTTCCGGTGGCTGGCTGAAAGGGTGAACTCTGTTGCCAGTGACCGCAAGATATCGGCAGAGCTAACCATCTGTAGCATCGTAGACAGAGTTGATTGTGGACTTCTGGTTCAGAGCCGTATTGAGGTGCTGAACCAGAGACTACGACGTTTCTGTGATGACATTGGCTGCAGATTTCTCGATTTTTGCCATAGGGTTGAGTCTTTTAGGGTTCCCCTTAATAGGTCAGGTGTGCACTACACACGTGAATCGGCTGCACGGGTGGCAGGGGCCGTGTGGAATGCACTGGGTGGTTTTTTAGGCTGAGGGAGGAAGACCCGAAACACGAAATTCAGCTACGGGCAACCCAATCAGATGCAACACCGGAATGTAGGAGCAATGTAAAAGAATCTCGACAGTTAAAAGTTCTCGTAATTAACTGTAGAAGCATTTGTAACAAACTTGAAAGTGTTATTTGTAGTACAGAAGCGGATATCGTTATTGGTACAGAAAGTTGGTTGAAACCAGAAATAAGTTTCGTCGAAACTTTTAAAGATAGCATGAACGTTTTTCGTAAAGACAGATTACATTCTCTTGGAGGTGGGGTATTTATAGCTGTGAGTAAATTTCTCCCATGTAATGAAATAGACATCGATACGATCTGTGAAATCATGTGGATTAAACTCACCGTTTATGGGTCAAAACTCATCATAGGCGCCTTCTACCGTCCACCCGATTCTGACATAGCTATCGTCGAGGAGTTAAGAAATAATGTAAATAGTATAGCCAGCCATTTTAAGGATCATGCTATGATTCTAGGAGGCGACTTCAATCTGCCTTATATTGACTGGTGTAATTACGTTCACATCACAGGTAGCAGGGATAAGGCAGCTTCTGAAGTAATTTTCGATTTGTTGTCAGATAATTATCTCGAACAGCTAGTTAATGAACCTACGCGGTGTCATAACGGTAGCGAAAACATTTCAGACTTGCTGGTTACCAACAGGCCAGAATTATTCACTGACATTTCAACGACCACAGGAATAAGCGATCACAAAGCAGTAATTGCGACTATCAAATTAATGACCAAGCGAAAAAGGAAAAAAGGGCTAATTGTATGCAGATTCAGTAAGGCCTCAAAAGAGTGTTTTAGAACCTACCTGAGGAATAATTACCATAACTTCAAGTCAACAAAGGACACTGTTGAAGAGATGTGGCATCGTTTTATACATATAGTCAGGGGAGGCATGAAAAATACATATACCGAAGCGGACAATAAAGGGGGAGAATGATCCACCGTGGTACACATGCGAAGTCAAAAGATTACTCAAAAAACAAAGGAAAATACACGCTACGCTCAAGAAGGAAGGGCTGTCGCCAGCAATTTAGAAACCTTAGCTGATTTAAGAGGACGTATTAAGAATGTAATGCGCGAGGCCTTTAACGTTTTTCACTCCAACTCTCTCTCTAAGAGTCTCACAGAAAACCCAAAGAAATTTTGGTCGGATGTACGAAAAGTTAATTGTACAACAGCAATATTCCAGCACTAATTCGTGAAGGTTCCGAGGTTAATGAAAGCCGTGATAAAGTTAACATACTAAGTACTGTATTCAAAAATTAATTTACAAATGAACATAAGGATAGTATTCCCGTTTTCCCACGCCGTGACGAGTCGGTGATGGGATCATTACGAATAAATACTGCAGGTATCATTAAGCAATTAGAGCTCCTGAAGTGGGGGAAAGCACTGGGACCGGATGAAAATCCAGTAAGAGTATTTTCAGAGTATGCGGCGGAAATCAGGCCATTTCTGTCTGATATATTCAGTAAATCATTAGAAGAGCGAAAAGTACCTTCAGACTGGAAAATCGCGCAAGTAACTCCGATTTTCAAAAAAGGTGATCGAAGTGATCCTGGAAACTATCGTCCCATATCTATAACATCTGTTTGTAGTAGAGTGATGGAGCATTTTATATGTTCAAACATTATAAATTTTCTAGATGATAATAATTTGCTTACAACAAATCAACACGGATTTTGGCTCTCCCTATTTACACACGACGTAATGAAAGTTATCAATTCAGGTTCACAAGTAGATGCAATTTTTTTAGATTTCCAGAAAGCCTTTGACTCTGTGCCACACAACCGCCTTTTAGCGAAGCTTCAAGCGTATGGTATATCGGATCAGCTTTGTGAATGGATAAACGATTTTCTAACTGGTCGGTCGCAGTATGTTGTCGTTGAAGGAGAAAGTTCTTCTAATCTAGATGTTACATCGAGTGTACCTCAAGGAAGTTTAATAGGACCACTTCTTTTCTTAATTTTTATAAACGATCTCGGAGACAAAGTGAAAAACCTTTTTAAATTGTTTGCTGAGGATGCGGTTATTTATAGGGAAGTAAGAAATTTGGCCGATTGCTTAGAAATTCAGCGTGATCTGGATGTTATTTTGGCTTGGTGCGCTAAGTGGCAACTTACTCTAAATTGTAAAAAGTGCAAGACAATGAGCATAACTAACAAAAAGAATCCAATTGTTCAGAAATACGAGGTAAACAGGTCAGTTATTGATATGGTCGATTCTATGAAATATTTGGGAGTAACAGTACAAAGGAACATGAAATGGGACATACACATTAATTCGTTAGTATGTAGAGCAAATTCTAGGCTGCGATTCATAGATCGAATTTTGAAAAATTGTAATGAACAAACAAAGGAGATAGCGTACAAATCTCTTGTGCGTCCACATTTGGATTATTGTTGTTCCATTTGGTACCCATTTCGTAAGGGGATGATCAAAAGGATAGAGAAAGTACAGAGAAGAGCCACTTGATTCGTGACCGCTTGCTACAGTCCTTATGAAAGTGTCACAGAACTGATTAGTAGACTAGGCTGGGAGCCTCTGGTAGATAGACGACACACGTTTCGTTTAAACTTATTGGTAAACACGCGCACTCCCACTTTCACTTTTGAGTGTAGTGAAATACTTTTTCCACCAACCTATTTGAGTCGGAAGGACAGGAAAGGTAAAATTAGAGAAATAAGGTGCTGGACTGATTCTTATGTGAATTCTTTTTTCCCTCGTACCATAAGGGATTGGAATGCACAGCAAAGAGATTAGCTTTGGTGCTGAGCACCCTCTGCCACCCACAGTTTTGTGAATTGCAGAGTATATATGTAGATGAATTACGTGGGTTTAAATGGTGGGGAGGGGGGGGAGGGGTGAGGATCTGGCAACATCTCACCAGGGGGAGAGTCGACAAAAATCTCACTTGAGCTTTTGAAACTCCTGAAGGATAGTAGAGCTGAAAAAAGGGTCCACAAACAATGCAGATATCGACTTTGGAGGGGGGGGGGGGAGGTATAACCATCCTCGGAAGCTGGAGAGCTAAAAAAAAAGGGTCTAAAAAAAACTACGTCAGCAGCAAGGGGGGGAGGGTCAATCAACATCTCATGTCACTTGGGGGGGAGGGTTTTCAACGAGATGTCACCCCAACGGGGGAGGGGGGGGGTGTTCCGGAAAACCCCTCACATAATTAATGGACGCTTCCTAAGTGAGTAAGGGAGCGTGCATAAACCACGTAGCTCCAATTTAACCTCCTGTGAACCCCCTCCCCCCCCATTCCTCCCACGTAGCCCTACGGGGCCTTTGCCTCTACCCCCCCCCCCACATAGCACATTTTGTTCTGTTTTCTCTTGTCAGACTATTGTAAATTACCTACAGAGATAATTAAATGAAGGAATTAAATACATGCTGTTGTGTGTTCTATTCCTCATTTTAACCTCGAAAAATGTTATGAAAGGAAAGCTACGTGGCCTGGCTCGGAGACCCCCCTCCCCCCACATAGCCCAGCGTAGTGTTCTAGCCAACCCCCCCCCCCCCCCCCTGAACCAAGCCATGTAGTTTGTGCTTTTGGCCCATGTTACATCTTTGTTATCTATGTCGTAGCTTTGACGTACAGTTTTCACTGAAGAATAAAAGCCAATGATGCAGTTGACTATTTTCAACCCTTAAAGGAGATTTTCTACTGGTCGTACTCTGAATAGTTACAAAAACTTTTATACCATAACACACCTTCAAGCAGACGAAGTCACGAGTAACTGTTAATAATCTAGAAATTATCTGACTGTATCATTTACATTATTTCTTAGCACCTCATTGACAATTATCTTGGGATGTGCTGAAGCCTACCACAAAACTACGTCTTGACAACTTTATTTTTATGTCTTTATTGAAATATGTACAAGCTTATAATCATTCCATTTCAGGCAACAGCTATGCTCAGTTCACTCTTCTTACTATAGGTTCTTTGTAATGCAATCATGAAAAGGGTTGCTTCCAAGTTTGTTCCTTGGGCTCCGGCTGACAATGAAAAAGAACGTCGAGTTGAAACATGTTGTGCTTTGAAACAAAAGCCTGAAATTGATCCAGATTTCCTGTCAAAGGTCATTTCTGTTGATGAGTCATGGAGTTATGGTAATGACCCAGAAACAAAGAAACAGTCAAGCCAATGATAGACATTATTGTCACCTCATCCAAAAAAAATGTTGTCACGTCAAATCAAACATCAAAACAATACTCATTTGCTTTTTTGATTCGAAGGGTGTAGTTCATTCAGAGTTTGTTCCTCCACATCAGATTGACAAACAAACCTTTTATTTGGAAGTTTTAAGAAGAATACGCAACAGTGTTCATAAAAAAAGACCTGATTTGTGGCAGACAGGAGACTGGTTCTGACAATGCACCTGCATACACAGCTGTCTCTGTTAGGCATTTTGGCTTAAAATGGCATAGTTCCACTGCCCCATGGACCTTACTCACCTGACCTGGCTCTGAATGACTTTTTCTTATTTCCACGCATGAAGAACACCGATTTGACAACATTGATGAGGTCAAGGAAAAAATGAGAGAGAATCTGACAGCCATTTCTAAAGTTAACTATAGAAAATGTTCCGAATAGTGGAAGCACCGGTGGGACAGATGTATTAGTTGTAATGGAGAGTAATTTGAAGGGGATAAGTTTGTTATGTAAAAAAATTGAAAATAAATAGCTTTCCAAAAAAATAGTTTTTTTTTGTTATCCCCTCGTACATTATGTACGTATTTGTGTTTTAGCTTCCAAATGGCATGGAAAGTATGTATTTATGACCTCTTCGAGTATTCCCTTCAATATCCAATATTGCACTACTTGATTTAAAAATGAATCGCAACTACCACCACGACAGTGATCATTAATTTAATAATGAGGTGATAGCTTTTCATAGTCTTCCATTCAACAGTCATTATATTTTACTAAGGCAACTTATTAACCTCTCTCTCTTTTTCTTTTTCTTTTTCTTTTTTTTTGGCTTCTTGAAGAAATTGTGTCTGTAGAACTTAATTTGGGGCGGCAGTCTGTGCATGGTCTTTTTATCTGGATGACAATTCCTTCGCTGTAATTTATTTAATGTTAGTGCCAACTTGGGTCAGTTAAGTTTTTTTCCAATAACAATTTAAATTTGTACTGGATGGCTCTTCGTTTCTCCTGCGAATCCACATTGGAAGAGCCATAGCATGCTTGCATCCTCCTGTTGTCATAGTCTGAATGCTAACCACTTTTCCTTCGTTTAAGTCTCATATGTATGTATTAATACATTTAAAAATCACATGACATTCATAACAAAGATTAGACCTTTTGCACTCGGTAGAGGTTATGTTTTCTTTTATTTTTAAATTCAATTTATTAGTCAATTAGTTGAAATATTTACACATATGTTTTCACATTTCGAATCTCGGCAGCACAAAAATCTGAATTAGTGGCAAAGAAATTCCCAACCATTATTATATCCATTCACCGGATATTTCCACTGTCATCTTTATTAAATTTTGTTTTCATGGTAACAATGGTTTAAACAATCTGCAAACAACGTCTACTTGGAAGATAATTGTCACATCCCTTATAACTCAGTGTTATGACAGCTCTGTGACAAAAAACTCATAGAAACAGTTTAAAAAATCACACACATGATTTAACGTGACCCAGAATTGCATCTGTTTCCTAATGTTTGACATCAGGCACTGTGATTTGATGTGAAAGAATAGACTGAAAATATTACAATTACCATTTTACAGTTATTATTTTTATTTATTAATTTAAAAATACAAATCATTATTATTTCACAGTAAAATATTGGATGATGTTTCTAAATTTATAAATATTATTTCCAACTAAATTTCAGATTTTTTGTAATACCTCTCCGGTCCCCTATTGTGGCACTGCGATTTGGAGCTTACTACCACTCTTTCACCTACCTCTTGGGATTGGACGGATGTAGCTTCATCAGCTCAGAAAAGCCTGTAGTACAACAGAACATCAGCCAGCCATAGATCAAAATTCATCCGTTTTTCCCTTGTGTAGGTTCAAAGAGAAGAATTGAATTTCAAACACACAGTAATCAACCTCACTGTAGTACAGCATCATGAAGCAAAATAAATGGTTTTATCGAAGGGTATATACTTTACCCCATTGCTTGAGTTGTTCTCATGAAAGACATCATCTGTTCCATTCAACAAGCTCTTCACAAACTACCAGGAGATTAGAGGGGAAACCTGCAGAATTTTGGAGAAAGTCGGCCTCCCAAGCCCAACATTACAAAATCAGAACACCTCGCCCTCTGTACCTTGCGTCAGAATTACAAGATTGTAGTTTTGCCAATGGACAAAGGAAATGCTACTGTTCTTCTTACATCTGGTCTGTACAATACCAAGATAAGCAAACTGCTTGATGACACCATTTACAAGCCTCTTAACAACAATCAAAAAGAGAAAGATGTCAGCTCTTTTGAAGAAGACCATATTTTCATCTGATGACATTGAGAGACTTCGACCTTGTGCCACCAGGCCTCCACAAGATTCAAAAGGAAGGTTTTCATCTGCACCCGATTGTAAGTGCCATAGGTGGTCCTACGTACAGTGTGGCCAAGTACCTGGTGAGAATGCTTAACCTGTTTATTGGTGATTTTCCACACCATGTGAAGAACTCGGAATTTTTTTTAACAAGCTCCAAATGATGCACCTTTCAGACACTGATACCATGGTCAGTTTTAATGTCATCTTGTTGTTCGCTAGGGTTCCTTTGAGAGACACTCGTACTTCCACTTATTTCACCTTCGGTGGGAGATTCTACATACTAATGATGTGGCAGTGGAGTCACCATTGTCACCTGTGGTTGCCAATCTGTTTATAAAGAATTTTGAGGATAACAGGCTATATCCTTAGGCCAACATACCTCTACAATAATGTAGATGACACATTTGTCGTTTGGCCGCATCATATCCCTAGTCTTAATAAATTAATGGACCAACTCAATGGAATTCACCCGAACTTCCAATTCGTGGCAGAACCAGAGGATAAGGGCAGCTTGCCGTTCCTTGACATTCATATCCAAGAGAAGCCAGATGGAATCCTTTCACACAGTGTATGATAAAAAAAACCACATACATGAACCACCACTACTTCCATGCCAGTAGTTTCTACCAACCGGCACAGGAGATCACTGAGCTTTACATGTTGGTTCATAAAGCGAGAGAAATTTTTAGTGCTGATATGCTGCTGGCAAACTTGAACTTGACCTTCAAGAGGAATGGATATCTAGACCAATCGATAGAGCAGGCATTTTAGGAGGATGGGGGGTGGGGAGATCAGTCAAAGGCTCTGCCCTCATCCCATATTCAGGTAACATGTTGGGATAAATGGAATGATAATGGCTCTACATGGAATTAAGAGCATATACCATCCTCCTGCCAAAGTCTGTGACTGGCTCCGGCCTGTAACGGATGATATGGGGTTAAAATGCCAGTTTACAGCTTGCCAATATGGTAACTCTTATATTGATCAGATCAAATGCACCATCAATGCAGGTGTGAGTGAGCATGAGCATATCGTCCAACTGTTTCAGTTGAAGAACTCTGCAGTCACGCAACACGTAATTGAAAATGGCTGCAAAATGGACTTTGGGAATGTGAAAGTGCTGGCATAGTGTTCATTTTTTAGGATTCATTTACTAAAGAAGTCATAGAAATATGGGTGATTAATGACTTGTTTATCGGAGTGGTTCAGCTGTTCATTGAAATCGGCTTTGTATATTCATTTCCATTTAAAGGATACTGAGGGACTGCCATTAAATTAAACCATAAAATTGGCTCACAGTTGGATCACTGGCCACCCAGTATGATGGACGTAATATGGAGCTGCAGTCGGTGGGAACGACAAGGGGGGGGGGGTGTTAGGGAAGGTATAGGACTACTAGGTTATATAAGGGGCATCTAAGCTAGAGAACATAGGTTTAGCTCTGGTTATCACAGCATGAACATCAGATCTGAACTTTACAATGAAGTACACTGCTGAAAGCTTGTCTTTTATGAACATCATCCAGAAGTGAACTTGCGAAAATTATATTTCAGGTTCAGTAGTTTTTGCATGATACCAGAACAAGCAAACAGGCATCTGAAAATTGTGAAGCAGTCATCTTGGCATCTGGACGACACTGACCAAATGTCTCTTGTAATTCCTGCATCATATTTGCCTTAGTTTAATTTCCCTAAGAAATGACACTTGTTATCACTTTTGAAACTAATCTATGAAGTATGGTCTCTACATAGTTTAGGGGTTTTCCAATATTTTCTTTATCTGTAACCATATATACAATATATTTCTATTATCTATTTTTTTTTGAAGTGAAATTGTTTGTAAAGGGTACCAAAAAAATTTGTGCAGTCATGTGGAGTGTAGCAACTTTGAGTAACTGTGAACTATGGTAAAATGCCCTTTCTGCCATTGGTTTGGTTGATAATCTTTTATCGTGCACATTACTCTTTATGAAAATTACAGTACCCAGATGGAATGATCTGAATCATTTCAAACCATAATAAGTTATTATGATTGCAGAGAGGTTGTGTCTCTTTTGTGTGACTGTACATGTTAGTGTTACATCACACTGAGTTAGTCCAGAACTGTCAAATGAAGTGAAAAAAATTGCAAGAATGCCTCACTGACATCAAAGGGCACTAGATCGGCATGTGAATGAGTTCGAATGTGGCAGAACGGTTTGATCTCCAGCAAGATGGTTTGTCATTGACATTGCAGATCATTCAGGGCATGCTGCTACTTCGGTGATGTGTGTGTGGAACCAGTGAATTGAGGAGGATCATACGTAGCGATGAGTGGGTGTTGGACCACACAATGTGACCTCAATGTGGGATGACACACACCCATCTTGTCTGCATCTCTGTAATTGCATTGAAACACTACAACAGTTGTGGACATGTCTGTGTCAACATTTTGATGTGGTCTTCTGAGGCCTGGACTTTGGCATGCACGGTATTACATTACTTAGCATTGACCAGAAAACATCAATGTCTCAGACTACAATGGGCACATGAATGCCTCACTTGTGTGTTGAGTGGATAGATGTAATGTTTTCACATCAACTTGCCTTACGGTGATGGCTGCATACATGTTAGATCCTACCTATGCTGTCAGGTAGACTGAATTGTTGAGCAGCCAAATGCAATGATTTGGGTTGCCATTACCTATAACATTTAAGCATGAAATAGCCTGAGAAACAATGCCTTCTGCAGGCAGCTCCATACGCTATATTTCAGCAGGATAATTCATAGCCACAGGTGGCGAGGAATGTGCAAGCCTTCTTCAAAAGTAACCACTGCTTTCCTGGCCTGCACATTCTCCTGACATGTCACCTATTGACCATGTCTGGGATATGATTAGTTGGCAACTTGTTTGTCTTGGTCTTCTTGCAACCACTGTCGGCATGGCAGTGTATTCCCCAGTAGTATATCGAGGCTGTCTTTGGTTCCATGCAACAACGCTGGAGGCTCTGATTACCAGTGTACATGGTACTGAATTCTCACAGTCATTGTGCATGTACAGTTTGGCAATTCTAATCATTTGTGTATTGTGATGTCCCTAATCTGTGGAGGAAATTCCATTGTATTCACCTGTCTCTTTAGTGCTGCAATTTTCATAAACGGTAGTGTATTAACCAATTTTTGTGGGATATCCGTTGTGGATCTGAAATCACTGTCCTTCCCATCACCATGGTGTTGAAATGGCATCCTTTGAGGGGACATCACATTTCTAGAAAGGAAAGAAGTAACTTGGCGACAGGTTTCGGAAATATGCTCTGTGATCTTATATTTTGAACCCCAATCAAACTATCTTTGAGATAGATCTGTGTACAGAATGGACTTGTGTGTTATTTGTCAAAAAGCAGCAATCATTTAGTTCTTCAAGTAACTGAGCTGGGATATCATAATAGTACTGATTTATTTGTTGACAAGAAGGCCACTAGTTCATGTCTTTACAGTTCTAAAAATTGGTTAGCTTGATCATAATGACCAACGTTCATGAGTAGAGTGAATAAGTTTTCACTGTTGCTCATTTATAGATGGACCTAACTATCCTTCCTTTTGAACAGCTGGCTGCAGAAATTCAGATCACAGTAATGCTGCTACTTCCCCCAAATTCTTCTGTGGAAAGCATTGAAAATCATGTCAACCATCTTCGTAGAGGTGCAACTGGTAAATCATATGAAACTGTAAGCAACACCAATTACAGCCATTATCTTTTCAGCAGTTTTCTCCATATTTACAGCAGTATTATGTTTGAAGGATGGTCTTTCTTCCCTAGAAGTATCAGAAATTGGCAACACTTTCATTAGTTACTATGTCTTAAATTTGACCTTACCTCTATACTTTGCTTTCATCTTTGTATGAATCATCTTTGCCATTGTTGCTTGAAGATGTAGAAACTTGATAACCATGCTGTATCTGTTTCTTTGGTAATGACATTTTACACTTCGTACCTTCAGAAAAATAAAAAATAAACAGACAACATAGGAAATAACTGTACTTACTCCAGAATAACCTATATACCAGTATACCTGTATACCAGACAACATAGAAAATAAGTGTACTTACTCCAGAATAACCTATATATTTTGCTTTGTATCTCTTAGCACAAATTTTTGGTGTGTGAACAAAGGCTTTCCCGGTTTGTCACTAAAATATAATCTCTGGCAGTTGTAGAAAGACGAGGTTTCTGCCATCATCCTCAGGTTCTATGCACGTACTGCAACAATCAAAACACCAATGTGGTTATATAGCATCATACTCCTCACCCACCTGTCCACCGAGTTCCAATATTTGCGCTGACTGAGGATTTGTCATGTCTGGCACAAGCGCCATGATTAATATAGTTCACTATCATGCTCACAGTGAATGCCTTTCCACAGCACGTTGACTGTCTGTTGATACAAATGTATAACTGCACTATCAACAGAGATATGGGGTTGTGGCGTAGACAACAACACAAGGGATAGTGCGGTGTTGCTCGAAAATAAATCCCTGTAACCGGTTCACAGCAGATGGATTTTTAAGTCTCCCAACCTGTATGGCAATAATGAACTGTATTCACCGTAACCCAAGAGAAAGAGACAATATTAATCTGCAACCAGAGCACACAACAAAGCAAGGTGGAAGGGAAAGAGTGTGATGTTATATAACTGTATAACTATGCTCGCATCCAAGAATATAATTTCAGTTCTGGTTGTTGCAGCATCTTCAAAGTCTTGTCTTTCCACAACATAATTCTTGCAGCACGCCCCCAGAGGACTATATTTAATGTTTTTTACCCTTCCTTGTATCTTTAAAAAAAAGTAATACCTTTTTCTTTCAACTTTCCTGTGATTCTAAGCTATAATAAAGTAGTATCAAAAAATTTTAGCAACCATTCATTTGGTTTGTGGTTACGTGTTGGTCAGCAATCTTTCTTCCAACTATACTGTGAATACCAATTACATGATATTTTGGAAGACCTCTTTAAGGTACACACCGAGCGTGGTGGTGTAACGGATAACGTTCTGGCCTCGCATTCGGGAGGACGGCGGTTCGAATCCCCGTCCGGGCATCCAGATTTGGGTTTTCCATGGTTTCCCCAAATCACTCCAGGTGAATGCCGGGATGCTTCCTTCAAAAAGGCCATGGCCGAATTCCTTCCCATTCCTTGCCCCCATCCTTTCCCGTCTCTAAAGACCACGTTGTTAAAAAGGGACGTTAAACTGTCAAAAAAAAAAAAAAAAAAAAAAAATCTTTAAGGTACAGAAATAAGCTGTTTATAAGGAAAGGTTTTCAGATACAGTTATTAGTTTTATTTCTGATGAAGAAGTACAATTTCTGTGAGGCAAGCCGTTTTTTTTTTCTTGTTTGTTGTTGTTGTTTTTTTAACAGAATAAAATCTCACTCTTGTGTGATTACAGAACATTGGCAACTTGTAAAACAGAGTGTATTTTAAAATGTATCTGCAATATCTTTAAACTTTACAGTCAAATTAAATTAATAACACAATTTTAATTCCCCCCCCCCCAAAAGAAAACCCCCAATATTCTACAGTAAATATTAAATATCATTTCTGTATTACATTTGCAGGTGGTAACATCTATGGAACCAAGCTGTCTGCACAGTTTAGTAGAATCTTCTAGCTGTAGGGATGGCCGCCTTGTAAGCCTAGTGCTCTCACTAACACTGCCACTGGGGCCACTACGTGCTGTTGCTGCTGCTGGGGTCTGTCACCACAGCCTAGCTGTCAGGTACCACTCTGTTCGTCTACTTGTGGCAATGTTGGTGCAGCTGAATGTTTATCAGTCACAGCTACGACAATGGGGCATTGAATTGCCAACAGAACCTGTTTCAACATACCTCATACAGGTATACTGTACATAAAGCTGTCTCAGTCTTCAATTTAACCTTAAATATTTTGATTGTAAATGAATGATTACTGAATTATTTAGTTGACCAGTGCACTGAAATGAAAATCGTCTGAAGAATGCTGTTAAACTGTGGCTTACTGAATTTTCATTGTAAATAATGTAGTAGGTATACCCAATAATAATTATGTTATTTTTCCTCCCCACTAGTGTTGAAAGTACTTGAAGTAATAACTTGTGATTATAAATATAGGGGATTTCAGTTCTGGTCTTCAGATTTATTCTGTTAACACTAATACCATTTTAATGTTAACAGCAGCCCAGTGCAGTTTCTTTAAATACATCTTATAGGGTGTAAATTTAAGAAACAAGATACAATTAAAACAAAGTCACTCTTCAAACTGTGCAGTTCCAAGACAATGCAACGTAGACTTGAGTATCTTGAATGTATCTAGTAAATCACTTCCAATGTTATGTTTTGGCGAGGAAAAAATGGCACGATTCCCAAGGGGCACATATCCTTTGGTATCCATTAGTCTCACACAACCTGCAACAAAGTCTGCCACTAGTCACTTCTCTTGGGAGCCTTATGAAGCATGGCGGATGAACACACGTTCAACGTTAAGTTTGTGGGTGAAATTGTGAAGCATGTAATTCGTATCCAGTAATTTTCTTTTTCATTAAAAACTATTCCAAACAGGATGCAATTAATATTTGGCTTCAATAGAATGTTGTGTGAGGTTTTGAGAATGCTAGATTGTTATTTGTACTCATTGTTGGTGTAGTGCAATATTATGTTCAAAGTGTGAAGGGAACAATCAGTCTTCATCATATAATTAGTTTCAATAGTCAACAAGCAAGCATTTTTGTAGTAATTAGTCAGATGTTTATGTGAAAGAATCGACAAACAGTTTAATAAAAGAAGAATTTAAATTATTTTCTGTGAGTCATTATTTGTATATAGTGTGTGCCACGAATGATGGAAGCCGAGTTTAGCGAGGCTATTCGCTTTGCTCTGCTAGTAGCCAATCGGTTTTGGTAACATCCATAGCTTGCGTGGTTATGTGAGTGTCGAATGCGATATTTTTGTGAAGTGGACAGTTATAAATCAGTGAGTATTGTTATAATTCCTATAGTAAATAATGGAAGACGAGCAGCATAAACGTAAGGTTCTGGATAAGCAAAGTAGAGAGCAAATTTAATTTTTAAAGTATATAAATATTTTTAGTGTGAGGCAGATGCTGGAGTGCCAATTTACGATGCTGCCAAAGCTCAAGATAGAACTGTTGAAGCGTGTGATGTTAACCATAGAGCTGTGCAATGAATAGTTAAGGAGAGTAAATCTTCATTAGAGGCAAGTGGGGGCATACTTTTGAAGTCACCAGATAAACATAACAGACAACAAAAACCTGTGAAAAAGTTATGATTTTAATAAAGACATTCTCAGGCACAAGATGCATGACATGTATGCTGCAGAAAAATTTTCTACTGTGAAGAAACTGATTGTAATAATGTGCGAATCTTAGGGTTCAGGGAAGTAAAACATCCATGTTATATATTTTTAAGACTATTGGTTTCAAATAAACAAAACGTATCGATGGGAGGAAGTTTCTTATGGATTGTTCAGATATCGCTGCTGCAAGGGCCATGTTCTTGAGGGCAATGCATGAGATTAGATTACAAGAAGGAAATACTCAAAATTATTATTTGAGTGAGACCTGTGTAAATCAGAAACACACGAAAAGTACTTTCTGGACATTGAATGATGTTTTAGGGGGCCTGAAAGTTCTGTGCCCGTTTAATCATTGTCATGCTGGGTCTGCTGTGTCTGGTTTCATTCCTGCAAGTAAACTCCAAACATAGCAGTAACAGTGACTATCATAGTGAAATGAACACTGCAACATTTAGTGAGTGGTTCAAAAATCAGTTCCTACTGTCTCTAGTCCCACATTACATAATTGTAAGTAATAAAACACCTAGTAAAAACAGTAAGAAGGCTGATATCATATCATGGCTCTCCAGTAATTCAGTTCCACACTCTGCTTCTCAGACTCGTGCAGAACTATTACAATTAGTTCAAATGCACCGGCCACATGAGAAAACATATGAACTTGATGCTATTGCTCAAAAACATAGTCACAGGGTTGTGCGTCTGCCACCATATCAATGTCAGTACAGTCTTATACAGGGCGTTCGCCGGGAAACGCAACCCTCCCAGTCTGTTGCCGTCGGCAACTTGCTCGGTCAGTGGAGCCAGCGGTTTCCGCCACACGCCACCGTGAATCACCGCACTGTTTAACACCTCCGCTGCCCCAACAGTGCAGTGCAGTGACCCTTACATTGTTAAGAACGGTTTCTTTGCATTGTAGATAGTTTGTGACTTCAGTCTCTTATTAATCAGTGCTGTGAATAAACGTTTCTTTTTGCGGTTTGGCTGGTTTGGGGCTTCATACTCTTACTAATCTGTACCGTGTTTGAGTGTGAGTAAAATTATGGTACGTTACAGTTTGCAACAAAGAATATTTCTCTACGATACATATGTGAAGAAGAAGTCGTTTAAAAAGTGTCGCAGTAAATTTCGTCGCGAATTTCCTGGCGCTTTACTGCCAGCTAAATCAACAATTCTGCGTCTGGTTAAAAAAGTAAGAGAAACTGTAAGACAACTTGCTTGTGGTGGGGTTCTGCACAAGCTTGCCTCTTAACTTTGATCGTGCAAACCTAATGAATTGCAGTACTAAGTTCTTCACACAGTCGCCACCATAGTTTTAACCAGAAACTAAGGAAAAGGTTCAAGTTCAATGATAAAAGTTCACTTCTGATATGATGAGTATATTCTTCAAAACATTACAAAGTTAAAGTACTGCATAGGCATTCAGACAACTTTTCCAAATTTAATTTTACAGATTCGACTGACCACTCGAGCACGACCGAAACCCCACGTTACTATTACTTCTCAATTACATGAATCTTCAGAATAAAACTTCCCTAAGCTGACAAAATTTCTACTTGATGTTGAACAAACTAAAAGTTTGCCGCGCCACGAGCCCAGAGCTAGCCACCCGACATAACGCGTTTACATCGTCTCACTGCTGCTTCTAGAAGAGTGCGTCTTTACGAATTGATATTCACGACTGGGCGCGCTTAGGCTAAGGGGGAGGTATATATAGAATCGGACCGTGAGAACTTCCTTGTCTTGACTTTCCCAGGGGTTTGATACGATAGCTGATCAGTTTCTGACAACTGTTGCGAAATCCAATTTGACCATGACAGTAAAATTAATCCTAGCTCTCTGAAATTTTGATAGTAGCAAGATATTATTACAAACGTCGAATTAAGTTATTATAAAAAATGTTGTTACTTTAATAGTTTAGCCAGAAAAGAGTCGTAAAGATGTGATTGCCATAACTACCGAAATATTGCTTCTATCGAGCTGAAACAAATTTAATTCTATTCTCCTATTGCTCATCTATTACCTGATTTCAAATAAAGAATTTTACCTATTTTTTAAAATGGTCTAAAACTCGAAAATAAAATTTAATGTCTTGAAATATTTCGAATATCGACTTGAAAATACCTCTAAACAAATTTCCCTAATGAAAAACTATTACTGTAAAAATTTGGAATCTCTAAGTTAATTCCCTGATTTATTACGAATTTTTGTAGATATCACCCTCGGCGAATGTCGAGCGATTGCATCATTGCTTACTCGCGCCAAAACCCATTTTATTTTATTACTATAAAATGCTTTAATATTTTGAAATGAATCTTTTACAGAAGTCTTTAATTTTAAATAAACTTTACTCTGAATATAATTTCTTTTCATGAATCCCCGAAAAAGACTGAAATATCGAACTTTTACCTAAATCACATGTCTGGCTATATCAAATTATATTCAAAAACGATCTTTAGGTTACATGAATCTTTCTAAAACTTTAATATGTTATCTAAACCGAAATTACGATACTTTATCTCTATCACTTGACTTCTTAACTGTTTTCCTGATAGCTAAATGCTTCGTGTTTAGAGTGGAAAAATTACGTGATAAAATTCAAAACCGGCAAATCACTTTCAAACATATTCAGACTCTAAGTAAGATCTTTTAATAACAAAACTAATTATCTACTGGCTATATATCTACCTAAACATCTTTTAAACTAACGAAATATCTTGGTTTATTGAAACTAAATGAAAGTCAAACACTACCTATACAAATCTGAGGTTAAGTTTCTGATCAGCTGTTTAAATGAATTTAACTATTGAATTTACTGCTTATACTTGAACAAATACTTATTTAGGACATATTACTGGGAAATATTATCAAAAATTAACTATAAAAATGTCTTTAAAAGGGTGTTCCCATATACTTCAACTGAACCTGCTATCTCAGCAACTAATTTCGTTATGCGAAATTCTAAGATGTGTTACATGCCCCCCGAAGATTGAAGTTATTTTCCAAAGAAAACTGACTGAAATCTTGAAAATCTTAGGTGGTGCAAGACTAAAATCCCCTTATTCTACCTACTTCGTGGGTTGGTCGGCCCAGTCATACTTCCTTTCATTCATTCTCACTCATACTTGTATCAAAATTATCATATTAATTTACCAAAATGTTATCAAAAATTCAAAATTACACAAAAATCATAAATATGAAATCATCAAAATCTTCAAAAATCTTAAATTCTACAACATTTGTTTACATTTGTGTACATAAAAATGAAATATTTTGTTTTCATAAATGTTCAGTTTTTAACTGTTCTTTGTTTCCTTACTCTATTTTACAAAAATACTCAAAAAATTCACTTTGTTCACTGCACAATAAATGTGTCCATTTAACTGTTTTGTTCTGTTTCATTAACAACTCCCTAAATGGGCTAAAAGCCATGTCCTGTCATGGGAGTAGACCATATGTGTGGGGCAAAAACGAATACAAAACAACGCCCCCAAGCTGTGTCTGCCGAGTGCACAAGTCCCTGGCGTCTGACGCAGCAGATGCACCAAAAGGACCTCGGTCAGTCAGCTGGTCTGAAACATAAAAACCAAAAAAACAAGTGCATGAGTTACCTATCATGAAATATCTACATAATAACTTACAAGAAATAGTAAATAACATACAAATAATATAATACAAAGAGTATACATTATAGTAATACAAAATGATTACAAAAGAGTGATTAGAATAAAGTTTCAAAAGTTGAGAAAAATAATAATCATTGAAAAACGACAAGAATATGAATGGATTATTTACTCATTACAAAATCAAGAGTTAAATACAATATGTTAAGAGAAAAATATCTTTCAAAATAAAGTTGAGAAACATCAAAATTTCTAAATACAGCATGAAGTGCTTGAAAACGTATTAACTGGTTTATTAGTCATACATAATATTGGAAACATAGTAGAATATAATAGCATGAAAAAATCTTATAGGGGGTAATCCTAACTTAAATACTAGGCACAAAATAATGTGTGTACTAAAAGGTCATTTCTTAGAATGTCTCTGTCACTATTATCTGACATATGCATTTGAGAATACAAAAGTAAATCACTGTTTACAGAAAGGGTATCTTAAACTAAATTACATAAATAAGTAACAATAAAAGTAGAGAATCAATGTTAAGGAAACTCTGTTTCCAATCAGCAGTACACTGCTGCTTACAAAATGTCTAACTGTTAAAAGTAACACAACACAGTTGTGTAAGTACCAGTACACTGGTACAGGTGTTTTATCAAAATAGGTCAATGTATAATAAAGTATTATAATGGGAAGGAAAGCCTGTAGCTAACCTATATACAAAGTATCAAAGGGAATATAAATACCGCATGTAAAATTTACATGGAAAAGTGTCAAGGGTCAACCTAAGTTGATTGTCATGGAATGTGTGTGTACTCACAAGGTTGTTAGCTGAATAAAATGGTATTTATATTATGTCCAAGTTTAGTTATTCTATAGATTGGTGAACCTTCTATTTGTGTAATAGAGTTCTTAGTAGTGTGTCAAATCTAGGAATGTCCTCATGTAGGGTATGGGAGCAAAAAGTGCTTCTCCCTAATGTCAAGTTAAATGGTACAATAAATCAATGGCCTGGATACACGTTATGATAAATGTATTATGCCTTTATATTATTATAATGGTGGATATTAAGAGTACATTGTGTGGGATGAAATTTTCTTATGTGTGTCCTCCAATATTGTAGTATAATGTTCCTCTATGCATCCCAAATGTGTATTGAACTTTACTGAACATATATATGTTTATCTACCCATGCTTCCCCTAAGAGAAGGACTTCAAACCTATAACCTGTGTTTTTGGGAAGGTAATTAATTCAGGTATATGAAGTTCATTATAGGCTGGTCCTCCAAAAGCTTAGTAAGGGGGGGGGAAGTTCATGGTAAAGTTCATCATACTAAAAATTGAAATCATGGCACTTGAAAAGGGATATTGCTATTATTAAAACAGAAAAAATATGGAGGACTACAAAGGAGTAGAAAATAATCATATCATGTAGCCTTTTTAAAGATAAAATATTATAAAAATCCCACCAGAAAGATATAAAAATGGCAAATTGAAAACATTGACTCACTCCCAACGCCAGAGGTGTTGACCATGTGCAGTAGTAATTGTTGTTGGCTATTGTGGAGAGAAAGCCTTCCTCCGATGCATTACGTTGGGGGAGTCAGATGATTGAGGAAAAACGTGTAGGCCAAAGAAAAATTTGTATTCTAGTGATTTTAGTGGGGAAAAAAAGAAGAAGGATGAAAAAGGTAGGGTGTTTGAGGGATATGAGGGGTGAGGAAAAAAAAGGTGCAAGGATAAAGGTGAGATTGCCCCGGAAAAGGAAGGAAGTAAAGGCAATCACAGCTGGGGACCTCGTGGATGCCAGCCCACGCACGTCAAGTTGTACGTGCCCCTGAGGGTGTAGTGTTAAGTTAGCTCTACAGGTGTTTGGTCAGTAGTTGTGTAAAAGGGTTTCAGAGCTGACACATGATATTGTCCTTTAAATCTATTAGTATCAGGATGGACTAATGTATAATTGTTGATATTCTGAACCCTAGAAATTCTGAATGGACCTTCATACAGTGGAAAAAATTTTCTTATCTCTTCATTTATTGCTGAGGATTTCATATGTTTTTGCACAAGTACTAAATCCCCAATATTGTATGAGGTACTGTATGTCTAATCTTTTGATCATGTCGTGCCTTTCTTTGCTCCGCTTTCTTCATTAATTGTTGTAATGCCACCTTTAAAGACTGTTCATATGAGATAGTATGTTTTGTTGGAAAGTCAATTAACTCAGGTATAAAATGTGGTGGTCTTCTACCAAATATTATTTCAAATGGAGACAAAGATGTGGAGGAATGAGGTAAAGAATTTAAAACGTCCTCAATCTTGTGGTATTTGAAAGGCCCAACTTTTATGGTTTTCATTGCAATAAGTGCGAAACCATCTCCCTAGCTCACGCATTACACGCTCAACAGGATTAGATTCGGGATGGTAGTATGCTGTCTTTAGTGGTTTAATTTGTAAAGATTGCAAATAATCATTCCATTTCTGACTTGAAAACTGAGGTCCATTGTCAGTAATCACAGCCAGTGGGTGTCCTACTTGGGGTATGAAATGTTGAGAAATCTTTCCAAAAATGACTTCTGTTGTAGCCCTTTTGATAGGATATAGTTTAATAAATTTAGAAAAAACATCCATAATCACACAAAGATGTATCACTCCTCCCCTTGATCTAGGAAGCGGTCCAAACAAATCAAGTGATACTAGTTGTAGGGGCTTGGTAGGAATAATAGGTTGGAGCTCTCCTGCTCTTTGTACAGTATCTATCTTGTTTAACTGGCATAATTTACAAGGTGTCAAAATTCTCTTAATCCACTTTAATAAGTTTGGATAATAGACATATTGGTTTAGAATTTGAAAACACTTCTGTGGTCCACAGTGACCATGACTTAAGTGCTGGTATTGGATTAATGGTTCTAACAAATGCTCTGGAATGCACAACTTCCACCAATCTGTTAATGCATTAGATCTTTGAAAAAGAACACCATTTTTAATGCAATAATAAGTGTGGAGCTTATCTGTGTGTTCTACCTGCTGTAACCTGGTTAGTTATCATTTTGAGAGTGGGGTCTAATGTTTGTTCATGACTCATAGATTTTAAAGCACTTCTAGTTTCTTTTTCAAAAGGAATACCTCTTAAATAGTATAGGCATACCTGCCAACTTTTACGGTTTTTCCGTAAAATTTACGGAAAAGGACTGTATTTTACGGTTTTACGGATATGCTGTGTTATTTTACGGATTTCGATCGCTTAGGTCTGATCTTAATTGGAACAATGTTATTGCGGTTTTCATGGACAATTGTGGCAGGTTTTACTATTTATTTCATTGTTTTAAGTGGTCTTAGATGTGCGTTAAGGCTTCTTTCATTTGACTCTTAAATTAAACCACGATATGCTAATTTTATTGTAGTCAATAATTAATCGATCTCTCTCTCTCTGATTTTACATCGATACTTTTTTGAAAGTCGAATCAGCAATCGTTTGAATATCGTTTTCGTATACTTTCGATTTCCCAACAGTCCCGCGTGCGTTGTTTGGTTGGTTGATAGTTTGTGACTTTGTGTAAACGGTGTAATCATGAGTAACGCTGAGAAGCAATATTTCCAGACATTCAGGGAAGCGTATTCCATAGAGTTTCCGTGTATAATAAAGTCAAGAAAAGGTGTAAAATTTGCGTTTTGTACAGTGTGTGGTTGTGATATAAATATAGCACATAGTGGAAGAAATGATTTGGCACATCACATTAAGTGTAGTAAACACATTGCGTGTTTAAAATCAAAAGAAAAGAATCACAAAATCAATACGTTTTTCGAAAAATCAGGAAATTACGATTTGGATGTGATTAAAGCGGAGTGTTTGTTCACTTCATTTTTGGTGGAACACAATATTCCACTAAGTGCAGCTGACCATGCAGGTGCCTTATTCAGGAAGATGTTTCCTTCGTCAGAAGTAGCGAAAAAATATGGATGTGGTCGCACTAAAACAACTTACATTTTAAAAGAAATGTCTCAAAATGCAATAGCAGCAGTTGTGAAGAGTCTTCAGAATGGTCCATTTTCAATGGCAACAGATGGAAGCAATGTTACATTTTATGACGATAAACAAGAAAAATTGTAAGTACTGTGCTATGCATACCAGCATTGGAAGGGAACTCAACACGGTGCAATTAGTGTTGCCCAAATGCAAGAACAAGACCAGACTTGGCCGGTCTTGGTCTTGCATCAATACATCTGGTCTTGGTCTTGGTCTTGCAAAAATGCAAGACCAAGACCGATTTTGGGCAACACTAGTGTTGCCCAAATGCAAGAACAAGACCAGACTTGGCCGGTCTTGGTCTTGCATCAATACACCTGGTCTTGGTCTTGGTCTTGGTCTTGCAAAAATGCAAGACCAAGACCGATTTTGGGCAACACTAGGTGCAATATAGGTAACCTCATGTTAAAGCAGTTGGAAACTCACCGAATACCAATTGGAAACTGTGTAGCATTCTGTTCCGATAATGCACCTGTAATGATGGGGCACAAGAATGGAGTTTCAGTAGTTTTCAAAGAAGCTCATCCAAATATTGTGATTGTTGGATTTATGTGTCACTTAATTAATTTAGCTGCTGAAAAAGCTGCTGCAAGATCACCACTTAAAATAGACGAGATTCTTGTCGATATTTTTTATTATTTAGAGAAGAGCGCCAAAAGAAAAGAAAGTCTTAAGAATGATTACGAAGGCTTCCGCGGTCACTGTATGTAATATCTTGGTTCTCCGGGTGGAGCCGCGTCGATTTGTTAAAACCTAACGTTTCTGCCATCTTGCTGTGGCTTTCATCAGAGGACAGTCCTCTGATGAAAGCCACAGCAAGATGGCAGAAACGTTAGGTTTTAACAAATCGACGCGGCTCCACCCGGAGAACCAAGATATTACAAAGTCTTAAGAAGTTTCAAAACTTGCACAATAAAGATTGCAAGAAAATACTGAAGCATATATGTACAAGGTGGTTGTCTTTAGGCAAGTGTTTTGACAGAATACTAGAGCAGTGGGATCCACTTCTTTCTTTTTTTAAGGGTGAGGTGCTAATATGTGCTTCAAATATTTCAGCTAGCTTGACATCGTTCACAATACTAAAAGTTGAACACATGGGATCCAAGGCGCAGCAGAAGAAGAGAGTTATTGATTCTCCATCCTCGTCGACTCCTAAAAGAATAGCTTATTCTTTTGAATGCAACTCGTCTGTTCTGAAAAGCAAAAGTTTGACTACAACTCGTGAGGAAAAGCTGTTTGTTTCTCTCTTCTGACTTGAACAAGACTTATTGTATTTTCCTGCACATCATTATACCATTATTTGATAAACTCAATACTGTTCTTCAGAGTGTTTCCCCGCAAGTACATGTTTTGTTAGATCTTTTGATAGAATTGTTAAAGCAGATACTCAGTAAATTTGTAAAGCCAAAGGTAATTAAAAGTTCTGCGTTGCTTGAAGTGAAGTACCACCTAATTCAAAATCAGAAAGAAGATGATGAATTAGTTATTGGCATTAAAACTGTGAACATGGTTAAGAAACTTAATAATGAAGATAAAAGTCTGTTCTTTTCATCAGTCCGAAATTACTTTTCTACAGCCTGCGATTACATCATAAACAAGTTTCCACTAAAAAGTGATGTGCTGCAACATGCACAAGTAGCCACATTTGACAAAATTGAAGATGCACAATTTTCTTCAGTCAATTTCTTCTTAGAAAAGTTTCCTGTTATTTTACATAAGATTGAAAATGAAACGAAGGATGATGCTGTAAATGCAATCCACACACAGTTCGCAGCTCTTCAATTAGACATTTCAACTGTTGCAGATGTAGATGCTCCAAATGATGTCAAATGGGCACGGTTATCAAATATCCGTGGTGCTGATGGAATTCTTAAATATAATAGGATTTCCAGAGTAATGTTGTCCATACTCTCCATACCCCACAGCAATGCTGAGTGTGAATGTGTTTTCAGTATGGTTAAGAAGAACAGAACACAGTTCAGATCATCCCTTTCAAATGAAATCCTAGAGACTGTTTCCATACTGAAGACCACCAATTCTGGTCCTTGTTATACAAACAGTTTTTCTCCAGACTTTCTTAAGAAAGCCACTGCTTCATATTTGAAGTCTGATTGAAAGTACGCATATTATGTATGTCATACAGTGTAACTAGGTTCAGTGCTAAGTGAAACAGGATATATATTGTCTCATCTGAGTTTTAGTTTAAAGTTTGTTTGTTTGTTTGTTTCTTTTTTTTTTAAATGAAGACTTCAAAGATTGTCTTGTAATTAGTGTTTGCCAACAATTAATATGAAGTAAGTAGACATGATTTCAGTTTAATATGACATTATTTTGGTTTAATATGCTGGTTATACAAATTACTGGATGTTTAGTTAATTGTCGATAAAAAAAATTTTGTGGTCCACATTCTTTACGGAAACACTATATTGGGGAACCAGGGTTTTTACGGAAACCTGATTTTGGAAGTTGGCAGGTATGTATAGGTGAGGTCCTTCATTACTAATTTTGGTATCTGAAGTGTGTTCTAGACCCTCTGGTAGTCGAGATAGTGCATCTGCTATAATGTTTTGTTTGCCAGGAATATATTTAATTTCATAAGAAAACTCTTGTAAC
>JARYHS010008074.1:174731902-175205096 GCA_031002005.1 Vandiemenella viatica
AAGGCACCTTCAGAATACAGCTGTCAAGCTTAAAATTCGGAACAATCTACTTTAGCGGGTGGCAGGAACCTCGTGGGGAGTTGGTGTAAATACTGCTCCAGCGTGTAGCTTAATAGCTCTCACTCCCAGATAGTGGACGTTCAGCTTCGCCAAACAATGCGCATCGTAACTGGCACGCTTTTATCTACACCTATTCAATGTCTGCCGATGCTCAGCAACATACCACCACCTCACATTTTAGGGTAAAAGGTCCTAATCTAACTATGGTCGAAAATTCTGAACAACGAGGCTCTTCACATCCATGGTGAATTAGGGAATACAAAACACAGCTGAAGTCACATCGCTCTGCCTGGAAGACTGTGTCAGTCAAACATCCAACTCCTTCAGCCCAACAGATAGCTGGACAGCGGAATGGGCATCGTCAACACCACAGGGCATAGTGCAAATTACCAATCCCTGCTCAAAACTACCAGGATTCAATTTGGTGCATATTAAACCGCATTAGATGTGATACGGGGAGAACTGCTTCAACTCTCCACACCTGGGGCTGGGCAGATTCTCATTACTGTGACTGCGGTGAGGTTTCACACTGTGCACGACTGCCCACTGCATGCCTTTCCTGGTAGTCTGGAGGCGGTGTCCTGGTTGGAGCGCTCAACGTCACGCTGTAGTGGCCGGCTGCGGGCTTTGTTCGCTAAACTATGTGTGTTTATTTTGAAACAAGGATGTTCAAAGATTACTGTATAATCGTTGTAAATGTTATAAGCATCATACGCAAAGTAAATAATAATTAGGTTAGTGCAAATAGCGGCTAACTAGAATGATACTGTATTAAGATTAAACTTCACATCTTTCTTTATTCAGCACACATTTATCAATTTGCCAGGCTTGTTCTTAGTTAACTTGATAAATATATCAATGATACATTTCATTTTTACATTCTGTTCGACAGACACTGCAGGTACTGCTTTTTGACAGCCATCGTAGCTGAGTATTACACATTGGTTATCAACTTGTTTCGCAGCCGGTTTTTTCACTGCCTTGTGACTGATGTCTGTATTCTTCCATACAGCAGTCCTGCTCTTTAACAATAGAGGAAAGTGCTTAAAACCAGATCCCCATTTTGTTTTTTACGTTTAAAAAAAATAAATTAGTAAAAAAAATGTTTTTAAAGCATGAACTAATTACTTCAGAATATTATGCGTCATTTAAATTCCACTATTTCATTAAAAATCGTTACCAAAAAAATATTTTTAAAAAACCTTACAGGTTGGCAAAATCAAAAATTGTTGCCTGAACAGGATCCCTCAAAAATTAACGAAATAACACTAAACAAAATCATAAAAATGGAGTGAGTCACAGAAAACATATTTTAAAGTGAAATATAACGATTAAAGGTTTTAGTTTTTTAAATTAATCAATTATAGCATACATGTAGGGTATACGTAAACACAGAAAATACATAAAAGAATTAAATCGTTTGGCCACAGAAATTGCAGATTCACACATCCTTATGAACCCCAGCACAATCCACATGGGCCCACAGCAAACATACTGTATAAACGCACATCATCCAAATTTGTCCTTCAGAAACGTCCCTCAAAACACGCACCAATAGTCATCATCTTTGGAAGGGGACACTCATGGGCGGATTCAGGGGGTGGGGGCTAGGGGGTTCAAGTCCCTCCCCCAAAAGTATCTAGGTCCACCTCCAACTTTGTAATTCTGGAGACCTTTTTTTAAGCTCTGCGGATTCGAGGCCCGAGGAGACTATAGATACTACCCTTTGCCCGACTCAAGTTCCCCTCCCCCCAAAGTCCGCTCAAGCCCTCCCAAACCAAAATCCTGGATCCGCCCCTGGGGTCACTCCAGGGAGAATCTCCAATTCCGTGCTTGATTGTCGGTTACATTCTTGTTATTTCCTTCCCGTTCCTTGTTCCCAGTCTCACCCCGCCTCTAGCGGGGCATGAATTAAATTTGATGTGAGCAAGTTAAGTTTTGCGAGGCCCTCTGGTGGCGTAAGAGAGCGGAATTCATAAAAAAAATTAATCTGTCAAATTTCTATCCATAAAAATGTAATCGTCTTTACTGTGTTTTTTTTTTCAGAATTCCGGACCCTCCCTCCCCTTGTGGTGAGATTTGATGATATCTGGCCTGATCCCCCTAATATTATGTGAGATTTTTGTACATTTTTTTAGATCATAGAGAAAACTGGAATTTTTAAAGCGTTGGTTTAAAGACGTAAATCTTGAATCCATATTGATCACTATGGAATCAATAATGGTATTAAAAATATGTTTTATACCGGCTTTAGTGTTACTGTTCATCGCTGCTTTTCTTTTTGGCTACCCTTTTTTTTCAGTAACTTGACCAGCGTCATACAAGCGTTCCTAGCCCAGTTTGTCAATATTCTTTGACTCAGTCACAAAATTTACGAAAATGTTCAGTAGAAACGCTTAAATTAACTTGTACAGATTGCTATAATTTGCTTAGGATTAATACGTTATAATATTTCATAGGTGTACTATAACTCTGATGATATCGCTCATTTACTGCAACAGTGACATAACTCAAAAATATCAATTTTACAGGAGGACCAGTTCAAATGATTCATATGTAATAACTTTATACATTCACTAGAAATTAACTTATCTGCATGTTCTATTGAAGGAATACAATATAAAAGAAGGGAAAATATATAGTATTAATTGTAGTTTATACTAAAAGGGTCCATTCTAAGATTGTAACTCAAAAAGTTCATTTTGTTAGTTATGTCATTGTTGTAAGAAATGATCGATGTTAAATTCTGAGCTGCGAATTTCTTTCAAAACCGAATCACGATCACCAAGAGTATCTGAATATCCCGTGAGATTTTTTAAGCATCAAATTGAAATAATATGGCCTTAAATGCCTCGTTTCTGCGAGAAGCGAACTGAATTTTCAAAAAAAAAAAAAAAAAAAAAAAAAAAAAAAAAAAAAAAAAAAAAAAAAAAAAAGGAGAAGAAGAAGAAAAAACACCAGTGACAGGGGATTACCATCGTCAGCAACCTGGAGTATTAGTACTGTCAGATGCTTGCTAGCAGGTGTGATCTGCTGTTTTACGACAAGTAAAATATTTGGTCACGCTTACAGCTTTTGAGTGTCCTAATCTATTTTACGAGTTTAAATAAAGCTTCATAAGCCATTGAGGCGGTCGCCCACGCCTTTACGCCGCTTCTGACCTCGACGTCGACGAGGCGTAAAGCCATAAGTTAAAAAAAAGTCTCAAAAATTGTAAGAGAAATATTATGGAAAATACTTCAACGACTTCATATGATAACTCCAGAGGAGCAGGGTTTCATAAAAATAGCTGAAGACTACTACAATATTTGTAATTTTCCGAATTGCATGGGCGCTATCGACTGGAAACATGTCAGAGTTACTTGTCCTGCACACTCTGGCTCGATGTTCCATAGTAACAATTTTTTTTTCCTATTGTTCTGCAAGGATTGGTCAATGTTCATTATAAAGCCATAAACATTGAAGCTGGAAGTTATGGTAAACAGTGACGGTGGAACAGTCAGATCTTCTGCTCTGTCTCTCTGTAACAGATGAAAGACTCAATATTCAAAATCCCTCTACCAAATTCAGAAATCACGGAACCTCGTGTTTTTCCAGGTGACGAAGCTTATACATTTTTAAGTAATTTATTGGAGCCTTATGAACAATATTTAGATATAGGCAGAAGATATTAGGTATGGGTAATATTTAGATATATGCAGAGGATACTTCAATGCCAGGTTATCAAGAGCACGAAGAATCGTCGAATGTGCCTTTGGCATAATTTATATGTCAAACCAAGACTTTTAGCCACAACAATACAAACTTTGTAGATGTAGCTGACAATATTATTAAGGTCGTTTGTTTGGTACATAACTGTATTATTGACAGAGAAGGTATTGAACATCACCTTAAAGAAACTTTAAATCATAAGAAATTTACATCACGAAATATTGGAAGGCCAAACAAGTTGCAGAAAATACCCGCTTTTTATTTAAAACCTAGATTTGTTATAATTCGAAACAGATTAGTACGAATAGCTACATATTATGCATTTAATTTGATAGTTATAATTTAATTTACTTGTAATAGCAAAAATATTTTTTCAATAAATTATTTATTGTTTCTCTTTAGCTGTATTAATATACTTTTTTTTACTTTATTTTTAAGTTCATAATGTTCACACATTAAAACGAATTTAAATTACGGAAATCGAACTAATTAACAAACATTTATAATTATATGTTGTATTATATTTAGTGGCCATTTCATCATAAAATTTGCCTAGAACGAATATCTGATGATGATTTTTGTACCTATAGTCTCACAAAAGGGATCTAAGGAACTAATAAAAATTTCACCAATCAAACGGCCGACAACCACCCCAATAAGAAACAAAAGGTTGATTATGGTTATAAGATGGGGAAAGAATTGCTTGTTGAAGACTTGAAATGTAAATATCTTGGCATTACATTTAATAACAAGCTTAACGTTTCAACAACAAATGATTGGGTAGTTTTCGATTTTTTTAAAATTTATAGCGAAATATTATGGTCGCCCTATAGTTACACTGGCAAAATTAGAATCTCACCATGCATACAGGAATGGTAGAATTTTAGGAAACTTTGAAGATATATCCAGGGCCATACCCAGAAGAAATGGTAGCAAATGGAAATTGTTCAGTCTGCCAGTAAAGGCCCCTGCCAGGCAGACCTCACACACAACGCGCCTGCACGCCGGGATACATATACGACTCCAAACAGGCGCAGAGGCATCAAAACAAACCAGGAAAATAAATAGAATCATCTAGAGGCTAAGTGGGACCTTTTCTTACAGAGGTCGCCGTACTACCACACAACGGAATTCCTGCGCCAGGCCGCCTATATAAGCGTAGCCGGCAGCTCCACCGACAGTTCCAGCCTGACCGCTGAACCAGCGTCAACTACAGAAGACCACCGGAAGTTCGCGAGAAGTAGAAGCCGTCACTCTACCCTGGATCAGGACCAGGCTAAAATTCTCGACGGTCATTTGATAACTGTACCCACCTTTGTTTATGGTTTACCAGTTGTTTTGTGTACAGGGTAATAAACCTCAAGGAACCGTTAAGTGTAGTTCACTCCAGTGGCGACAAGGTTGGGATAAGAACTCTCGACCATCATGGCTACGCCAGCAGCACCTACGGAATGGCAACAGTTCCTCCAAGGACTTCTACATCAGTTCACAGCAATACAGCAGCAATTCGCAGAATCTCAGAGACAACTGATTGCGGAAGTCAAGAATCTCCGCCACCCCACGGCCCCGCCTCCGTTCCCAGCATTCAACGACGACGTCGAGGAATGGGAGACCTACGAGAAGCGCATAAGACAACACTTCGCAATTCATCACATATCCAAAGAAGAAGACCAGCGTGCATATTTCCCTTCCTGGAACCAATCGAAGATGTATGTCTTGCTCACCAAACTTCAGCCACAAGACCCCGACACCCTCACCTTCACGACCATCTGTACGACACTGAATGCATACTACAGACGCCGGTACCATGTCGTCGCGGCCCGCGTCGAATTCTATCAATGCCGGAAGAAGCCCGATCAGACGTATCGCCAGTGGGCGGCCGAACTCCAAGGCCTTAGCAGAAAATGTAAGTTTCAAACTCGTCGTTCCCACGAATCCTACGCCGACGACATGGTGCGTGATCGCATCATACAGGCTGCACCAGATGCCGCACTCCGGCATGACGCCCTCAAGTTAGAGGACCCATCCCTGGAGCAGGTCATCGAACTTGCCTACAAATTCGAAATATCTACGGCCGCAGATCGCCGCCTGGAGTCCTGGGCGGATGTGGCCGCAATCCGAACCGACGTAGAGGACACGGAGGACGTCGCCGCCATCCAGAGCTCCCAGTCGCGCTCTTCCCGACACCACAACCGGGGACCGCTTCCTCAGAAGGACATCGAACCGGCCCGTTCCGGCCGGGATACCAAGTCTCGGCAGCAGCAGCGGATCCCGCAGCGCCGACGCCGCAGCCCGCTCCGCCTGCCCTCCTGCCCCGCCTGTTATTCAGCACATGAGAGGGAAAATTGTCCGGATCGTTGGGCTGAATGCTCACGTTGCGGCAAGGAGGGACACCTGGCGTCCGTCTGCCGCACCAACACCACCAATGCCAATCCCGGCTCTCGCCGCCCAAGGTCTTACCAAGACGGGTTGAGCGGCGCACCTATGGATATCAATCAGGTAGACACTTCCACAGCATCCAAATTTTTATCGACGTTACGGTCAATGGCAAGCCTCTGTGCCTACAAGTCGACACAGGAGCAGCAGTCTCATTGCTTAATTATACTACTTATGTGCAAATAGGCTCGCCCCCCCTCTCGCCGGCCCCCAAGCGCCTCCTGACATACAACAAACAGGAAATAGCACTCCTGGGACAATTCACAGCAAACGTCATGTATAAGTCTGTACATCGTTCAGTCCCCTTTTTAGTAGTTAACAGTTCTCTCACAGCAGACTTATTTGGACTGGACGCTTTCCGCTTATTCGGATTTTCAATTGAGGATAACATACACCTCGTATCTCAGCATGTTCCTTTTCCTGAAGTGGACGCCCTTTGCACCGAGTTTCAGGACCTGTTCTCACCAGGCGTCGGCTGTGCAAAGGACTTCGAAGCATCACTCCAACTCCGGCCGGACGTACGGCCTCGATACTTCCGGGCACGCCAGGTACCCGTAGCGCTTCAACAACCACTTCAGGAAGAACTTCAACGCCTCCAAGACGAAGGGATCCTCCAGCCGGTGCGGTTCAGCCCCTGGGCCACGCCGTTGGTCATAGTTCAGAAGCCAGGACGCCGCTTACGTCTCTGTGGTGACTTTAAAACCACCGTCAACCCGCATCTGCTGGTAGACGACTATCCACTTCCGAGACCGGACGACCTCTTCCGTAAACTAGCAGGAGGTACCTACTTTACAAAAATTGACCTGGCAGAAGCATACCTTCAAATCCCTTGGATATCCAGTCCCGACAATACACAGTCATCAACACTCCCTCTGGCCTCTTCCAACTCAACCGGCTCATGTTCGGCTTGGCCAGTGCTCCAGCGATTTTTCAACGGTATCTCGAACAACTTCTCCAGGATATTCCGGGATGCATCAATTATCTCGACGACATAGTCGTCACAGGACCCTCCGCTGCCGAACACATGACCAACCTCCGCCTACTCTTCCTCCGCCTCCGTGCAGCAGGTTTGAAATGCAACCTTTCCAAGTGTCAATTTTTTCAACAATCCATTTCCTACCTGGGTCACATCATCGCTCAGGAAGGCATTTCCCCAGCATTTTCCTATGTGGACGCTATTTCCAACTTACCTCGGCCTCAGGATCTACATCAGTTGAAATCTTTTTTAGGCAAGATTTCATACTACAGAAAATTTATACCCTCGGCAGCACTAGTGGCAGCACCCCTGTACCACCTCTGTCGCAAGAATGTTCCGTTCTGTTGGACCCCAGCTTGCGAGACCGCATTCCACACCCTTAAACAGCAGCTCAAGTCCGCAGCATGCCTCATGCCATATACTCCAAACCTCCCCTTGATACTTGCCACAGATGCATCCGATTACGGTGTGGGGGCAGTTCTGTCTCATAAATTACCAGATGGCACGGAACGCCCCGTAGCTTACATCTCCAAAGCCCTATCGGCTGCCCAGCTTAAATATTCTCAAATCGAGAAAGAGGCGCTAGCTATTGTTTTTGCCTGCTCCAAATTCTATTCCCTTTTATATGGGATTTCTTTTCATCTCATTACCGACCACAAGCCACTCCTATCACTATTTGATCCGTCCACACGTCTGCCTACCAAAACATCCCACCGCATCCAGCGTTGGGCACTATTCCTGTCCCAGTTCAGATATACCATGCATTTCCGTAACACCTCCAGGCATGCCAATGCAGACGCCTTATCCAGACTACCGCAGGGACCAGACCTTGCCTCGACAATTCGGAACTTCTTGTGTTCCAGATCGACGATGACATACAAGAAGCACTGAAGACATTTCCAGTTACGGCCTCAAAAGTCGCTGCAGCCACAGTGGAGGACCCCCTCCTCCGTGTCATCCGACACCACATCCAACACGGTTGGCAAACACGTTCCCCTCCACGCCATCATCAAGACCTCCAGTTCTACTACTCCATCCGCCACCAGCTCTCAGTAGTAGAGGGAGTGCTCCTCCGCACAGAACCAAATTCCACCCCGAGGGTCGTCGTTCCGAGATCCCTACAGCCGACAATCCTCCAAACTCTCCACCAAGTACACTGGGGAATTGCCCGCACCAAATCCCTTGCCAGACGCCACGTATTCTGGATCGGCCTTACCACGGATGTCATGGAGATGGTGCGGCGCTGTACCATCTGTGCCCGACAACTGCCCCGCCCCCCTCAAAAGTTCCTTTCCTGGCCGGCACCGTCCGGACCCTGGGAACGCATTCACCTCGACTTCGCTGGCCCATTCCTAGGCCACCAGTGGCTCTTAGTGACGGATGCCTTTTCCCACTTCCCATATGTCGTCCGTTGCTCCACAATCACCACAGAGGTCACCATTTCAGCCCTCACGAAAATCTTTTCCATCGAAGGATTACCATACGCCATCATCACAGATAACGGACCGCAATTTCGAAGTCGGGAATTCCTATCCTTCTGTACCGCCAACAATATCCAACACCTCCTCACCCCGCCCTTCCACCCCCAATCTAACGGGGAGGCGGAACGGCTAGTCAGAACATTCAAAACCCAAATGACCAAATACACCACAAGTCACAAACTCGAAGAGGCATTGACACTCTTCCTCAGTTCCTATCGAACCACTCCAGTGGGGGCTAAAAGCCCGGCGGAATTGCTGCATGGCCGCCAACCTCGCACTATCCTCCATCTCCTCTTACCCCCTCCCAAAGTACAGGTACCTTCGGGCTCATTCCGTTTCACCCCGGGCTCCCTAGTCTGGGCCCGCGGGTTTGGCTCCCAGGCCGGTTGGCTTCCGGGGGTCATCCAGCGGCCCCGGGGCTGCCAACTGTTCGACGTCAGTCTGGATGGCCGGGTAGTGCGACGCCATCGAAACCAACTACGTCCCCGCTACCCCACGGCACCGTCCTCTTCCACCACGGTACGGCCATCCACTTCTTCCTCTCCTTCCCCGCCCCCTCCACCACTCCTGCCGTCTAACCGTTGCTCAGGGACAGTTACAGCGCCACCACCGACGCCACAACCTGTCGGTCGCTCCGACGCCCTTCAGCCGCAGCCTCTCGACCACCTGCGGGGACCATCTTCAGCGCCCCCCGTACAGCCCCCGGCCATCGACGCCGACGAACCGATGCCGTTAGCTCCACAGGTACCTCCATCACAACCTGCACCACGACGCAGGTCGGCACGCATCGCCAGGGGAACAGCTCCGTACTCCCCCGGAGGTAGCCTTCATAGTCTGCTCCAGGGCGCCGCGGCAGACGACCTCGCAGACGTCGCAGACATCGCTTCCCCCCCCCCCCCGGAGGGAGGTATGTTCAGTCTGCCAGTAAAGGCCCCTGCCAGGCAGACCTCACACACAACGCGCCTGCACGCCGGGATACATATACGACTCCAAACAGGCGCAGAGGCATCAAAACAAACCAGGAAAATAAATAGAATCATCTAGAGGCTAAGTGGGACCTTTTCTTACAGAGGTCGCCGTACTACCACACAACGGAATTCCTGCGCCAGGCCGCCTATATAAGCGTAGCCGGCAGCTCCACCGACAGTTCCAGCCTGACCGCTGAACCAGCGTCAACTACAGAAGACCACCGGAAGTTCGCGAGAAGTAGAAGCCGTCACTCTACCCTGGATCAGGACCAGGCTAAAATTCTCGACGGTCATTTGATAACTGTACCCACCTTTGTTTATGGTTTACCAGTTGTTTTGCGTACAGGGTAATAAACCTCAAGGAACCGTTAAGTGTAGTTCACTTCAGAAATGGATCAGGATAAGTTATTACCTTTAGATACAGTTTTCAGTAAGAAATGCGTCCAACTTGAGCACCAATACATTCGTGGATTCTTGCCGACATTGAATTAACAAGTGTTTCGAATGTCTTCTTGGGGTATTTCTCTTTACGCCTGCATGTCTTTTGCAGTCAGTTATTGCGCAGTTTGTGCTGGGTCACCATGTGATCAAATGTGTCTACTCCTGGTATCCCACACAAGCTCTATTGGGGACAAATCTGGGGACTGTGCTGTTCAAATTGTGATCGAAACTCCATGCAAGGCTTGTGTAACGATGGCCGCAATATGAGGACGGGCATTATCTTGTTGTAAGATGCGATTTGAAGGGTATCACAATAAGATGCAGTACCCTGTCCACATAGTGATGGGCTGTCATTGTGCCTTCAACAACAGCCGACTCAGTCATGCTGTCGAAACTGATTGCCGCCAAAAAATGACACCGGTGACTGCTTTGTGTGATGTTCTGAAATCACAGCAGGTAAGCCGTTTTCCAATATGTCTCCGAACATGTCGTGAATTATCACTTTGCCACAGACAGAATCGAGACTCGTCTGTAAACACAAATGTACGCCATTCACATGTCCTTTTGTGTTTTACATTACGCCAGGTTAGATGATGCTGGCAATGAAATCAGATTAATGGGACACATTGCATAGGGTTCAGAGAGCGTACTCCAGCTTCAAGCAATTGGTTTTCAATCGTCCGAGGAGGGGGGTGACTCTCTCTGTAACCACTGTTTGAATCTGGCCTGCAGTCGACCATTTGCCAGCAGCAGCCACCCACACAATTTGGCGGTCTTCATGTGCTGTTATCCATCAGTATAGACCTGGAGTATTAGAGCTTTCTTTCATCTCTGTGTAACAAGTCTGTATACTGACAATGCACTACGGCCAATCCTTTCGTAGATTTCACGATATGATGCACCTTTTTAAAACACGTCAATTCTGCGATCTCTCTCACAGTTAGACATTTGAGTGTATAGAGTTGTCACTCTTCGCCTGGGCATACTTAGCCAACAAGAACTCGTGGACAACAAAGTGTCATGTTACACCACACTGTACGCCAATAGTACGTTAAAAGAGTATAAAAAAATAGCAATTTACATAATAGATAGCACCGTAATTCTCATATTATTACATGTAAAACTTTCAATTTTAAATCATTTAATACTCTTCATGTGGGCATACTTGGGGCCAAATTTCATTTATTTATCACAACATCGTATGGGTGTTGGGATTTTAATTTGTGCCAGTTGCTAGGTGTAAAGGTCGAGCTCTATTTTGTCAATACTGGTCTGTACCGTCTCCGCAACGACAGTCGGCCGAGTGACAGCTCGCCCCCTCGCGTCCACAATTTTCCATAGCTCGCCCATGTTCCTACCCGGTCTTTAGTCTCCTTTAACGTTTTCAAGTGATTGTTACAGGGAATCAGTGTTGGGGATGACAGGTAGGTTTGATGCCTTTACTTTATTTTGCACTGTTTTGGTACGAAAGTACATTAAAATACTTTTTTAAGTGTCTAATGTAATCACCTATCTGGTTGATCTTTTATGTACAAAAATAGTATCCCAGCGCAGAAATAGAAAAAGTTTCGGTACCCTACACAGTCTTCAAGGCCATTGTTACCAACATTGTGAAGACTGAATGGGAGAAGAGATGGCTTGCCGACTGCCAGGGAAAGGGTCTTTGGTATCGAGCCATCTGCAACAACATAGTAAGCAAGCCATGGTACGCTCAGCTAAAACTGAACAGGAGAGAAATTACTTTAATGAACAGACTTAGGACAGGACACACTTTATTACGAAACAAAAAATACGTCATGCGGTTGGTGGATTCGCCGATGTGCCTATCGTGTGATTCTGTAGAGGATATTTATCACTTCATGCTGAACTGCAAGCAATATCAATCAGCGAGGAAACAAATGCTAGAAGATGGTGTGAATATAACTGATATAACTTCTCTGATGCAATATCTCTCAGTTCAGAGCAAGAAATCGGTCAAGATAATTTCCCTGTATGTTAAATGTACTAAAGGTGTAATTTAAAATTCATTTGAATATTTTGTATAAGGTTATTGGCTGTATTAGCCTTTGGCTAAAGCCATAAAATAAAATAAAATAAAAAACCACGTAGCAGGAGGTAGCAAATGCCACGGGCCTCGTGCCTTCTAGGGGGCCTCGCGCCTCCTTGGGGGGCCCCGCACCTAGGCTAAATGGGAGACCTTTTTTGTTTTTAGCTCCACAATTTTCCCCAGGACGGCAAAAATCAAGGGCCTCTTCTTCACATTTGCTAGGGGCCCCGCGCTGTCTTAATCCGGCCCTGCAGTGCAGTATTAACAAATCATTACCACACTGTACTGGAATGAAAGATTCTCGCATATTTCAACGCAATCGCAATGAAATGTCAATCACTTCGCACTTGACGTGTTTGTTTTGCTTAAGGTTCTTTTCGATTCATTCAGTATTTTTATTTAAATTTAGGTCGTAAAGATTTTGTATAATAAATATAATATTTTCATGTTATATCAAAGTTCTTGTCAGAGTTTCTTATTAGAAAACTCGCAGTGCACCTATATCGTAGTCACCTAACTTCGAAAGGAGACCTACAGATTAACGTGAAATTCGAACACGGAGCGTCCTAGAATCCTCGTATTAACAGATGAAAGCATTTCCAGAAGTAAATGTGAAATGTTAGGCCCGCAAAAATTACAGTCGAGTCCGGGATTTGAACCGGGACCTTCAGAATCCAAACCGCACGCAGTCATTTGAGTCACCAGTCCGAATGTAGGTGTAATGAAAAATAAGTTTGCAAACATGATACAATGAATATACTTTTTTTCTATATCATCTATTTTTGCTATCAAAAAACACGAATCAACTTTTATGTGTTTGAATACATATTTTTCAGTACTTCAAGATTAGTCTGGCGTATGGTTACGGCGTGCGATTCGGGTGTGGAAGGTCCCCGTTACAAATGCAGATCTCGGCTGCAATTTTTGTGGGTCTTAAAATTGATCTTCAACTCTGGCAATGTTTTGATTTATTAATGCGAAGATGCTAGAACAATTCCTACATGTTAAGAACATCTTATGAACATGGATGAGAAAAATGCACTTGTTTTAAGACCAACAATAACATGAAAACAACATTTGGTCGTAAGGGAAGGGAAATTTCCGAACTCTCTCTATGCGCTCTCCACATCCAGCAGACCGACACTGGTCCACACCGTCAAAACATAAACCAATCTAATGATGGCCGCGTGTCGGCCGAGTGTCGGATGACATGCCGTGTCCTGTAGACGAACTTCGACCGACTGAGCGCCAATAGTAAGAAACGAGTCGGTGCGGTGACGGTGCGGAACAGTATCAGGCAAGTGAGGCCCGATCTTCAGAAGAGTTAAAATTAATCTAAAACCACTTTCGACCACCAGTGATCAACACGTGGCTAAAATCTTGCCATATTGATTATTGAACATGAAGTAAATCAAATTTTTAATTTCGAAAATGTGATTTACGGGTTTGCAGTTGTTAAAGCTAGAAAGAGGGGATTGTGAAAGCAATTGTTTTTATTTTATTTGCATATCTTTTAAATGTTGTTAATCTTACAAATTTATTAACTATTATTTTTAAATAACAATTTTTTTTATTTAATTATGTTTTATTAATATCATATTTTACACCTAACAGATGAAATAATATACTCAATTTTGGATTTAAGTTTTCAAGGGGTGACACCATCGATTTCCGCCCCGGGTTTCACCCACGCTAGCTACGCCACTGACAGGTAGTAGGAAAAAGTTTCAAAATTCTGCGCTTGTAGGAGAGAGAGATGAGGGGATGTACGAGAGAAGTAAAGGAACTCGGTTACAAAACTTTGGTCAGACCATTGCTCGAATATGGTAGTGTAGTATGGGACCCACATTTTGAATATCAAATACAGGAGTTGGAGAGGGTACAAAAAAGGACTGCTAGATTTGTTTCTGGAAATTATCACAGAATGCAATCAGTAACAGGCATGATAAAAGAGCTGGAATGGGATTCATTGCAAGATAGGAGGAGGGTGAAGAGTTTTTTTTTTTTTTTTTTTTTAACTGTTTTACGTCTCTCAACAGCTAGGTCTTTAGAGACGGGAAAGGATGGGGGCAAGGAATGCGAAGGAATTCGGCCATGGCCTTTTTAAGGAAGCATCCCGGCATTTGCCTGGAGTGATTTAGGAAACCATGGAAAACCCAAATCTGGATGCCCGGACGGGGATTCGAACCGCCGTCCTCTCGAACGCGAGGCCACAACGCTATCCGTTACACCACCACGCTCGGTACTGCATGGAAGGGAAAAGATGACCATGACCAGAAGCTGGCACTCAATTTCAAGCACAAGGGTGTAGGAAGATTCTATTTTTTAGGTAAGAGTGTCAGGGATTGGAATAAGTTACCAAGGGAATTGATTAATAATTTACCAAAAAATTTGACAGAATTTAAAGCTATAATTTGTAGAGCGCAAATATAAGTGGGTGCAGGAAAGGGGGAAGATGGGTGTGTAGGGAAATTGCCATCGGAGCGTGTGCTCCATTGCAATTTATTTAAATATTATACCCGATAACAGTGAAGAAAATGCACGCTTCACTTAGGGAGCAACCATAAACTACGTCACTCGGTCCAGGGGGGAGGAGGCGTTGGCTGGAAATCTACTCTGGGTTACGTGGAAAAAGGGGGCGGGGGGTTTCCGAGTCAGGCCACCTAGCTTTTTTATCATATTCTCCAAATGAGGTACAGAACAAACAACAGCATGTGAATATTTATTTCCACCATTTAATTATCCCCGTACATAATTTACAATAGTCTGACAAGAGAAAACAGTACAAAATGTCTTCTGGAACCAATAGGGAAAAAGGCTAAGTGCTACGTGGGGATGGAGGTGAGGGTAGAGACAAAAGCCACTTCGGGCTACGTGGGGGGAGGGAGGGTTCAAACGGTGACAGGAGGCCAAAATGGAGCTACGTGGTTTATAGCTTCCTTAGCGTCGCTCTCTCGTTGCTCCGATATAAACACCTGCCTTGTCAACAATGTTTCACTTTTCTTAGGTTTGCTAGTATCGCAGCTCTCATCGTTGATCACAGCTCCATCATAAATGCATGTTAAGTCGCTAATTTATCATTTACATCATTTCAATAGTAGCTCTCTTCGACTTGCTGATGACGGAGTTATTAAGTAGGAAAAACAGATTCATATTTCTAGCTTTTTGTGTTACACATAATCCGGTCTCTACTGATTAGTGTTGATGTCTATTAGGGATGTTACAGAGTTCCACATCCGGAACTTTCGCGTGAAATCCTACCACCGCATCCACGGATGTATAGCGGATTTTTTAAATATATTTCATATATATCATTCTTCTCTCTTTACACAAGATCGGCCCATCTTCTCTAAGCTAACAACAACGTGGTTGTTTGTTTCTCAAGATCTTTCAATAAAATCAGCAATGAACTGAACGGCGTTATGACCAAAGCGACAAATTTACAAGTTTGAACTTGCTTAAACCCGCCTATTCACGGTCCAACTTATAGGACATGCGCGTAGAACTACCGTAGGATGCGCTCACCCATTAACGCTACTAGAACGGGTCCAACAAAATGTTCCAAGCAATCATTTCCACTCGTACTTCCTCGCCGCACAATAATGTCCTTATCGCACACTCACAGGATGTTTCCTACAATTACAATCCAACGCCGTAGCGTTTGGACGCCAGGCACCCATGTTGTTTGTTTGGCAGTGCAACAACATGCAACACGTCCTACATGTAGTCTTATAGTGCCTTCCACTGCCTACCAAGAGTCCTTTATCAGAAAATCGGATCATCGTAGGTCCTACTAGTTGGACTGTGAATGGGCCGCTACAGCGGTGAGAAGGCGGGTGGCGAACACGGAGATGTGCGGTGGCGTGGCGTTGATCTTGACGCTCGAATCAGCAGAGCCGCGAACTCCGCATATCACAAAGATTGTTTTTTAGATGCGTGATTAGTTACGTAAAAAATTTAATTCACTAGTGAAATTATCCCACGGTTTTTGTTGTTGAAAGATGAAGCAAGAAATAAATCAATATGAAAGTACAGTAGAGTCCCGCTAATCCGAACTGAATGGCATCGGGCCTTGTTCGGATTAGTCGGAATTACAGTGACCAGTTTCTAGAATGAAGTATACTAAGCATATAAGTAGGTACACCATTGTAACAATTGGGAACGAGTGGGGGGGACAATGGCTCACTCCCTCCCTTTGTTGTTGAGACGTTTGAACTGTTGGAGGTCAGTGCACTGTCAGCCAGCTCGCAAAGTGCTCAGTTAATGTTAGCTATCGATCGCGGGCAGTTGTATTGTATTGTATGCATTCGGGTATAGTGGTGTATTGTCGTCATGAGTAAACGGAAACATACAACCTTAAGTCTAAAAAAACACTGGATGCTTTGAAGTGGTTAGACAATGGTGAGAATGTACCTAACTGGCGACGGAACTGGGTGTTGGTACGGCAACCATTTGTGATTGGAAGAAGAACCGAGTGAAGCTTAAACAGTCCTGTGCGATGTCTTCGGGGAAAAAACTTGAAATTAGGCAGACTTTGAAACAGCCAATTTTTCAAATACCTGTGTACTTGTAGCGTCTGGTATTTTTAAGACGTTATTAAAATTAACAAAGTAATGAGATGCATTAATTAATAAGTCACTTTGCAAAATTAATCCCGGGTAGGCGCCAAGAATGAAAGTGTTCTCTATCCGAGAGAAGCGACATTCCTATTCTGAACTACTTTTTATCAAAGCAATAGTACTTTTGAAATTACCAATAAAAACACATATCTTCATGTATTCAAATGATATACTGGTACATTGGAAAGGAAGTTATTGAAATCAGGGTTTACAACACCTATATTATTTACTTTGAATGTAAAATTGGTTGATTTATTTAACAGAACTGATTATTAAAAGTTTCTTTTGATCAATTTTAGAGCATGATTCAAATCTCAGAGCGTTGCCTAGGGTTGAATGACGCATGAGTGTCTATACATCGCCGGAGTTTTTTACCATAGCAGATGAGGTGCGGATAAAACAGAGTTTCACGGACCCTGTTGATCAGCTGGGCGCAAGGTCATTGGTGTCATCCACTTGGCGAGGTAGCTCCCCTTTCCGGCAATCTCCCGGGGTGCGCCGGTGCGGATTGTTTGCTGGCCAGAAACAGAATATCTTCTCTCCCGCTTGTTCGCCCCGTCGAAAACTTGCAGGCTCCGGAGATTTAGCTGACGCGGGAAATTTCAGCGAGTAGCAGCGTTTGGCGGGTCGTCCACGATCTTCATTGGAGCTCCTCATGCAACATAAAAAACTTATGGTTTCTAAAAGTTCGTAACACACTGTTTGATTCGCTGGTTCCCAACAGAGGTGTTCCGCAACCTGACTTTTTCTCCGAAGCATCGTTTCTCTAGTTTCAACTTTCTACTCTACCAGGAAATCCTCTTTCGGCACAGGTTCTATACTGTCCTTTGAATTTCATTGAATGCGTAAAGCTTGTAACTTTACGGCCTGCCATAAATCGTTCGGTCTTTCAGCGCAGGTATGAGTCACCTGGCTCTCGCCGATGCCAAAGAAACGTGGAATTCACACGCATAAATTTCCAGTCACCAAGGGACGTTACATACTGTACAGTGTAAATTAAAATTGTGTGTATGTGTGTGTTAACCACGCAATTAAATACAGTATGAATTGTTTTTTACTGAACAGTGCTTTAATTCTTTTACCATTTTTCATACTTAGACTAATTTTTTTGCCATGTTCGGATTAACCGAACGTTCGGATTAGCGGGACTTTGCATTATTATATGGAAATAGACTTTACTTAAGGAAAAAACTATAGAATTTGGCATAAAAAATATGCTTATTTTAATTTTAAGTTTATTTTTTATGAAATAGTAAAATGTAAATAAGTATTTATATTTATTTTTCCACCTCAGCAAAACATCTGCATCCGCAGATCTCAAGCACTGAACATCCGCAAAAATGACATTTGTTACAACCCTAATGTCTGTTTTAATTCATGGGTGCTCCGCACTCACTATTTACCTCTCATGGCTGCCAGAGCTCTCGAGCACCCACACAGTTGGCAGGCCGGGATAGTGCACATCACACGTATCCTTCAAAACAAGGCATTCTGGTTGGTCAGCGGTTAAGGCGATTACTTCCGAAAGTTCTCTCTCCGGTCGCGGGTTCAAATCATGTGGCGAGCAGGAATTATCAGTGTCATATAGAAACGAACTTAAATGATTTTTCCCACTATGGAAAATTTGGACAGTTCCAGTAAATCACTGAATGGAAATATTTAACTCAAGAATGGTATCTTCATATGCTGTGTTCTACAGCTAAAACATTATTTGTTCCATTACTTAATGAAATTTGTATGACTATAAGTTTACATTTAATTTCGGAATTTCTAATAGGCGATAACACTTGATGATTCTAATTTAACAATTTGTATACTACACACCGATTAATTCAAAGTTTGACAATTTTTCTAGCAATTCACAGTAGCTAATAAGTGCTTGATTTATTCATAGACTGAATTCTTCAATGTTTAATTTTTATTAATTTGATATAATTCAATTGTATCCAACTGCAAGGACTAACGCGACATGCCAATTTTAACATTCAATTGGTTTAATAATTTTCTTAGATGTAGACTAATTGGATTACACACACAACCCTCCTAGTTGTAAATTGTTAAGACGACATTTTGGGGGCAAAATGGCAGTTTTGGAAAGGGGAGGGGTGTCAGGATCGTAATGGATATATAGGTTTATTTAAAGGAAATTAGAATATTTTATTGGGATTCATTTCAGTAGCGAGCAGCACCGAGTTGAGCGCAGTATTGTTTGCCAGGAATGTGCTGAGACGCTGACTCGATCGATATTACTGGTTGGAACTGACTCTTTCACGTCAATAAAGTTCACCTTCGAATTAGCAACAAATTATTAGCTCTCACTCTGCGGGCAGTCATCGACGAGTAGATAGCTCATTCTCCGCGGGTAGCTTTCATCAGCAAGTATGGGTTTCTAACAGTAAAAACCAACTCTCTTCGCTTAAGTCTGTTCACCATGTAGTCCCTGAAAGATCGTGGGGACGGCATACCATCAGCCACTTAGCTTGACATCCAATCATACAACATTCCATTAGTATACGAGTTATTACTCAGTCAGATGCAATTAGCATCTTAGATAGGCGCTGTCGGGAGGATCCTCGCAGTCATGTTATCGGCCGTATGTTCACGGCTTTCAATGACATTAAATGGGACCTCATAACCGCTAGATGCCTGTTATCATTCATAATAGGATAGAACCTCAGCTGGTCATCTAACCCGTACCAGCCTTCCCCTATCCTGGTTGCCGAACCTACTAATCGGCTGGTGTCATATTATTCCTGGCAAAATACATCTTATTAATTTTCCCACAAGACGCAAAAGCTCAAGATAGAAGAGATTTCTACAGCTGCAAGAACACCACGAGGTTAGTTAAACTCTCCTCTAGAGTCCCACCACAGTTAAAGTCCACAACGAACGCAAATCTATCCCTCGGCTACCCTGTCAGTCCTGTCAGTGAGATAGGGCTCTTACACCCCGATTGTACCTGTGGATGAAAAAAAGTCACATTTAAAGTGGAGACATTTGAAAGGATAGATAGTTCCATCTGTAAAGTATAAATTGATTTAAGGAATTTTATAATAAAGAAACATAATTAGAAGTGGTCTTGGTGCATGCCATGTTTTAGCTAACGTACACAAATACCTTAAATGTGTTGCTTTATCAAACATATAAATACGTAAAAGCCGAGATTTCCCTCGCTCTTTTTCGAATTTGACAAGTATATATATATTATGCCCTAAATTTAAGTAAAAATTATGACATGCATGATGGCCAAGTCATCAGATTATTTAATCCTAAATAAACGAGCTATGATATCAAGAGAAACCATTCTGTTTCATAAAGTGAAGTGAATACACACTGTAAAGTGTAGACTTGGCTCAGAAGATGATCTCATAACTTTTTGCCACTACACGAACACGAGACTTGGTCTAATTTTTACAAGAATTGTTTTTGTGGGATTACTCTCCTCAAGAATAAATACGGTTAGTAGATGATGACGTTAGTCCATTCCTATATTTTCATTTCCTAGATTGGCAAGATGTGTTGTTCATGCTGATGAATACCTGTGGCTGTTAGAAGTGAGACTTTTAACATGGTAAAGTTAAAGAACTACGAGCGTCCAGGAACTGAAGTTTTGATCATTGCAAAGAATTAGGATTTTTGATGTCATGGTGAGAAACTTTCTTTAAAAAGGAAATTTACATCATGTGATTACAGCCCATTCTTAGTGTCCGAGACAGGGTACGCAACCTCATGAGAATAAATTTGGCTTTTGATTTTGGTGCATTAATTATTAAGAACAATTGAAGAGAAACATGCGACTTAAAATAAGCCTCAGTGGACTTGATTCTCAGACATTTTTCACTTGAGAATTCCTTTCATGACAGGACAGAAATTTGAATAAGGTTCTACAGTAAACTTTATAATGTTTGTAGAAAATTTAATACTGTGCCATTTAATTAAGCAAGCACATCTAAAGCTAGTGTGCTACAAATTATATAAACCAATTGCGATATTTGAGTTTTAAAAGGACAAAGAACAACTAGCCCCTGGACAAAGATGATATTTGGTTGGCAGTTGTTTGCTGAAAGAGGATGGAGACCGTTGAATCTTGGATGGATGGCCGTAAAATTAATTTTGATGCGCTGCACAAGCCTGTAATTGTGTTTGAAAGTGTAAGCCCGAGAGCAATGAACAAGCATGAATGCATGAATGTTTTGGAGAAAATCATCCTGATACAGCTTACTTTTCATTTAAAAATATCATGACATCAATTAACATGGATTCTTTGGCAGAAGATCTACATCAACTAATCTCTACCTCTGCATTAACTTCATACTTAAAGCACTGGATAAAGGTCAGGATGTGCACTCCCTGCATAGTGATTTCAGCAAAGCCTTTGGCATGGTTAAACATGATATTTTAGTTAGTAAATTAAGTCGTTATGGGATACGATCCAAATCTTTGGACTGGCTTTGTTCGTGTTTATGACAGGATTTTTCAAGTACGTGTGAATGGTCATTGTCAAATGAGTACACTGTTACCTCTGGTGTACCACAAGGTTCCCATCTAAGACCTATCCTATCTAGCATATTCATAAATGACATTGGTGAAAGATTTACATCTGAGTATCTGCTATATGCTGATAATATGAAGATCTTGAGAGCAATATACAGTGACCATGACACTGATATTCTGCAACGACACATTTCCGATTAGAGGTATGGTGTCAGGTAAATAAGTTGCACCTTAACATTAAAAAAAAATGTGCTATCATGGTGTTTTCCCGACGTCGCAACCTGCTGCCTGTTAACTACTCATTGTGTGGTCAAAATGTTAAAAAAAGTTAACTCAATAAAAGACTTGGGAGTGATACTTGATGATTGGCTTTCTTTCTCCGATCACATTAAATACATAACTCTGCTAGCATTTTGTGTCCTGGGATTCAAATGTAGATCTGAGAAGGAATTCAAAAACGTTAATACACTGTTTCGACTTTTCTCTGCCTTTGTCAAACCATTACTGGAATATGGTAGTATTGTCTGGTCACGATTTACAAATCAACAAATTAGCTGTGTCGAAAAAGTTCAGGGTAAGTTCAGTAAGTTCGTGTTAAACTATCCTCATGGTAAAAACATTAATAGCCTATGAAGTTGGAGGCAATTGACAGACATTTGTTTCTTCTACAAAGTTGTCAATGGACTTACTGATTAACCAGAAATACTCGAGTAATTCTGATTTAACTACTCTGGGGTAGATCTTCGAACAAGAATACTGCTGGACGCTATAAAACCCAACAAAAACTATGTTGCTTTTGGACCATACCAAAGAATATTAAGTCTGGTTAACTTACATGCTACCAACATCAACTTCTTTGAAGGATCTCATGCTGAACTAATCTCTGACATTAAAAGACTTTTATGAATTATCTTATATGTTGATGTTAAGAATTATTTCTTTATGTACAAAGCTGATTGGCGTATAAAGAAAGCATACAGAAAATAAGTAATCGATAATTGTTGTTGAATTGCAAATCTCTGATTAAACTACTTTAATTGATGTTTGTAAACGTATTGCAGACTGATGAAGTCAGAGACTTTTAGAACATATTGTTGCTTTATTAACAGTGAAATGATGTATTAAGATTCCCATTTTTCTGATAATTTTACAGCGTGGGTATTAGACCCTGGAATTGGGGGTACAGGTGAAGAATGTGACCTATTATAATTTTTCCCTCCGACTTTATGCCTCATGAATGTCAAGCTCATTAGAAGCATGAAAATACAGGATATAAGGAATTCAGCCATGGCCTTTTGGGGAAACCATCCTGGCATTTGCCTGGGGTGATTTGGGGAAACCGTGGAAAACCCAAATCTGGATGGGGATTCAAACCACGCTCAGTATGGACCTTTCAAATAGATCTGATACCAGAAGAAGCAAAGTAGATACCGTTATTTTATAATAATTGAATTGTAAATAGAAAGACCAGGTAAAACAGAAACAAAATCTCTTAAAAATTACAGCCAGATCGCTGTATGGCCTTTAAAGGCCCGGTCAAATATAGCGCTGCGGTCTGATAGCAGTCCGCCGAAGTTGTAGTGGACGAACAGAACGCGGGCAGCTGAATGGCAGACCAGTGTCGAAGCAATCGTGTACGAAGGAAGGCGTAGTTCATTTTTTTATTTGTGGTTGTCCCCTCCTTATTAACGTGTTCAGCAGTTCATCTGATGAAGAAGAATTGCTTCTTTTGCACGCTTTAAATAGTTCAAGGCGAAAAATAAAATTGATCCATGAAATTAATGAGATAACAGAAGATTTAGGGGAATTTCACAGATTGTGCAGAGAGTTAATCTCCTTTAAAGACCGTTTCTATCTTCATTTTCGAATGTCTCGACAACAGTTTGAAGATCTGCACAATCTGATATAACCAGAAATATCAAAGCTGACAATTAGCTAGAGAAGACCGATCAGAACGAAGGAAAGGCTTGCAATCTGCTTGAGTTAAGCTACACATAAGTTTATCTGTTTCATTTTATTTTGTATAATGTTACAAAATGAGGTATAAACATACAAAAAATATTTAACAAACAGGAACAAAAAGGAAATTATTAACATAAAACCACAGTGAAATTACAATTCAAAGAATTCTCCTGGCTGTTATTTTGTGGCCATGATTAATATGACGAATTGTTCAAAGACAATGGAGAAGATGGAAGTTCATTTCGAGCATCAGGTTCACCAATTTCAGCCCGGGAAAACATTTGGGCCATCTCTATTATGACATTAGCTTGTGTTCTAGGAGAAAACTTTTTAAATGTTATGGCGTAATTTAAGAATAGAAAGTCTATACAGTCGAGTTTATCCTTCTCTTTACTAATGTTTCTCTTTTGGGCATAGTCAATGACAGTAACAATATCCGTGTTAAGTTCTTTTGTTTTATGTATTTTCTGTTTTGGTGGCGGCATTTGAGAAACTTATGTCACAGAAACATCTTCGTTATCCCCACCCTCATCAAGTGCTTCAAAAGACTGTGAAATATTTGATGTAGTGACAACGAATCTTGAAGGAACTCCAATTGTTCAGCCCACAGCCAATTTTAGTATTTTTTTGTGGGCCCGTTTGTTTCTTCAAGTACTTGACATACTTCATGTAGGAATCTCTCAAGTTTTTCCATTTTATTTTTACAGCTTCGCCTGTAAATCAGAACCAAATATCATTTTTAAATAAGTATAGTAGTACTACATATACACACAAATATTACTACAATTTAAAAAAAAAAAAAACAGGCAATTGAGGTTTTCTTTTTTCTGCCTGGAATCAAATGGGTTCGTATAGTGTTATTTTCTTTGATTCAGATATTTGACTACAGGTGGTTCCCATCACAGTATTGCATTTTCGTACCGTGTTGGATGTACAACTGTTTCCAGCTTAGTTCAAGAAGTGTGCATAAAACTATGGAATGTTTTACAACCGTTGTACCGGCAGCACCAGAAGAGGAGGTTTGGAAGAAATGTGAGATTGGATTTAAAGTACTTTGGAACTTCTCTAACTGTATAGGAAGCATAGATGGCAAACATGTCAGAATCAAATCATGGAGGAAAGAAATATATGGAGACGACGCAAGAGACCTTCACCAATCATTGAAGTGACGACGGGCGGAGGAGGAGTGGGGGGCTAAGCCGTACCCATACAGACACGGGGTATATGTACAAAAACCTCAAGGATAACCTCTAGGATAAACGTGACGCCGCAATCTGGTGATGGATTATTATGTAACTCGATGAGACAAATAAAAAATGAACAATAATTTTTTTGATATCCTGCTTAGTTTTCGAGATATTCTGTCTCAAATGTGAAATGTTTTTGGTTGAAATTCAGAAGAAAAAATTGGTTAAAGTCAAATTTGATGATGGATTGTTATTTAAAAAGACGAGACAAAAAAATAATAAATAAAGAATAAAAATTTTCGATATCTCACCTAGAACTCGTGATATACAGTACTGTATAAAAAGTGAGGTATCTTGAGTTGAAATGCAGAAGAAAAATTTCTCAAAAGTCAAATTTAATGATCGATTCTTATGTAACACGACGAGACAAATCTAAAATAAAGAATAAAATTTTTCGATATCGTGCTTAATTTTCGGGATATACTGTCACCAAATTGAGGGGATCGGGATGGGATGCGGCCTGGAACAAAAATTAATTCTGCCAAAGCCACAATGAATTACATGGTGGACATGCAGAATGGAGATTTCAGTTTTTTTACTACCACTTGCGGTTAGGTCGAAATGCGGCCTAGATCAGAATAAAAATAGTTATCTTGTTTCCAAACATCGTAAGCTTAATTGGGAATACCTGGAAGTAGTTTATATCGCGATACAGTTTTGTCGGTAACTTGGTTCTCATGAAATTACTAACAGTAATAGATAAATTCCTTGTCCCTTATGGAACAACAAAACTATTCTGGTACAGACTGTATTTAGACCTAGCCACAATCTCCACTAAATTGCCTCTACAGAATCAACTTTGTAGACACACCAACACACGCGTATTTGAATCGCAAACTGTATTTGAGGTATCAACATACTTTGCTTCATCAAGATTCCTAGATTTCATAGCATAATTTAACACATTTAATTTCATCATACACTGTCAGTATAAACTGCGACGTGACGAAAGAAAGCGAAGTACTAAATTCACTGAATCGCGATGTAAAATACACCCCTTTAAATCTCATTTTCAACACTCGTTAAAAAGTAATGCTAGTCTATTATGTGCAAGAAAATAGCAAGGTATGCTGATTTTCTACATTTATATTATATTTCTACATTAATATTTTATATTAATAACTTATTGGTGATTATTTAATTATATATATATAACCTTTATTATAGTGTAAACAAAAATTTGAGAACAAAGTCATCGCATTGAGAGCTATGACTAAATATTTATAGACAGGCACCAAAGTTTGCAGTTCCTTCTGCCCACTTCAACAACAATAATTATAATTCAACTTACTTATGAAATGATATTCCAGGTTCTTTCCTCTCTTGCCTATTTGTGCAACCATATGCAACACAAGATGGCATTATAAAACACTCATACACATTACAAAATGAAATAATCACAGCATCAAACACAATGTGAACTTTGCATTTTTTGGGTTCGCAATATCGCCGCTGCCACCACCGCGCATGCGCGAGATGTTAGAGCCGGCGTCACAGATTTAACGTCACTTCTCCTCCATATATTTCCTTCCTCAATGAATCAAATGGCCTAGTAACAGTGGTTCAAGTTATTTTGTTACAAACATTATTTTTTCATTAGTTCTGTTGGCCATTGTTGATCCTCACTACAATGTTATCATTGTTGACATAGGAAGTTACGGGCGACACAGTGACAGTGGTATTTTTTCGAATTCCTCCTTCTGTCATCAGGATATACTTAAGAAAACTATCCTGCCACCTAAACCATTACCTGGTGCAGACACGCGCATTCCTCTCGTATTTTTAGGCGATGAAGGATTCAAACTACAAACTTATTTAATGCGCCCTTTTACAAATGCTACAATAGTAATGAGGAAGTAAAAAAAAAATCTTTGTATGGCACAACGTGTAGTAGAAAATGCCTTTGGAATTTTAGCTAAGAAGTGATGTATATTTTTTAGACCTATAGAGTTGCACGTAAGTAGTTCAATCCAAGTTGTCAAAGCTACACGTGTCTTCGCAATTTCGTAAGAAGTTACACAAAACAATTCACTGAAATTGAACTACAAGATGATACAATAATAACAAATCAACATGCCAATGCTTTCTCAACCGCAAGTCGATTGAGAGAAAGATCTACTGATGCCGCCTATGCGGTACGAAACCATGTTGAAAATTACGTCAACAACGTAAATTTATTTTAATTATACTATTATAGTATTGTATCAATGGATAATGGAAAATAAAAGATGCTGTATAAAATAAATAAATGTATACTTACTAGTCTGGTTGAGTTTTTCAGCTATTTCATTCTATATTTCTGTTTTCTTGACAGTGTTTCTGTACTCGGAATGCCAAGTGTCATACAAAAATTAATATTCTCGAATGCACTAAATGAGACTTTGTCTCGTCCGCTGCGGACTCTGTGGAATTCACAACCATGGAGGAAGGAATCCTCCATGCTCACAACCTGCCGCCTGCCCGCCGCGGATTGGGATTCCGGTAGGCCACACTCTGTTTGACTAGGGTGATGAAATCTATGTACCACAGAGTACACGCGGACTGCCCACACTCTGTTTGACCGGGCCTTAAACCTTTAAATATACAGTCATAGTTTCTACATGCGAATACCTCCGTTTTTAGTAATTCTTAGTATTTAGAACTCAACAGACTGTCTTCATATGTTCAAGAGTAAACCCTTAGACTGAAACACAGTTTGTATTACAGTCAGATTCAGGCAAGCTGTGACGGCTTCGACCAAAAAACCGGAACTATATTAGACCCGTGACAAATCAAAAAACATGGCCTTATAAAAAAAAAAGTACACATTTTTAACCAATAATTGCAGATTGTGGAAAACAAGTTTACGGCACAAGTTCACAATGGTGTTCAAAAAACAATAATGCGCAGTCAGGCTTTACACATAAATACAGGTTGTACGACATGTCCCACTCACAGTTTTCAGTAGAAATGGTAGAGTATTAGTTCAATCACTGCGAGTTTTGGGTTCAATCCTACTGGTATCAGGAATTTTTAAGAGTTCTGTTTGATCACATGAGCTACGCCAAAACATTGCATAGTGTATATTCGACGTTAAGCTGTTAGGCCAGCAGAGACAGAGAATTGAAACTATCGCCACATCACAAGACCATACAAAATTACCGTTACTTCAGTGCAAATTATAGCTATGAGGTTCCACGATGGTTTTTTTTTTTAGGGGATGGGGAAGGGGAGGCGGAAGTAATGGGAATTGCCATTGCCGGACTACTAAAAAATAAACTTCGCCTGAGGCGTTTGACCTTTGCACAGAATCTAGCAATTCTCTCCAGTAACAGACAAGAGGCAATCTACTCCCTTCAGAATCTCCAAGAAATTAATCTGAAACTGGTCTCCAAATCGCATATGCTATATAGAGAGACAACCTATAAAAATACGATTTGGCAATTTCTCTCAAATAACTAAATTCACATACTTATGAGAAAATAGTCAACCTGCAGGACTAAATTTTGAATGAAACAAGAAGAGAATGTCTAAAATACAAAAAGCCTATATAATTACCCGGAACAGTTCCAACAAAAAGCAAATATCCCGAAATGCAAAGTTAAGACAATGCAATCAAACCAGAGGCATTATAAGAATCAGAAACTTTCATAAGTGGGGGTACCGGGTAGATCACTGATTAAGGATACTAAAAGCAAGAAATGAAACTAGTTTCTCTATGCTGCAGTAGCTATGGGAACTTGTACTTGATTTTACTTAATATATTTCTCTATAATAATAAAAATGCAAAAGAAAATTATCTATTAAAATAATTAATACTTTGTAAGAAATTTTGTAGTTAATGGGTCCGTTAATTGATCTGGTGTATTCTGACAGTTTGCTAAGATTATACAGTATTTACTACTTTCATGTGTTGGAGGCAAAACATCTGCTCACCTACTCCCAGAACACTGGACTACTCTTTACCATTGTGGATCTGTTATGAATTCTTTTTGACAAAATATTTTATATCTATGGACAATACATCTGATAAGCTGCAGTTGTATAGGATTGTTATAGGTACTTCATGGCATCTTATTTCAAAAGGCAGTAGTCTGAAAAAATGGAACTTGTATTTTACTGACATTCTAAAGTGTTGACACATCTGTCAGTTTATCTGTTTTAAAAATGACCCCTTTTATTTTTAAAAAGATACAGGGCTAAAGAGAAGTACTGTACATACCTGTATAACCAACAGTCCCAGCATTCTGAAGGACACGTGTTTCATACCTGCCCTTGCATTGAGGGGAGCACGTGTTAAATCCCCATCTGGCAATCCTGATTTTGGCTTCCCAAAATCACTCCACTCAAATGCTGGTTCTTCCTAAAATGTAATCATACTTATCTTACTTTTTGACATGTAACTCAGTTTATAATCTGAAAAATTTTCATTAACTATGAGATATTAACTAATTTGTCTGTAAATTTCTTGGTAGATTGATTATGAAAATCCACACTCCAGTTGGTGCTCAATGAAAATGTTGTGTGTAGTTAGAGCTATTGTGAATACAGAAAATAGTATATACCATCCTTATGAAGCCATACTGTCAATTATCCATCAAACTGATGCTTTTAATTTTGAAATAAACATACTACACTCACAATCTTCATTGAAATGTGATTGCTTTTATAATGCTACAGCGAAAACAGTTGAACTGTAATCTTCACGGGTTCTCCCCCAGACAGTGTTGTAGAAAGTCGTATTCCAACAACACTACCTGGCAGAGAACTCATAAAGATTACATGTCAGCAATACGCCGGGAAAGTCTTTGTTCACACAAAACAGTTGGAATTCCACAATTTAAATATGAGCTTTGTCCTTATCCTTACAAATGTATAGCTTATTTTTTCTTCTTTTTCTTCTTTTTTTTTATGGGTTTATGCCTCATTGACGTCAAAGTTCTTAGAAGCGGAATGGGACTGGTGACAAGGAACGGGAAGGAATTCAGCAGTGGCCTTTTTGAAGGAAGCATACGCCTGGAGTGATTTGGGGAAATCCCGAATGCGAGGCATTAACCGCTCACCCACCACGCTCGCTCCCAATTTTAGTTTATGTACATTGTGATCGCATGACTGCTTGTTACAAGCGCTTAACAATGGCTCCTTCTGTGTCAAAAAGGACAAAAAGTAGTTTTAACAATAACCTGTACTACAGTTTGTACTGAGAGAAAAAGAAGATTCTGGTTGGAGATATGGATTTTATTAAGACAACAGTTATCTTACATGAACATTTTGAGAACCCTAGAGCCAGAAGATTTTTAAAATTTTCTGAGAGTGGATTCTGAATGTTTTGCAGAGATACTCCGTTTAGTGACCCCTTAAATATATACAAGGGTTGCCTTTGGGGGCGTTCAAGTATTACATAACGCAATTTTTGAAGAATTTAGACCCTCCCTCCCCCCATGTAACGCACTGTAACGTTTTTCTGTATCCCCTCCCCCCCCCCCTAAACGTTACGTAACGTCCAAGTGACCATTTTTACCTAAAAGTCACAATCATGTTGCGCAAAGTACCGGAAAGGCACTAAAATACCGTTATTATTGTTTTAATCGCGTTTGCAGTAATAATAAATAAAAAATAGATTTTTAAGTAATATGTAATTTATTTAGTCATAAATCAAATACATAGATACGAGGCATGTTTTTAAGCAAGTACCGTTTTGAAATTAAAAAAAGACGTGCAAATATATCTTAATAATTTTATTGTTACATGAAAGCCTGTATCTTACTCTACTTTTCTACATAATTTCCTTCAATATTGAGGCACTTGTCATAATGTAGTACCAGTTTTTGAAAACCCTCCTCATAGAAGTCTGCCGCCTGACTTGTTAAACACTGCATCACAACTGTTTTGACTTCGTTATTGTCTTCAAGATGCTGACCGCCCAGGTGTTTCTTCAAGTACAGGAACAGATGGTAGTCACTGGGCACCATATCAGGGCTGTACGGAGGATGATCTAGAGTTTCACATCGAAAAGATGTGATGAGATCTTTGGTCTGATTAGCCACATGTGGACGGGCATTGTCATGCAGCAAAACGATGCCCTTGCTCAACTTGCCACGTCTTTTGTTCTGGATTGAACGGCGCAGATTGTTCAATGTCTCACAATAAGCTGCTGCATTGATTGTCTCATTACGAGGCAGAAATTCCACAAGCTATACTCCTTTTCTGTCCCAAAAAACTGTACACATGATTTTCCGGGCATAAATCGTTTGCTTGAACTTCACTTTTTTGGGTGAATCTGAATGCCACCATTCCATGGACTCTTGCTTTGATTCAGGTGTGACGTAGGTTACCCATGTCTCATCGTCCGTAACAATTTGGCTTAAGAAATCATCACCACCGTTGTGGTACCGCTCAAGGAAAGTCAATGCACTGCCTAAACGTTTGGTTTTGTGCACATTCGTTAACATTTTCGGTACCCAACGTGAGCACAATTTTCGGTAATTCAAGTGCTCGGTTACAGTGCCATACAAAACACTACGAGAAACATTAGGAAAGTCATCACACAAGGAGGAAATCGTAAAGTTTCTGTTTTCTCTCACCGTATTGTCCACTTTCTGCACCAAACTTTCAATAACGACCGAAGGACGCCCACTCCGTTGTTCATCGTGCACATTGTTGCGGCCATCTTTAAATGCTTTCACCATTCCATCACTCATAATGTTTTGTCCGCAAACTGCACAGATCTCACGATGAATATCGATCGGTTTTAGGCCTTTAGCACAAAGAAATCTTATAACAGCCCGTACTTCACAGTCGGCGGGACTCACGATTATCGGAGACATCTTAAACACTCAGTGAACAACGTAAACAAGGAAGAATTAGACTCTAATGGCGTCAGTGCGTAGGCAAGAGATGCAGGTACCCAGTGCGCATGCGCGGAACGCCGACCGTAGCGCTGCAGCCACGGTGTGACAAAACGGTACCTACTTAAAAAATACGCCTCGTATGTAAAAAAAAAAAAAAAAAATTGGTTGGAATTACTGCTCCTCTGTAGATGGGTTTTCCAGCCACTCCGGACTCTTTCATTACTGGCGTCCGGAGAGCAGACGAAGAGGGTTGTGCTTCTGTGTAAACAATAATGAATACTGACAACGAAAACAAAATAAAAATGACGTATAATACAGTCAAGGGATTCCCCATAAAACATAAACGAAAAGGGTTGCCAACTTGAGAGATTTTAATTCCCTAGTTTTTTATTAAAATAAAAAAAAAGTTACATAACGCGTTGTTCCAATACCCCCTCCCGCCTCTATAACGCACCGTAACGTTTTACAAGACCCCCCTCCCCCCCAAATTGCGTTACGTAATACTTGAACGCCCCCTTTTAAGTTTTTACAAAAAGCGAAACAGAAACGAATAAGTTCGAAACAAAGTTTTTTATTGCTTTTCAAAATATTCTCCGTTAAGGTCTATACACTTTTGCATACCTTCAAACCAATTCCGGAAACATTTTTTCCACTGTGAATCTGATACTTCGGAAACATGGTTTTGAAAGTCTTCAACAGCTTCTTGAGGTTATGTAAATCGCTGTCCGCGCATCTTTTGTTTGACAGTGGGGAACAAGAGAAGTCATTAGGCGATAAATCGGGTGAATACGGGCAATGATACTTTAACTCGATGTTTTCTCCTTCAAATATTCACTTGTTTGACGTGCTTTCGTGATAAAAAATGATGCGACGTTTTTTGTTCTTTTTCCTTATTTCATCGAAGACCGTTGGCAAACAAACTGTTGTATACCATTCGGCATTAACAGTTCTTCGATCCTCGAATGGAATGGTTGCGACGTGTCCAGTATAACCGAAGAAACAAGTGTTGATTTTCTTGGAAGTGCTCCGTGAACGAACAACTTTAGTGGGATTGGGTTCATCGTCAAATACCCAAACAGTAGACTGTTGTTTGCCTTCAGGTTCATAGGAATATATCCAAGTTTCGTCTACTGTAACAATGTTGTCTACGGATTTTGAACGTCCTCGGTCGAATATTTTCAACATTTCTTGACACCAATCAACACGACCCTTTTTCTACACTTCGGTCAAATTATGCGGAATCCATCTGGAACATATCTTTCTCACACCTAAATGTTCATGCAAAATCGATTGTATTGCAGTCTGCGATATCCTAAGAGAAGCCTCCAACTGTCTGTAAGTCACATGCCGATCTTCTTTGATCATGTTGTGCACAGCATCGATGTTTCTAGGAATGTCAACCGATTTTGGCCGATCTTCTCGACATTCATCACTGACGGACGCACGACCATGACGAAATTCTGCAAACCAATTGTAAACAGTCTTCTCTGATGGTGCTTTATTACTAAAAGTTGCACGAAGTGATTCTATGCATTGTTGATGAGTATGGCCTTTTTTAAAATCATAAAAAATCATCCAACGTAAGCCTTCACGGGTGATTTCCAATTTTGCGCAAACTTGCTTCTTTTAAACGTTCACTATCAACAACTTACTCAGTCAATTTCTTAATTGCCACTGGCTTCACAATAACAAAGGTCATTGTTCACAAATATAGTGGTGCCACAACTCATTAACGCCACCTATTGTTCGATTGTAAAAACTTAAAAAGCAACCCTCGTGTATATGTATTAGGGTGTCCCGAAAATATTTTTTTATGTTTTCCGTTACGCAAGACCTCTTAAAATTTTCGTAATTGGTCGTAGATTGCTAAAATGATTTTGAAAATAAAATAAAACTATGTCTTTAGGGTTCTACCGATCTTCAAAATTTTGAAAAATTGATGTTTTTATGATGGTATTTCGCTATCCTTAATTTCTGCTCCTGGACTAAATATAAAAAAATATTTACTTTATTGTTCTATTTAGGTGTAATACAAACACGACGTTTCGATTTGCATACAATGACACGTTACCGGTGACTTTGAATTCGCTAGGTTTCAACCTGCAAATACCGTCAAGTTTCAATTTGTATCGAGGACATTGTTGACTTGACTCGCGAGTGTTTTCTTCGTAGCCAAAGTAATTTTAGTGCTTTAGGCTACGGCCACACTTGCATTTTTTTTCACGCAGGATTTGACCGTGAAATCCCGCGACAATATGAAGTACATTGAAGTATATGAGGCCGGCCACACTGGCGTGATTTTACGCAGCGGGAAGTGGGAGAGAGCCGCGTGTTCAAGGTCGCCCGCAGCAGAACGCGCCCCGGCCCATTTTTCAGCGGGATTTCACGCTGCAGTGAGTGGCCACACTTGCGTGAAAAACACGCCGCGGTGACTGACTCTTCTTTGTTGCGTTCTCATTGTTTGTTCTCAGTATGGATTGCGTAGATAATGAACTCATTAAAGTTTGAAGTACAAAAATATCCCTGTTTGTGTGACCCAAGACATTCGGATTATAAAAACAGAGATATGAAGAGGATTTCATGGACAGCAGTGACTTCTGCCGTTTTGGATGGCATGTGGGAAGGTTTTGATGAAGAAACAAAAGCAAATTTAGGTAAGTTTACTCATATTTTAATAAACATTGTGCATGATGATATACAGAATTATGCAATGGTTCACTCTGAATTAAGTTAGTCGGGGAGGTTAACATAACTATTTTGCCACGGCAATTCTCCTTGTGCAGAACAGAAGTAATCAGCAAAATGATCTCTAACAATTTTTCCATGGTTATTCCCTCTCCTTCCGTAAGCAGGAATGCTTTCCCGTGTACATGACAATGTGTCATCGAAATTGTACTATTACCGCGACACATAACGCAATTACTGCATTCTTATGATTTTCTGAAACTCTGTTCATAATTTCGAGAGCAGTCTAGTTGACAAGCAGCTGAACCTTTAAAAACTGCTGGTATGTGCACGCGCGGGATAGGCTGCGTGTTTTTCACGCGCGGGAAAAACACGCAAGTGTGACATAGTCTGCGGGATTGCCACTTCGCGTTTTTTTCCCGCTGGGTCTCGGCGTGAAAAAAACGCAAGTGTGGCCGTAGCCTTATAGCATTAAAAGTAATGCAGTTTTAGGTATAGTTGCGATCGTTAGAGTTTTACAAGTGGATTTTGTGATTTTTTAAAGAATGCGAAAGAGGCGTAGTGAGACTACTTGTGCTATTTTGGGACCATACAAAGAACATGACGATCGGCAGCTACGAACTATAAGGGACGTCATTAAATTTATTTTATTTGTGAAGAACGACCTGAAATTGAAGCATAATGGAAAAAGTATACATTCAATTCAGGTATATATGCGATTGTTTCTGAAAAGATCACCATATTTGGACCAAAGCTTCGATTCCAATCTTAACTAAGGAACGAGTTATTCAATTACTGAAATCCTATTTCGAACAGTACTTAAATTTGAAAAGATACCCCAAAGCAAACGAAATTATAGTTTTGAAAACAAATTGGAGTATTTTCTAGAGTTATCTGAGAAACTTTTCAACTTGGCTGCTTGTAAATGCACTTCATTTGAATCTTGTTCGTGTTTGAAACCTAAGAAAGTTATCATCAATGTGAGAAGTTTTTTGTTGGATCAAAGAAATGACAGGAAAATGGTTATAAGCAGTGTTGATAAGAAAGAAACGGCTAGATTAATGAAATAGCAGCAGAGACGAATTGAATAGTCAGTAAGGGTAGCAAAAAAGTCATTTGAAATTTGAAAATGTTACTCAACTACGTGATTAAAGTATACGCTCCGATTTGGTTCTTAATCAAGCAAAAGATATCTTTTAAAGACGGAGCCAAACATCTTTTTCAATTGATTATGTACTCTCGATTTTTACCCGAAAATCTTAGATCTGTTGTGGATTCTGTGATCAAAAGAAATGCTTTTTTTTTTGCGCATCCAGAAAACCTACTTGTCAATGAATATGTTATTTGATGATGGAGACCACATTTGGGAGCTGGCATTGCGAAGCGAGAGAAGCTGAAAGTAGCATTAAACGCAGGGTATTTAAACCACCAAAAATTAACTTCTCTGCTAAAGATTAGACCGAAATTATTGTGTGTCACGAGTGTCAGGTTACAGCACCTCCAGTTCTTAGAAATATTTCTAATGAGGACCTTCACATCATGGCAAAAGATAAGAGCTTGGAAACTGTTGAGTTTCCTTGTCACACACAATCGGTCGAAAGATGTGTGAAACTTGTGACAGAGGCCTTACAAAGTGTTACTGACGCTACTTCAAGAGATGGTTTTATTAGAACCAGGTTGCAATCTTGAGCAGAAATGCCAAATTTTTGAAATAAGTTTAAATTCTAAGTTTTTGTCATTAATTATGAGCTCTATTTTGTTTTCTTGTGTTTTGTTTCATTAATTTCAATAATAAAATACCATTTAAACTTGATTTTTGTATTATTTTATGCATACGGTTTAAGTCTGTAAAAACATAAAATTTACAAAACTTTAAAGAGTGGTAGAGCCCTCAAGATAACATGCATTTCTAGTTTTTTTTATCTTTTTCGTAATCTGCGTTAAATTACGCAAATTTTTATACTACCTCTTGCGATAATGTAGCTTGAAAATTTTTTTTTATCATACATCGGCGGGACACCCTAATATATATATATACCCTAATGTGCGAAAGTATAAGCGCCAGAGAACGATTAGTCGTTACCCAGCAATTTTTGGCAAGTACACAAACCTATTAGTTCCCTGATTTCACCACACATCATTTCTGAAACATGTTGGGCTATCTACAAATGACTAAAACACTACATTAAGGACGAAAAAAAGAATGCTAGTGTTACTTCCTGGTGAAAATTTTGTAAATTTTGAACAAAACTTGAACTGTTTCTTGGGTATTTTTCGATTTATGTAGTTTTTGCTGTGTTTGTCCCATAATTGGGGTATATATTCTTATAAATTTCGAAAATATTCGTCCACACCTCTTTCCCTTTAAACGTTTTTAACGACACCCACGGCCAATGGCACGAAAGACTTTCGCTCTCTGCTCCAAGCCGACTGAGCCGAAATTGACCCAATCGAGCCACGCACGTTTCAGTTTGCTCCGTCTGCAGTAGGGGTGTTACGAATATTCGCATCCGCATCCGCAAATGCGGAATATTCGCATTAATTCAGACATCTGCATCCGCATTCACATCCGCATCAATCATTGCGGAGTTTTTACGGATGCAGATTCACATCAACAAGTAACTACATGTAAAGAAAGTGGGCGGAGCCAGAGTGGCACGTGCTTCGCATTTGTTTTGGTAAATTGCTAACTTCATTCGGTAACTGACGAATAGGAAGGCGCACATTGGTAACAAGATTCAACAGGTTTTGTTTGTTGTGTTTTTTCTCATTGTCAATAAATTATAGTTACAGTGAGTGTTTACTGTGTACTTCATAGTTTTTTTGCGTGTTTAATGAATATTTTGGTATAAATATTAAGTGAAATGTCGCCACCAAATTTTACAATAGACAAAAATGATCCGGAGAAGTCGGAGTGTAAGATATGTAATAAAAGTTACTCGCGCAAGGGACGCAATAATACTTCTTTGAAAAATCACCTGAAATCAATACACCCGGATGAGTTTTGTTTATTCCAAAGTGCGAATAAAGAAAAGGAATTGAAGAAAAAAAAATATGAAGCAGGTATGTATGGAAAATTTCGGAATATCGGATTTACAATCATGTTTTACAAACTTAGTTACGGTTAGATAAATTGATTTAATTTCATTAATAATTTACTGTTTTCATTTCAAATCATGATCATTATACTTGGTGCTAAAAGGGCCAATATCTATAAACCTTCCTTACTTTATTATATTGTAGTGTGACTAAAATATATTGTTGTTATTGGTCACATGATTTTATGTTACTTTCTATATTAAATTTAAAATTTAAAAAAATGGTATTATTGAAAATATTCACTTCTTAAGCTTTTTTAGCACTAACAAGAATCCAAAGTTAGTTCCAAATTATGTTTAAAATTAAATTTAGATCCTCGCTATAAGCATAAATTTTTCAAACCAGTAACCGAAGAAAAAAATAAAAGATGAAATAATAAAGATGGTAAATGACCATTTCGTCACTGCTTCTCCTATGTCGCCGGCGGAAAAACCAAAAAGAATGAAAATGGGAGATTCTCTCGATCCTGAACCAGGAACGTCCATTATGGGTAAGAATACTTGCTTAAGAAGCGATCTTGCCATGTTGTTAGATTCATCGAGCGAAGATGAAGGTGAAGGAGAACCGGACAACAGTAGCCCCGATGCTCTTCTCCGCAAAGAATTAGTTATTTATCGTAACAAAAAAAGACTGGATTTAGATGAAAATCCACTTAATTGGTGGAAAGTTAACCGTTGTGAATTTAAAATTCTCTCCAAATTAGCATGCAGATATTTATCACCTCCACCAGCCAGTGTTCCCAGCGAACAACTATTTAGTGGAGCTGGGTTAATATATAATCCACTAAGAAACAGGTTGGAAGCTGAGAAGGCTGCAATATTGCTATTTATTAAATATAATTCACCAATTTTTAAGTTTAATTATTAAACAAAGATTTTTTATTATGGAACTCGAAGCTTAAAATTCTGTTGTGTCATAAGTAAAACTAAAAACTTGTGTAATTTTGTTCTAAAAATATTAATAAATAAATAAAAAGTTAAAATTAAATTGATTTTCAGTTATTTATGCACTTAAAATTTAAATAATTATCTTTTTAAAATCCGCATCCACGGATGTGAACTTCTAATAATCCGCATCCGCAGATGTCTAAATTTTTGCATCCGTAACAACCCTGGTCTGCAGGCACAATCTTCATATATGGGACTCTAAGGTTGTCTCTTGCTTATATTTCGACAAAGATCATCATGTTTTTCTGGTGATCTTGTTTGTACTCTGTATTTGTTGTGTATTTTGTTATAGTCTCTGGTTATTTGTTTATATGTTGTGTGTTTGAGGTTGTTGTCTTTCATTGCAATTAATTGATTTGTGTCTATCATCTTGAGCTCGTTATGGTACATTGTGATGTAAGTAACATCTCGCGGAATGTGTTGTCTTCTTGTCTTTGTTGTTTTGATTATTAAAGTTGACTTGAGTTAGGTTATGTTCATGGACCCCATGTGTGCGTTAACCTGAGATACTCCTTTCTGCAATTGTTTTTAAAGTAAAATAAGTAGGTACGGTTGCAGATCACCAAGCCGTTTACAGCGGGTGAAAATCTATTTAGTGTTCGTGAAAGCAACGTAAATGAAACTGAAATTCTGGAATAGCCACTCTATGCTGCAGAATGCTTACTTTAATTGTGTTCCACTCTGTGTAGACTGCGAAACACTGGGACCTATATTCATAATGAAATGAACGTATTTTAAAAGTTTCATGTCTGATGATATATCATAAAAATGTTGCCAATCTATTTTAGGACCACAAGGGGGGGGGGGGGAATCAACGCACAGTGTGATGTAAGTTACTGTGCAAAGGACGACCAGTAGAAAAAACTGTTAATTCGGGTTGAAAATACAGGTAGCTGCTTCCTTGGCAATTACTTTTTAAGGAGAAGTGTACCCGAAAATAAAAAAAATATAATGAAAGTATAATCCCCGCCGAAACACACGGTTAAGCACATTACTGACTTTGAGTTAATAGATGTCTTGAGCCTCCTGTGACGTAATTATAGTCAGAATTTGGCGTAGCCATTATCTTCTTCACTCAAAATCCACCAAGCAATATTAGTAGTCATTTTGGTCGATCCTGTCATTTAACCTAACCACAGCACCGTTAAAGATATTACTGAATTAGCGTCAACAGACGTTTCGAGTCACCTGTGATGTCATTGTAGTCAGAATTAGTAGAATAACCTTGGAATTCGTTATGGCAGCCACCTTATTCACTGTACACCATGGAATATTAGTTGTAATTTTCGTCCAGGCTACATTTAATCCTAACCCTACCCTCCACCAATACAGCTTGAAAATCAGGAAGAGCACATTCACAGTAATGATGGCTGCTACTCATCGGCTAATACTGGAAGTAAACCGATGATTTGCATTGTATTACTTCTGTTCTACCTGTTTTATCTGCTTCACATACAATTTTTCTTGAATAGTAGTGTCTAAGGAAGGCGTTAATCACATTTTCATCCCGAAATAAAAGTTTTTTCTACTAGCCGTACTTTGCATAGCAGCTGTGATGTGATTAATAGTCAGAAATATTGTTGAATCCTGTTTTGTGTTTTGCTATTGTAGTGGGGATTGTCTTGGCAATAATAGACTTTGGATGAGAATGACATCACAAATTTCTAGGTACAGGTTAAAAAGACGACATTTCATTATGGGTGGCATGTTACGATATCACTCTTAGTATATATTTCCAGCAGTATTGTATGCTCCTTATTCTCCCTCATGTATGAGATTACTAAATTTGTGTATCAAAAACTGAAAATGAACTAGGTAGTAAGTGTACAGACGTATTTACATTTGAACATACATTTACGTTTTTGTCGATTGCAATGATATTTTTTCTATATACTCGGATGTCAGTACTGCAAAATACCGAAAAAGTTAAAGAATCTAAAACAAGGATGCCCAACCAATTTTGGAGAGGGGGCCACAATTTCGATTCTAAGTTAGCCTGCTGGTCACAATTTTTATTCTATTTTAGCCTAACTACAGTTATAATAGATATTTAAATAAAGATATAACTAATGCATTATAATAAAAAACATCAATGAAACCATTGTAAAGATTTTTGAGCTAGCATATTCTCAATCGCTGCTGTTGGTGGGTAAATTGAAATGTTAATTAATAGTCTTCTTGGGTGACTAACTGAGTTAGGGGAAAATAATCAGGCCAGTAATGACAATTATCAAAGCAATTGCTGATGTATTTAATAAACATTTTTTTTATCTATTGACTGCCAGTAGCTCAGTGACACGCAGTATGGATTTCGTCAATACAGATGGGTTTACGAAGAATATTGTTGGTGCAGGAGAACCACTCAAAGATGTGAGTGGAAATTTCTAAGGCTATGTTAGAAAACTGAAGGTAGGATAGCTAGGCGATACAGACAATTGTGGATAGCTAAGAAGTAATTAGTGAGGATTTTTTTTAAAAAAGTAGGGATATTAAGTAACGGATTTGATGAGATCGTTAGGCATGATCCATGAGGGATTAGAGGAGGAAAATCTAAAGAGGAGTTTTTCCATATAAGGTGTTATGAGCTCACTAAAAATTTTGAAATAGGTCTTAAAAATATTATAATAATCAACTAATCAGGACTATTAGTTTGGCATTAGTGGTAAATAAGTTGATGTAGTGAATGATTTCCAACCACATTAGAAATGTGTAAAGAAGCAAACTGGTTTGCAAAATAGCAGCATGGATACTGGTTCGGATATTCATGTGAATCTTGGTTAATGAGTTACGTGTCACATATTTTGTTTGAAATGAACAGGGAAGGTCAAATTGATATGAGTAGCACTGGATCTCTGCAAGGGTTTTAATAGAGTGAGCCTTAAAATGTCATTAAATAAAATAAAAACCATTGACTGGATGAAAAATTGACTTGCTGCATAGAGGAATTTTTTAAAGGTGTAAAGCAACGAGTGAGGGTAGGAAATTCAGTAATAGATGGAAGTAGAAATGGTGGTGCCTCTGGGTTTTATACTGGGACTTGAGTTCATTATTCTGAGCAATGTATTTGTGGTTCATAGTAAAAACTAAGTTTTCCTCATGATATAATGTTATACTATACTATTACAGTGGAAGAGGGCTGTGCACAGCTACAGAGCAATGTGGACAGGATAACTGGCTGGGTAGGGAATGGAGACACTCAAATAAATTAATAAAGATTCTTTATAAGGTGGGACAGGAATTGTTTGTTGAGACACTAAGTGTAAATATCCATTAGTAAACTCAATTCAGTGGGTGTTAGGGAGAGTTTTCAGAATCCTTCACATATTGGAAAGGGTGACCAGAGAATACCGGAGAAGTAAGGGAACTTAGTTAGACCATAGCCTGAGTATATGGGTATAGTGTGTATAAAATACAGGAGTTGGAAAAGGGGGCGGGGGGGGGGGGGGGAGTGTGAAAAGAAGAGAAGCTAAATTTCTTTGTGTATATTACCACATAACACATTTGGTAACTGATGTGATACAGGAGCTGGGATGATATTCATCGGAAGACAGGAGATGGTGAAGGGAATGCTCTGGGAATATATATGTTAAGTGTATTAATGCTGAGGCTTGTATGAATGTTTGCAGAGTAATGGAAGAGAATATCACAAGTATCTGGCACTATGGGCATATGGGATTGGGAAAATTTTCTTTTGTAGCTAAGGGATAAGGTACTGGAACAGGTGACAAACAGAAATTAAATTCACGAAGAAAAAAGTAGTTAGGTGGAAATAGTGCAATCAGAACTTTAAGATTAAAATGGAAAAGTGACAGATTAGGAAGACGGGTGTGTAGGGAAATTGCCACCAGGGTATGTGTTCCATCACAGTTATATTAATTAAGTAAATAAATAATGGCTTCCAGTAATTTTAGGAATTTTGGGTGAAGTACACAGTTTTCTCATCCATTCCATTTTTGTTGCATATGTTCAATAAATTGTGAAATACCCTCTGCTGTTCATTCTCGTAACTCTGATTTGTTCTTGTATTAATAAAATTATACCTTTTCACTTAAATGGTTTGAAATAAATAATGCCACACAGGATCCTTAAAGAACTGTTTTCTAAACTATTTGTTACAAACAATTAGAAACAAAATGACCAACAAAACACTAAAAAAAATCATTTAGAACCACTCAGGAAAAATCTAGCATCTCTCTCAACACACTTTTCGGGGCTTGTTGACACATAACTTCTGTTGCTAGTTCATATTTTTTTCTCTCCCTTCTGATTTTACCAGATTTTTTCTTTGAAAGCTTTTTTCAATGTCCAAGCAGTGGGGAGCGACTCTGACATGGGATTGGAGGGCTTGGATGAAACACCAACTTTTTATGTGGGATTTCCCATCCTATGTCAAGAGACATTATCAACTCCCTAGAGCATCTGCCAACAGTCCCCATATCCTTACATGCAGATTCCTTTTTTGCCACCATAGACATCAACTCTATGTCAACATACTCCACTGCCAGGTCCTTGGTGTCTTGTGAACACTATCGTGACATGCAGCTTCGACACACTTTCCATGGTAACGCTATCCTCATGACACTGGCCTATTTTCTTCTAACCAAATATTTCTTCACCTTCCAATCTACCACCAGGTATATGACACTGCTATAGGTACTCACATGGCAGTCTACTATGTTAATGTTTTCCTTGGTATATTAGAAGAAACTTTTCTTTGAAATATTACCTTACAACCCATAACACATTGTTTGCTTTAGATATGTAGAGGACATTTTTATGATCTGGTCCCATGATGAAAACCATCTTCTTGACTTTCTAAACTTACCATTCCGTAAACTTCACATGGTCCAACTCTCACACTTCCTTGATATAGACAGTTCTGTGAATAATGTCCATATCAAACCCACAAACATACAACAATATCTACATGTTGACAGCTGTCACCCATATCACATAAAACATTCTCTCCCCTACAGCGTATCCATCTGAGGCAGAACAAGAATCCTTTACCCATTACTCCAAAACCCTTGACACATATATGGTTAAACTATCAGGTAATATCAAGATGGGGATACCGCTACGGCCTCGCGTAGTAAACACAGATCACTTGGTATATATTCAGTCTGCACGTACCAACACTGTAATAGCTATAGATATGATCTGAAAATTGGATATCTGCAATATCGTGTGTTATGGTTATGTTTCACTTTGGTCCAGGCTGCATTACGACCGAAATGCACATTTATAAAATATGAATTCCTCAATCATCATTTGTGTTTATGTAGTAATTCAGCCTGGACCATACATCACAATGATGTCATATATACCACGTGAGCTGTGTGTTTACTACGCGAGGCCGCAGCGGTATCCCCATCTTGATATTACCCAAACTATCCTCTATATTTGGCCTGTAAACATCTATCCTGAGCCAAAAACTGTCAATCACACTGAAGCACATAGCCCAAATCCAGTGTGGTCTGTCTTTCTCACCCACTTGTCTCCTGGCGTCTCCGAGTCAGATTATTTGTAGTGGCAACAACTTTTTCATGTCTTTTCCTGAAATATGCGCACTATCCTTCCATCAGTAGCTCATATCATCTTCAGCAAACCTCCTAACTTAAAAAAAAAATACTCGTGTATGAATACTAAACTTCTAATGCTCCAAAACCATCCTACATCACCTTCCCTTGTAACTAGCTCTGTGAAAAATTTGGAATATGAATCCAAACACCACAGCCTATTGTAACCCCATGTTACTTTTGGCGTGTCTCATCTCATATACTAGCTCACCTGCCCCCACTGCCAGAATTTTCACATTGGTGTTACCATGAACCAGCTATCAATCAGTGAATGGTCACAGTTTATGTCCAAAATCGAATCCTCTCTGAACTTCAGAGCTGGGTATTGGTTATCCAATACATTCTGGATAGGCAAACTCTACATCGATAATGCTGAAGGTATATTATCATTGAAAGTGGTAGATCAACATAATATCTGAGTGCCGATATACATAGGCCTAAATCATATTTTGAAAGTTTAACTGCAAAAAATAAAATAGTAGTGAAAATAAGTGCTGGGTCTGGTGGAAAGGATTTATTGGAGGTTGAGGCCTGGAGGATGTCTGGTGTCAAGGGTATTTTGATTGGTTATTTCCCATCTACATAGTTCAGAGGTGGTTGTGTTATCAGGGAAAACTCGGATCGCCCCAACTGAAAAGTAGTTGTTAAAATTATTCAGTTTGTGGGACCTGGCATGTTTTGCCACTGGATGGGCCTCATTGTTAGTATACACTGTCTGCCAGTGGCCATTCATTCTGATAGCAGGTGGGTTAGTGGTGAGGCCTATACATGAGCTGGAGCAATGGAGTCATGTAAGTTGATATATGAGATGTGTTGTAATGCAAGTTGCATGACCAATGATGGGGAAAGTTTCACCTGTGCTAGGACTGGAGTGAGTGACAGCTGGATGCATGCTGCATGTTTTACAGCATGATCTGTTGCACGGAATAAATCCCGGTGGTAGTTTGGGGGATTTACTGGGTGAGTACTTGTGAACCAAGATATTTTTTAGACTTGGTGGTCTGCTAAAACATGTGTGGGGGCAGTGGATAGGATTTTATGGTGAATGGTGCACATGCTGGGGAAGGAACGAAGGAAGTCATGCCCACGACGAAGGATTAGGTTAATTGACTCAAGACCAGGGAAGAACTGGGTGATGAAAGTGGGGCTGTGGTTAGTTTTAAGGGGTACAGCATTGGAGTGGTTGTATTCAGGAAGGGCTGTAGCATGAGAGATTTGTTTGTGTACTAAGTGGGGGGGGGGGAGGGGGGTAGCTACGGGAGATGAGAGCTACAGACAGTTTTTGTGTGTATTTGGAAAGAGATTCTTCATCAGAGTAGATGCGCCTCCCATGGATGGTCAGACTGTACGGAAGCGAATGTTTGATTTGGGGGGATGACAGCTGTTTAAAATGAAGATACTGCTGTAGGTTTATAGTTTTTATATGAACAGAGGTAGGGTATGCAGGTGACCATTATGTAAGGAAATGTCAACATCAAGAAAGGTAACATGGCTGTAGGAGTATGGAGTGGTTGTTTAGGGAGTTAAAGAAGTCTATTAGGTGATTCTCGTTGTGGGTCCAGATCATAAAAATGTCTTCTGTGTATCTGAATCACACAAGAGGTTTAATGGAAAGATTGTTGAGGAATCATTGTTCCGAACAGCCCAGGAAAAGGTTTGCATAGGATGGTGCCCATGGCAGTGCTGCGTGTCTGGTGGTAAATTTAAGAGTTGAAGGAAAAGTAGTTTTTAGACAGAGTGAGGTTTCCCAAGGAAATGAGGAAGGATGTCTTGGGGAAGCTGTCAGGAGGTTGCATTTCCAGGAAGTGTTCCATGGCACTGAGGCCCTGACCATGACGGATGTTGGCATAAAGGGAAGAGACATCTATGGGGACAAGGAAGGAGTCTAGTGGTAGAGGAATGGGGACTGTGGAAAGTCATTTGAGGAATTGTGGGTTGTCTTTTATGAATGAAATGAGGTCCTCTACAAAAGGCTGGAGGTGCTGATCCTTAAGAGCTGAAATCCATTCAGTAGGCGACCCATATGCCGTAACTATAGGTCGGCCCTGATTTCCAGTTTTGTGGATCTTTGGAAGAAGGTACTAAACGGGGGTTCTGCAGAGTAAGGAGGGACAGAGAGTTGGGAGAGAGTCCTTGTAAGGTGCCTTGGAGGTCAAGGAGAGTGCATTCTTCTTGACATATTGAAGTTGTAGGTTCTGGAAGGTATATAGTTGTGTCAGAGAGCTGTCTCAAAGCTTTTGGCTCATAGTCACTGTGGTCCATGACTTGGTACCCAAATTTTTACTTTACTTCATTGTTAAATGGGCAGGTTCATCATGTTTGGTAGCAGCAGTTATTAAAAACTGGCTGGTCAGACCAATCATTCCATCATCGAACTGGTGAGGATAGATGATGTACTTTTGCATAAGACACTTCCCATTCATGCATCAGTAATCCTTTGTTGTGGAGATTGGCTGTAGTTTGATGCTTGTGGTTTGTCCCTTTTAATTGTTTTCATTTTTTTTTTCTGTGTTGAGAGTAGATCTTGACTTTGCTGATGATTTGGCCGATATGGTTTTAGTTATGGCCATTCTTCTTTGTAATGTTCTTCTTTTAATGTTTAACATGATTAGCTAGCCTCATTGACTTGTTGCTTGACTTTAAATTACAGTAGATATTACTTTTTTATTTATAGGTCACTTTGTCACCAACTTAGTTATCTGCTGTATTAATGACTGTATTGCTGATATTCTGTTAAGCCTTAACAAAAGCAACAACTGTTTCAAACTTTCGCATTGCTTGTTTCCTCTGCAGCCTTGCTGCCTCCAGTTATGGGCTTGTTTCTGTATAATTGTCTTAATTTATTGTTTAGTATTATTTCTGTAAATATTATTCTATTTACATTTTAGATTTGTATATATCTTCTGCATGACCATTGAAAAATAATAATTAAAAGAGCTACCAGGGGAAATTTTTGCCTTGTCTGATTTCTAGATAGAAATATACTGGTGTCTGTGTTGAGAGTAGATCTTGACTTTGCTGATGATTTGGCCGATATGGTTTTAGTTATGGCCATTCTTCTTTGTAATGTTCTTCTTTTAATGTTTAACATGATTAGCTAGCCTCATTGACTTGTTGCTTGACTTTAAATTACAGTAGATATTACTTTTTTATTTATAGGTCACTTTGTCACCAACTTAGTTATCTGCTGTATTAATGACTGTATTGCTGATATTCTGTTAAGCCTTAACAACAGCAACAACTGTTTCAAACTTTCGCATTGCTTGTTTCCTCTGCAGCCTTGCTGCCTCCAGTTATGGTAAGTTATGGGCTTGTTTCTGTATAATTGTCTTAATTTATTGTTTAGTATTATTTCTGTAAATATTATTCTATTTACATTTTAGATTTGTATATCTTCTGCATGACCATTGAAAAATAATAATTAAAAGAGCTACCAGGGGAAATTTTTGCCTTGTCTGATTTCTAGATAGAAATATACTGGTGAAATGAACAAAATAAAGTCAAAAGTAAATCTGCTATAACTTATATTGAATGCTACAAAGATGAGGAAAATAAAATCTCGAGTCAGCTTGCCTTCAGATGGAAGTGATTCTACTTCATTTGGCAACAAAAGGAAGTGGTTTGAACAAGTAAGTAGCTTTTCTGTAGTATTAACAGTTCAGATTATTCACAGATGAAATGTTACTCCCTTTTAACATATTTTAGTTTTTGTTTTTATTATAAGACGCTCTGCTTCACAATGTTGTTAATTTTTAAATATATAATTTCAATAATTTATAGAAGAGTTCAAATGGCTTTAATTAATTGATTAGAAAAAATGTGTTGATAATCAGTGCAAGTCAGAATTATCCTAAAAATGAAAAAGACATATGAAATGAATAACAATATAACCACAGATGCAATTATAACACAAGTAAATCTAGCAAAAAAGTTGGAAATTCCGTTTTTCTAGTTGCCACAAAGATTGGTTGAAAGTTGTCATATTGACTTTAGAGCTGCATAGGAAAAAAACTAGAGGGAATCTCATAAGGATGCTTTCAATTTAAATAATAATAATAAAATGTTACACCTGTAATAAACTGATCTTACTGAAGGCAGCTAGACAGAAGGCCAACATCTTGAACTCTTTTTGGTTTGAAAAGACATAGAACACTACATTATAAGATGATATTTTGCAAGGAGTAGATTGCTGGGTTTACCACTGGAGACAACTCTTTTTAAACAGTCTTTTGTAATGAAGCGTTGTTTTTAAAGTCTCAAATATTGGTTTCATTTTACGCCTTTTTTATATAGAAATCAATGAATCAGTTCATTTAATAATTAATTTTAGTGTATTTTTAAGCATATATTAATTGTTCAAAACATGGGGTGTACTCTATAATTTTCCCTTGAACAACTTGAAGCTTCAATCGTATTATACAGAAAATTATCATGTTGTAATGTTGCTTTAGCGAGAAAAACAACACCAGGGATTTTATGCTCATTTCTGTGATACCCAAGTTTCATCCTAGTAGTTGGTAACATTTAGCCAGTAAATCTTTTAACCCAGACCGTTAATGATTTTCACCATTTTCTTCAATCTCATGGGAAGGAGTTACTACATTTTTCATCATATTGGAATCTATACTAATATAAATCTGTAAGCAAGCTTCATGTGTCTCCTTATATGAACGGGAACCACACAAAAACTACATCAGAAATTTGGATGGTGTTTTCAAATTTTTAGAACCAATGATCCAAATAAAAATCTGTGGATATGGCTGATGTCCTATATGTACTGAAGGAGAAAGTAATATATTTAAATACATTTCTAGATCGGTAATTATGATCCATGGATTACACTGTAGTTGAGATGTTCATTCCCTTTAAGAAAACTGACAAAAGAATCACACTACCTTTTTTAGGATCATGTTTCATTTCTTGTCTATTGATTATTTATCTAATCTGTTAACCCAAATTTAAAACATTAAAATTAACGGAATATGTGACTCAAATGTATTGAGTGTGAGTAATATATAATTTACTGTAAGCACAGTCACAAACTTAGTCTCTGGAATGATATGTTTTTCAATCCTCGCTGAATGCCGTACAATATTAATTAAAAACGCTAATGTTTGATATGTATGTGGAAATTGTTTTTTTAACAAAGAAAGGTGCCTACAGTAAACATTAACAGGCAACAGTACATATATTCTGTAATAATATTGCACTAGGAACATGTATACAAATTTTGGCTGCTGTTCAAACCACAGCCAGTAGAATAAAATGTTATTTTTATTTAATAACACTTGTATGCCTAATTTTGTAAAGTTGTAGCTTTTATCACCACACAGTTGGAACGTATTATGTGCTATTGAGTTTTTAACGACAGCACCATAGAACCAATAAAATTAAAAAGTAACTAGGAGTTATATAACTTTATGCTACACTGCATAAATTATAAAACTAAATCCACAATGTCTTATGATTTAACAAAACGTTTCAGATGTCATTCTGATAATTCTGATCCAGGCTGCATTTCAACCTAACTACAAACTTCGTTAATGTTTTCCATTCCAAAATTAAAATTTCTGTCATGTGCGCATTAATACATTTGTTGTATCGCGTTCGAATCATGACCCGTTGGGACTACTTACATGTGGCTGAAACTATGACATTAATGATATGGCATCATTGAAAGGAAGAGAAATTAAAAATAATTCTTGGCTGCACTTCAAACTAACCACAAACTTTGCCAATGTTTCTGTTAAAAAATCACGTGTCCATTAAAACATTAACTGTTTCGCGATCAAATTTTGACCTACTAGAACTACTTATATGCAACTGAAATGATGACATTGGCAGTAGTAAAATAAGAATGAGGTAAGATGGAATTGCGCTATTCATTTGAAATTAGTCACATACATTCCTCAGGTAATAATTTCGAGAGAAAGTGTACCTGAAAGCAGAATGAAAAATATCTGAGACATGATGCCACAAGAAAGTTATGAAATTGCGAATCTTCATCAGTAAAAACCACCCTTACCATTCAAATTGTTCACGACAAAGATGGTTTCTCCTCCCTATTGAAATGAATGTAAAATCGCTGCCAAGTTTTCATAATAACAGACCAGCTGAAGCAGGGAAGGGGGGGGGGGGGGGGGACCACACACACACACTTAATTTGTCACAACAAAGAAGTGAGGAATTTAGTTTTTCTTTATAATATAATCTCGCCTGATTTTTGGACGGCAATATACTGGCGTGGTGGTAGCCTGGACCAGTATGATAAAACATGTACTTTGGTAAGACAGAAGAAATGAGAAATTTTTATATTTGTTGCTGTAGATTGCTGGTACAATCTTTGAAAAAACAATTTGACTGTAGAGTTGGTGTTTTACTATTGAAGATGCATATTTCTTTAACTTTCGTGTGCCACAACGTCTAAGGTACGTTTCATTCTGCTTTCATGTACACTTTTTCTCCAAAGATATGATCTGAGCAATGTGAGTGTTTCAAACCAATAACAAAATTATTTCTTACCTCATTCTTATATTACCATGGCATTGATGCATCTCCAAGTTAATATTTGTTAAAAGAATATAATCAGTAAAGAATTTCTGGAGAATTTGTATGACCCAAGGCTGGTACCGGGGCTGTAGTATAGCCTTAGTGCCTCAACTAAACTCTTGATGTTGACTCACAGTTCTATGGAAAACTTACGAAATAATTTAGACTTGACCATGTAGCCGGATAACTCAACCTAAATGCTTGAGGTCGCCACAATATTTGTTACACCACAAATAGAGAAAAGGTTGCTAGATAACTATGAAATGATAACAGTTCACTTTCCGAAAATTTCAAGTTTATTTAAAAGAAAATCAAAAGTTCAAAATTATAAATATGCACTTAATAGTTGAGTTGGCAAATCGAACACTCTTTTCCAAAAGTTTGTAAGTTGTGGAGAGAAATTTAGAACCGACCGAACCCCTGATGTAAATTTACAAGTTCATGTTACTAGTTACTATATAACACGACACCCCACATGGTCGAAAACAGTTCACTGACCAGCAAAGCAAGTTACGACCTGCGACAAAACCGATGTAATGTTACTTCACATACTTTTCCCGAAGTACAGACCAGACGAAACCGAAAGTAAGAAAAGACCGACTACATTTTGCTAAGTTCCCATTTTACACATCACTGATAAAGTAATGCGCGGAGTTGCTCGATCACTTCCCGGCGTAAGAATGAGACAACGTGTGCTTACCGCACGAACTATTATAGCCCTGCGCGCGCCTATGACCTTGGCAAATCTTTCTTTAATTAATATCTTCAAAAGTATATGATAGTTTAATTTGAGATTTTTACAGGAACTTTCTATCATCCTGTTCTATCGATTTTAATTTAATTTACTATTCCAAAAGGTTTCTATTGTCTTAACACTAAACTCATCACGTGAACAATCTTGGCGGACTTTGTGGACTTTCCCGAAACTCTCACCCGACAATCAACGACAATCAATTTTCAAAAAACTTGATTATCGGACAAATACTAAACCTTTTTATGGAAACCCATATATGTATGAAATCGCCTTAATTAGGGCTATCTGCTGATGTAATTTTTAATTTAATATCTCTTTTAATAAAAAGCTTATTATTTTCTCTTAATTAAAACTACTAATTAAACTTGTCCGAATTACTTAATTTTATTGCCAAAATATCGGGGATAATGCTGACTACAGCTGGTGATAAAAGTTCGGTTATAGCTTTACGCGATTTAAAGACATTGCAAATCTTAGAATTTCTACTTTTATGATCGCGTGTTTCAAAACTTGAACAAACTGGAATATCTCTTAAACTAAACGTTTTTTGATATGATAATTACACTTTAAAATGATTTTTATGATGGATTGTAACTGTGAGCAAGATTACTGGGAAATTCCTTAAAGTTGAAAACTACACTTCTCGAAATTTCTAAGTCCCGCCTAAGCAAAACTAGAATTTGCCAAAATTCTAAGGTGCTTACAAATTCTATCTTAAAAGTGGTGCCACTATTTGATGATAGATTCTTATAGAACTTGACGAAACAAATCAAAAGTAAAAAATATATTGTTTTTTAAAATCTGACTTAGTTCTCACGATATCTTGACTGCAAGGTGATGTAGTTAGGCTGATATGCAGCCCAGAACAGAAGGGAAATTGGAAGTGCCATAGCTTTTAAATTTGCCACACCCATTTTTGAGGAGATGTTTTTATAGAAAAAATGTAGGAAAACAAACATACCTTAGACGTGATGTGACAGAAAAGTTGCGGTACAGCACAGAATTAATAGTACAGAAACATAACAATCTCTAATTACATTATTCATGCCAAAGATAGTATCTGCACTCTGTTACAACGAATTTAAGAATGCTCGTATGTATCAATGAAGCATATTTGTTGCTTATTAACAAGTATGCACCTATCCATATTTTGAGTTATTTTACATGATCAGTATATATTTTGTAGTTTTAAGGTACACATTAGTTTTCTTTGACACTTTAAGCTCGCTTGGTTTTTCGGCCGTAAAAGTGCTGGTTGTACCAGAGGAAAAATTTCCATTTGTGCTGAAATTTGATGATGCATTTGTATATAATTCGATGAGACGCTTCGAGGCTTCATTTAGTTCTGGAGATATTATATCACAGATTATATGGTTAGGTCGAAATGCGGCCTGTACCAGAAGAAAAATATTGTGTGGCAACACAAATTTACGATGTCTTCTTGTGTAATAAGGCGAGACATTTTGAGATTTCGCTTAGTTCTAGACATGTCATGTGCCAGAGGTTTTGTTGATTTCTTAAAATGCTGCCAAGAGCTGAAGAAAAACTTCATTTGTTCCTTTAACTTGGCAATGCATTCTTATGCAAGTATACAAGACTTTTAGTTTTAGAGATATGCTATGTCAAAGGCAATGTGACTAGGATGAAGTGCATTCTGGACCAGAAGTAATGTTTCCTTTTGTGCCATATTTAGAAGCCTAGGCTAGAAGTCAAAAGATTTTGTTCTTTATATCAATATTATCTTTTGAATGAATAATGTCATTGGAGATGGTTGTTGTTCTGTACTACTAATTCTGTGCCACATCATAAGCTTTCTGTCACATCATGTCTTGTTTCTTTTTGCTTTTATTTACACTTTATCTAGAGAAGTATGTACTCAAAAACTGGTATGGAAAATTATAAAGGTACGACATTTCCAATTTCCCTTCAGGTCCAGGTAGCATATCAGCCTAACTATGCAATATTTCAGCCAATATATCTCAAGAACCAAGCGAGATGTCAAAAAATTTATTATTTACTTTGTTTCGTCGGGTTCTATAAGAATCCATTATCAGATTGTGGTGCCAAGGATATGATACGACTGCCAATTTTTACATATACCAAAACACACAGGCGCAAAGCAGCTGGCAAATGCTGGTTGTTAAATAAAGTCGTGTGCAACTCCTCTTTTCACTATCTTACTCTCCATTAAGAAAAAAAGTTTTGAATTTGTGTTTTAGATTTCTGAGGATCCTGAAGATTTTTCAAAACTAACAGAAGAGGAGATAGAAGATTTGAAACTAGAAGCAAAGAAGTTACTAGGCAGTGAAGCAGTTACTTACACAAATAGTGAGTCAAATGAAAATATCTTAAAGTATGAGTTTATGTCCAAGATTTTAACTTGTCCTTAAATGAAATGGTTGACACAAGTGTAATGTTTTTTGTTTGTTTTATTTTCAGAAACTTCGAAAGGGAGCGGAAGTATTGACTATAGCTGGATGCGAACTGTCATGAGCAAAGGAACTTCATCTGACAAAATAGCTGCTAATACTATTCTTATTCAAGATTCTCCCATACACAACATTAGCACACTGAACAGTCTTGTCAGTATGGTAAAAGTTGGCAAGAAGAATGAATGTATTACTGTTATTGGTAATTTAATGAGAATATTCTTAATTTGTTTCAGTTTTCCTCTTTTTATTTGTGAAGTTAGGAGGATCGCATTTGGTAGGTTGCAGGTTCAAATCCCCGTCTGGCCATCCAGACTTGGGATTTCCATAATTTCTGCAAATCACTCTAGGGAAATGATGGGATGGTTCCTTCAATAGGCCATGGCCGAATACCTGCTAATTCCTAGCGCCTAGTCCTTTCCCACCTCTAATGACCTCAACTTTGACTAGGTGCAAAGCTGGAAGAAGAAAAATAGAGAATTACTCTGAACCCTCTTTGGGTGAACCTCTCACTGCTTATAGAAGACAACAGAGATATTTATCTCTTTTTGCAGCAAAATGCTTTGAACCATAATAATTTCCTGGTTGGAATCTATTGGCAACTGTACCCCCAGATATATCAAATGCATGATGTTACAACTTCCATGTTAGGTGCTGAGATCTAACAGATTCCATCATGGGACATTTTATGTTGGATTTACAGTTTTTTTCCATCAACTCTAATCCTCCAATGCTGGATTTTTTAATATTTGTTCAATCTTTTTGCATTTTTGTGGCGTTTTGTCTGTTGATTATTTGCAGCAAATCAATATTTAGTGCACTTTCACTAAAATTGTGAACAGAATTTTTTATAACTTTGGCTATGATGCTTCCATGGGTCAGGAAAAAATTCATACAAGTGCGTCCTCAGTTTTTGGCTGGTCATTTTATTGCACTGTATATCTAGTAAATTAGGTGTTAGATTTCATTCTGAAAGAAATACAGTACACTTCTAAAAATTATAGTTGATATTAATAGTTGTTTACTATATGTGGGCAGCATAAAAAAACCATCAAAATGATGGTCACCACAGGAAACTTTCCAGACTAAGCCCTTATTCAGATGAGATGTAATTTAGCCAGCCAGTATTTAACTAGGTATGGTCTTGCGACCTAGTGACAAGGTTCCGACCTTAAGCATAATCTGCCTCTATCGGAACTGCATCTGCAGTTTAATGTGGAATCTAAATCAAGAACATGCTGATGTAGATCATATAGTCAAGCAGAACCCTTAAAAATTCCTGGCCCTGTCTTAATTTGAACCCTGGAGCAGGGGCGTAGCTAATGGAGGGCTAGGAGGTTCCGTGCACCGGGGCCCCCATGCTCAGGGTGCCCCACGCACATTTCAGGGACCCCAAGCTCAGCTCAGAGGGACCCCCTTCCCTAAAGCTCAGAGAGCCCCCACCAGCAAACCTCACCGTATGTGGTAGTGCTTAAAAAAAGTCGCTCATCTGTCCTCAGGTCCCAAAATATTCTTTTGCACCACAGCCCTTGTTAGCCTAGCTACGCCACTGCCCTGGAGCCATAGTTTTCAGTCAAGCACGTTAATCATTGAGCTACCAGAACTTCTTAAGAATTACGTGGCAATATAGTTAGTCAAAATGAAATTACAGATTAATTTTTATCAAACTTTCTACCTATAATAAGCTTTCTTCATCTTTTAAATTTATCGGGTGACAATATTACATCATTTGTTAGTAGAGGTGAAAATATGACACTTTTAAATGTTTAAATTGTACATTGTAACTGTTGAATTTTAGGTTCAACAATTATTTTTTATCATTATTATTTCTTCCAGACACACTGAGAGAATTATTTATCAATGATCTCCTTCCACCGCACAGAAAACTAAAATGTTTCGAGGCACGTCCCCACGTAATGCTGAGTGAGCTGAGCAGTGGCATTCAAAACATGAGGCAAAAGTATCTGGTAAATTGGTACTTTGAAGACCAGTTAAAAGAGGTTTATAAGACATTCATACAAGCTATCCAAGTTGTGTCCCATGATTCAGTAGATAAAAATAAGGAAAAGGCTGTTACAACATTTTACAGACTTCTTGCTGGAAATCCCGAACAAGAGAATGTAAGAGTTGTATTGTTTTAGATGATAATGCTATATTGTTTTGTATGACATGACAAATTTATTTTTTAAGTTTATTTGTAAAAAACAAGGACATTGTTAAATGAATGATAATGTTTCAGATACTTTTGGCAAATCTTGTAAATAAGCTGGGTGACCCTAGCCAGAAAGTTGTTTCAAAGGTAATTTACTGTTTAACTCAGCTTCTTCACACACACCCAAACATGAAAGGCGTTGTAACAGAAGAAATTGAGAAACTTCTGTTCAGGTAAAAATACTATGTAGTGTCAGTGTTTACGAGACATTTTTGTACAGCGTATGCAGTTTCACAATTTTTCTCCTCCCATTATTTTAATTTTGTTTGTTTCAGAGCCAATGTAAGACAAAGAGCCCAGTATTATGGTCTTTGTTTCCTCACACAGCTATTGTTTACATCTGATGAGGCAAAATTAGCAGCAAATCTCATCAAATTATATTTCTCATTCTTCAAAGCTTGCATAAAAAAGGTAAACTTTTTTTAAAAAAAATTAATAACAATAAATGCAAATTGAAAGCTTCTGATGACAATGAAATTAAGGAATGTGTAACAGAACCAAACAAATTTCATTGTTGGCAAGCTGTACTAACAAGATTTGTAAAACTTGTTTCTGTTACTATTATCATTATATTTCCTGTTTCCTGAATAATGGTATACAAGTAATTTAAGAATTTAAAAGTTGTTTGATAAAATTAAAAAAACGATCTGTATTGTTGTTGTAATCAGATTACATAGTTTGAAATAATCTTACGCTCACATCATCTTCATAGCTGGTCATATTCCTAACTTGAGAATTAATTAAAAATGGAACAATGTGAGGTAACAACAGCATTAGACATTTTTCTGTACTAATACTTGAATAGGAAAGGAAAGAGAAATAAAGAGACATCATTAGGCCCGTCTACACGTATGCGCCAAACTGCCAGTGTGGAACGATGCTCCGGACTGCCACGTTTGGGTGTGAGGTTGGAGTGTCGCTCCTGGAGCGTGTGATGAATAATGGTCAACACTCCAGTCACATGTGCCAGGACTGCAGGTTGGAGCGTACACACCAAAACTGACCGTTATCACGTGAAATTTCTGCTGGCTTGAAATGTTTTGAAGACAGTCCAGCATGCATCATTTGGTTTTCAGGTTGTTGTTGTTTTTGTTAGTTGTGCTTAAAATATTTAAAATATCCTCCAAAAGAAATGAGAAAAAATGTGCTGTTTTACATAATTTTTTTTTGATACAGAAAGAATTAAAAAAACAAAGCATATATGGGCGAAAAGATGGCGCCAAAACAGAATCTAGATAAACACATGTCTCTTTTGAGAGAGCTACATGGAAAATGACCCAGATTATTTAAAAAATGATCTACGAATGGACAATTCGACATTTGCACATTTTAATATAAATATAACTAAAATGGAAGAAAACTGTGTACAGCTGTAGGATTTCTATTTGAATAGGTCTACATTAAATGAAGATACATACCAAAAAGATTTGGTTTGTTAGATATATAAAAAAAATAATGACTTTGAAAAACTTAGTAATAGTAAGAAATGCATTGAGGTGATACTAATATGGAAAGGTAAAAAAACCAGACCTAACACTATAAAGAAGGAGAACATCAGCAACAAAAATGCTGCATGAACACATTAAAATCTGTCTCTAGAGTTCATAATGCATTTAGCGAAATTGTTTACCATTGGCAGAAAAAAATTATAGTGGTCTTTAGAAATATTTTGAAAATTTTCACATTGTGTTTATCATTTTATTCATGAAATTATTTGATGAATGATACCTATAATGTTTGGTCAAAAAATTATCAGTTGAAGTATTTGTTTTGCTAAAATTACTCATTTAGCAGTTTTGTGAAATCCATTCATTTCAGAAAGATGATTACAGTTTTGCTGTAGTCTTTTGCAAGCTACATGTCGCCGTATTCTGGATGAGTAAAGGGGGAGGGAATGGTATTTATTGAAGATGCACTAATTGTGGAATAATAAGGAAAATTCATACATTTTCAGTTTGGTTTGCATTTTTGAGACACGTGAAGATTATCTAAAGAAAATGTTCTCTTCAGTCTCCTACAAAATCTCCTATTGTTTATATCTCCATGATTTTTCCAAATTTTATGTTGTAATAATGTTAAAGTAAGTAAGAACAAAAATTCTGTTAAAAAGTTAAAAGTTTTCAAGTTTAAGTGTTCAGAATTTCTGAGATTGCAGCAGATGTGCTGGCAAGTTAGTGAAGCAATTAGGGTTCTGTCTTTCATACAGAAGATATAGAACCCAAAAAACAATAGTTGAGGTGTTGGAGTATTAAGTATTTGCAGGAAGGTGACATGGTTGTGGGAGTGGATGTTATTTAGGGAGTGTGGCGAACATGTTGTTGGTTTGAGTCTTTTGAAATATATTATTCCAAACACAATTACAAGTTACCGCTGTGTGGGTAATGGAGTGCTATCACTTCAGTAACTTTATCTTGTTCTTCAATGATTGTTAAATTCTTTAGTAACTCCAACAGTTCACACACTATTATTAAGTTTGGACTGTGCACTGTTTAGATCTGGGGGTACCTTACTGATTCTATAAAGATAGTGCTGTACAGATTCAATAATATCCAATTTGGCCACCACCCGAATTCCGGTAAAACATTGTTGACTCTTTTAAACAGTTCTCTCAGAAAGGAATATATTAGTTAGAAACAGCAAACACAAAACATTTGTAAAGTTACATTGAAATTTATTAACAGTTCAAAGTCACAAGTTGGTACCAGACACATGATAAACCAACTATTACAATTATGCACAACGTTATGAATTTATCTTGCAGGTTGGTACATTAAGAACATCATTTTACTGACTCACTCTTCTGCCAACAACCATTCTCACTACACAGTTCATCATTTACTAGGATATCCAACTTGGATTCAACACTCGTGCACAAGATATTCATAGATTTAAAGAGCATCCAGTGACCTAATGGCAACTACCCTCGCCACACTTATTACATCCAGCTGAATCAGACAAGCTCCAGAATAATACTAACTCGGTCAAACATGGCTGACCATCACCTTTGGTCTTTCACTCAATCGTAATTGTCCTTTGCTGTCACTTGCTTTTCCTAGCCTATTTCTTTGTATTTATTTAACTTATATGTATTTTTTACAATAATTTATATATTTTTAAAATATTATTTTGTGTTTAAGTACTTTTCTATTCATAATATTTCCAACAATATAATTTTAGTTTTCTTTCATTGCGTCTGCCCCAAACCAAACAATATATGACAAACCATATATGTGACTAGATTTACCATGGGTGCACTTGCAGATCTAGCAATGTAGATTAATTACTATCGTCATGAGTTAGGGCAAAGCATGATATATGGTGTTTTTTTTGCATTTGTGTCGTATTTTTGGTCACCATAGCTGTCCTTCCCTCATAAGAAATAAAGGTTTTGCATGATTAGAAGGTGTAAAATGAATTGCGTATCAAAGATATAAAATGTAAATTCCTTGTCATAATATTTGATGATGAACTTCAATTTGGTAGGATACCCAGTTGGTGGGTGGTTGGGAGAGGCTTCAGATCATGCATTTACTGATCAGGATGACTGGGGGATGTACTGGAAAGTTAGGGAATTGGGATCCAACACTATTAATTAATTTAATTGCGATAGAGCACTCTCTCCACCGACACTTCCCTTAGTCATCTAATTACCCCTTTTTATTTTTTATCTGTCTTATATAATTTTACTATTAAATCCTCCCCCCCCCCCAATCTACTTTTTTGTTTACAAATTTTAATCTTAAATTTCTTCAGCATTTTCACTTCACTTGGTAATTTGTTCCAAACCTGACAGCCTTGCCTACAAAAGACAATTTTCCCACTCCCTTATGCATGCAATCGAGTGCCAGCTTGTAGTCATGGTCATCTTTCCCCTTCCATGTACTATTCTTAATTGTTCGACCAATATCCCTCCAAGTCCCGTCACCAACGTATGAATTTCATATTCCCAGCACTGTCTTCACCCTCCTCCAGTCCTCCAGTGACTCCACATTCAGCTCCTTTATCATATCAGATACTGACTGGGTGCTGTGATAATTTCCTCAAACAAATCTAGCTGCTCTTCTTTGCATACCCTCCAACCCCTGTAATTGATGCCCAAAATGAGGATCCCAAACTACACCATTATATTTAACCAATTGTCTGATAAAAGTTTTGTAATCCGATTTCCCAACTTCTCTGGTACATCCTCTCATTACCCACTGCAGTAAATGTAGTATTTTGTAAACTTTTCCTACTACGTGCGTAGTGTGCTCTGCCCAGTTGAATTTATTATCAAACATTATGCCAAAATATTTACACTTGAAGCGTTCAATCACAAAACTTGGCCAGATCATTGCCTCCTTAGGTTGGAGTAGTATGGGATGCATGTTTCTCTTTTGTAGGTAATTTAGTTAGAAACTGGAGTAAATTACTAAATAACATATTGAGCAACTTACAAAAAAAAGTAAAAAAAGTGGAAGAATCAAAGACAAAAGTTCATGAAACGCAAAATTGGAAGAGTGGGGAAATTTTCATCTTTGAATATGCTCAGTCGCAATTAAATGGCTACCTAAGATAACACTACCTAGTGAGTATTTGGTACCATGGTTATTGATATGCAATCTTTAAAGTTTGTCTCATGAGTTACTGCATACATACTGCCGTATAACATTGTTAATGTGATATATGCCTTTGATGATTTGTGTTGATCAACAGAAATTTTAGCATTAAAACCAGTATATGTCAGTATTGTGAGAACATGGTAATTGAAACTGAATCCTGGGACTCTCATATGTTGCAGGATACATTTTTGGGAATTTTTCCACGGTGGCGGTTGGTTTAAGTGATTGGTGTTAACAGTGCAGGTTTTATGTTGTGGTTTGTCACAATTAATTGTCATCCAACTTTTGATGCCACTATTTTGACAATATTTCAATAGGCTAATTGCTTCTTATTTTTCTTGGAAAAAAAACACAGCTAATATGTTTTGTTTGTTTATCATCATAAGTACTTACACCAAAAAAGTATTTGGTCTCTGTATGCTTCACTAGAAAATCTAACAATATTTTCAAACTGCAATTTAACTTCTGCAATTATATTTTAGAGTTATTGTACATTTTCTGGTGTACACTAAGAAACACATGAATGATAATGAGTAATAATCTTCAAATTTTTTTAATTGCTGACTTGCTGTATCTTCATGATCCATTGTAATTTTTTTGGTTATATTATTGTGACATCCATAAGTGAAATTTTCTGTTTCTTAGTGAAATTAGCTTGCAACATTAAGCTAAACCAATCCTTGGATAGTAATACTGCTAGAAATGTTTTACATATGCAACCTTTAGACAGATGTAGCTTTTTATTCCTACTTGTAGTGTTAATAAATTGATAAAATTTATCATTTCTTCTTGCACAGGGAGAAATTGATTCAAGGTTGATGAGTGCCCTGTTTACAGGAGTGAATCGAGCCTATCCATTTGCCCGAAATGAAATGAATGTAGTGATGGATCATATTGATACAGTTTACAAAGTTGTTCATATTGCATCCTTCAATGTCAGTCTTCATGCACTTTGCCTCCTATTTCATGTTTCTGACCACACTAATGACGTTTCTGACAGGTAATTGAAAATTATACTTTTTATATGTAAGATAGAAAAATATATGAATAATTCAGAAGAAACTAGCTATATAAGGCTCAGCTTTAGATCAGTTATTTTGAGAATTTTCAGCAAGAAATGTGGTATATGGTAAACTATGTAATCTGTGTTATGTGAATATTACAGCTATTCTTGTTGATACTACTTTTTAAAGAAGCAAAAGTATGCTTCATTCTGGCAATAAATATTCATTATTATTATTATAATGCTATTGTGTGAAAGTAAGACAAGTGGGATTAATTAATTTTAAACAGCAATCTTAAAAATATTTCACAGGGCACGTGCCATTAAGATTGGACAAAATTCATTTAGCGACATTTTTTATAGTGTTCTGCATGCATTCCAGTAGATGTTAGTTTCAATTTCCAAAGTTCTTTTACCTGGTACTAATTTCAAGAGAAATTTTCACATCATTTTAACTACTAACATTTCATCACACCTTGCATAGCGACATAAATTAAAAGTTTTACTGATAAGTGCAATCAGGCACACAGGATATTTTCCAAAGAACAATAATGATAAATATTTGTCTAGACTGATTGTACACAAACTGGAAATATTGCCCTTGAGGACAGTACTGTGCACTTTATCCATGTTTTCTTCTTTAATTTGAATTTCATTTTCATATTTTTTTTGTGAATTGTCCTCTTTTTGGTGTCATTTCCTTACTGATCCTTGCAACATTTTGGTTCTCTTTTATTTCATGGAACCAGTTGGTTTTTATGATAGAGAGATTTAGCTCATCAAAAATCCTCTTTGTGAGTCTAGTGGTGTACATATATCTACACATACAATGGAAATAAACTGGATATGTGCTCATCAGCAGTAATGCTTTACTTGAGATCTAACTGATACAATGCTGATAAAACTGGTGCAGTGGCACCTGACTAGTCCCCACCAACTTTATGGGAGTGAGGAGAGCGAGCTATGCAACATGGGTACCTCTTAACCACAAAACACAACAGGACAATTGTGATCCATTGATACCTTTGCTACACTTGCTATCTAATCCCATCTGTCTCCACATCCAACCCCTTCCATCAGTAGAGCCTAGCTGCTGGTTTGCAGTTGTACATCACTTGCTGCTGGAGGTGACCCGCACCACAACTTTTATTGTATTACAATACAATAAAAGTTGTATTCTAGTGACTGAAGGCTGTTTCTCATTCTACCTTTTGTCTGATTAATACAGTCACGTCAATATAGCGAATTATGGATAAAATTAAATTAAATTTGCCCAGCCAAGCACTTAAGTGTAATACAATAAAAGTTGTATTCTAGTGACTGAAGGCTGTTTCTCATTCTACCTTTTGTCTGATTAATACAGTCACGTCAATATAGCGAATTATGGATAAAATTAAATTAAATTTGCCCAGCCAAGCACTTAAGTGTAATACAATAAAAGTTGTATTCTAGTGACTGAAGGCTGTTTCTCATTCTACCTTTTGTCTGATTAATACAGTCACGTCAATATAGCGAATTATGGATAAAATTAAATTAAATTTGCCCAGCCAAGCACTTAAGTGTAATACAATAAAAGTTGTATTCTAGTGACTGAAGGCTGTTTCTCATTCTACCTTTTGTCTGATTAATACAGTCACGTCAATATAGCGAATTATGGATAAAATTAAAACATAATGAGGAGCATTTATCATACCCACAAAAATTTGATTTAAGAGATAATTCGATTTCTTTTAACCATACAGTTAAAGCGAGCAAACTGAAAATTTGAAATAACTAATGAACATGAAAAGTTACAGTAAAGATTTTATCACCAGTTGTAGTGAGCACCTTTGAGAGTATTTTGAACATATAATTAAGTAATTAGGCAAAGTATAATTAGGGTTAAAATTTAAACTAAAAGAGATAAAAGCTAGGAATTAATATCATAAGTTAGAGAAAATTAAGAGGGTTAAAATATATATTGGTTTTGGTAGAAAGTTTAAAGAATCTGTAAAATAAATGAGATTTTGGAAATGGATTGTTGTGATTGTAGAGAAAGGCACCTAGACTGATGACGTAAGAGAATTTAAAAGAAACCTTTTTGAAGACTAAACTAGCTTAAAACAGATAGAATAATATACTAGGAAGCCCATATGTTAATTACTATTTAGGCTATTAAGTACTTTTTGAGATATAAATTTTCGGAGGTTTTTGCTGACGTCACAGAATTCACCGATTTGATAAATAGAGGGCTCACGTTTTCCGCAAGTTTAATTACAGTCAGTTCATGTTGCTGGTGGACAGCCGTAGTATATCTTAAAATGCCGTAGTCGTACTTTCATCAAAGTAAGGGGGATTGATGAGAGTTTGTCTCTTCTCGTGAGTGTGGTTTACCTGCAAATCTTCTGTGGAACTGTTGTCCAATTGCTTTATCCAAATCTGGTACTGACATTGTAAAGGAGAACTTTTGGAAGAATATAAATATTTTGTGTCTTTAAAATTTTGTACGGTGAACTTATTTGATACTTCCTTTCACGTTTGGGGTGTAACAAGCATGTGGCGACTAGATCATTTAATTATAACGGGTACCAGATGTAAGAGACTAAGCCTTATACCAGGGGTGAAGTATAGACTTAGTACCTTAACTGAAAGTTCACTGAAAAGAAAAATGTTCTCTGATTTTACGTTAATAATTTTAAATGACCATGTAGCCTACCTGGAATTCTCAACTGAAATGCTTGACGGCCGCCACCAAGTTTGTTTAACCCACAAACTTAGAAAAGGTTTCAGTCTACTACGAAATCACAAAAAAGTTCACTTGAATAAAAATTTGAAGTTTATTTTTGAAGTCAATTTTTTTAAAATTTGCATTCTACTGTTGAGTAGGCAATCGAACAAATGTTTCCAGAAAGTGCAGATTATGGAGAGAATAGAACCAACCAACCCCTTTAGAAAATTTATAAGTTCATAGTAGTTGTTAGCACCATGCTCTGGTAAAGAAAATCATCATGGCCGGCACACATTCCTAGCCTGACTCAACTAGATCTGGCTCCTATCCGACACACACCAAAACTACCTGCGCAGATTCATCATACACAACATTCCTGGAGTAAAGACAAAAGACGAAACCGTAAAGACGAAATTGAAAGACAAAACCATAAAGACAGCTCCCTCTCCTAGGCTCCTGATTATATACCCCCATCCGCATACCACATGTATGTGGACACTTATTCAAAATAGTGAAAAATGATTATGATTATAGAAGGTGTTCAAACTTTAACTGCAAGTAGTCTTGTCTTCAGGGTACATAAAAAGTGTTTAGTGAGAATTCTCAAATGATTATTTTGCTTGTAAATTAATTTAGTTTACCCGACGTACTGATAAAAGATTCTGAAAGTTCAGTGGTGATTCCCCGATTTATAAGTTAATTTCTTCCATTTCTAGGCAACCCCACTGGATTGCAAATTATCGTAATAAAATTAGTACCATCGTGTTCTATACAAATTCCTGATTCCAGTGGTGTAAATTTTATTATGATCGGTGGTGAAATGCCAAAGTTATTAGTCTTACAAGATCGGGTTTGAAATCTGTTTAGCAAACCCTTAGTTTCTGATTCATAATTATTAAAGTGTTGTTTATATCGCAAAAGTGAAGTTATCAGAATTTTCTTTGACTTTAATTAGGTGTTTTTGAAGTTGTTTTATTTATACAAATGGCTTGGGTTATCTTATATATAGAAATCAATGTTTGTGGGTTTGTTCGTCTTCTATGCATTCCTATACCATTTATCAGATTGCAATGAAACTTTGGCGAGTTTTCGAGTGTGCGTCTGCGAAGGTTCCTGTGAAATTTTTTTTTCCAAAAAGTCACCCCCTATTCCCCATAACACCCCATAATTTAGGCAATACCACATTTTTTATCTGATTTAGATAGGAATTTGTACACTTATACTTTAAAACAAACATAAAAATACTGCCTACATACGGTTTCCGAATATTAATCCCCTCGCCCCCTTTCCACCCCCATATTTTTTTCACCCCATAATTTAGGCAATACCACATTTTTTATCCGATAAGAATTTGTACACTTATACTTTAAAACAAACAGAAAAATACTGCCTTCGTATGGTTTCCGAATATTCATCCCCTCTCCCCCTTTCCAACCCCATTACGTTTTCACCCCATAATTTAGGCAAACCACATTTTTTATCCAATTTACATAAGAATAGGTACACTTATACTTTAAAAAAGAGAGAGAAATACTGTACACATTAATTTCACAAAAACCCAATCCCTCTCCTCTCTTTTCACCACCTTAATTACCCCCTCTTCCCCATAACACCCCATAATTTAAACAAACCCGCAAACCGTTCGTCCGATTATGGTGAAGCTATGGTGAATTGTCGAGGGGATGTCGAAAATGGTTCCTGTCAAAAAAAAAATTAAAAAACCCACCCCTCCTCCCCATAATTTAGACAAAACCACATATTTCATCAGATTTCAATGGGAATTTGCACACTTATACTTTGAAACAAACAGAAAAATACTGCCTGCATATGTTTTCCAAAGCGCATCCCCTCTCGCCCTTTCCAACTGAAAATGAATGAAACAATAGTTTAAAATTTATATGTAAATATTTTTTCATTTAATCTATGTGCCTACTCAAGTCCAGCAATAGTGAAGCATTGCCGGGTCAGCTAGTTTACAATAAATCTCGAAAACTACCACGTTTTGATAGATGATGATATGACTTTAAAATGCATTTAACATCTGTTCTACTGCATGAAATGTTCCGAAATTTAAACATATTATACTAGATTTTTAGTTCTTTCAGGGAATATACTTTTTATTTCTAGAAATTATCGAAAACATATGATAAAAAATGTTAAAAGTGCCAGTGTGTTCCACGAGGTGTTTAAAGTTTTATTTAAGCTATTTACACGACCTGAAACTACAGAATTTTAGTGAATTTATCTTTCTTTTGAATTATCATTATTTTAAAATTATTTTATTACATCAAAAAGTGTCGAGGATTAGTGAAATAATCACGTAGCAAAAATCTATTGTTTGCAAGTTGGACAATAATGGATTAACCTATTCCAGGTTAGTTTAAAGATTCTTTACTATTAAAAATGTTTATTTATTGCTTATATTAAGTGTTGTGGGTCCTTACTGCTTTTAAAATGGTCTATTTATTGAAGTTAGGTTGCAGTATCAGCATCTGCATGAAACGTTTCTCACTTCCTATATTGGCAATGAAAATTATATGTATACTAGAAAGCTTACTCCCTCCCTTATGCTTTAAGCTAAGCAAACTAGAATTTACCAAAATTCTAAGGTGCTTATACAGAGGCTACTGTCATGAACATTGTTCAAAGTTGCTTGTCCTCCATGCAACATTAAGGTCTTACAAGATCTTATACAATAATAAATTAATCACGTTGCCACCCACCCCTTACACAACCACTATTGTCATCTGAAAACCAACCATAGCATCTTATTCATCACCCAGTTCTCTTCTGACCTTGATTCCATGAACGAGCTCTTGAGACATGGGCATAATGTTTTATGTTCCTTCTCTGAAATGCGCACTTTTCTTGCAAAAATACTATAAACTGTTTCCTGCACACACTTCCGCAGATGAACAATATGAAGATTATCTTGGTCCATAAATACTCGCCTTCTGATTCTCCCAAATCACCACATAGATCGTTTCCATGCAACAGCCTTTGTTTCAACACTTGCAGCCCGCATCTTGCAATCATGACCATTTCAAACCAATCACTAGAAAAATCTTTCCTATCATTGGATATGCTCATGTACCACTATGCACCTCATGTACCAACTTACCTGTTCCATTATTATTACCTGTTATTTATTTATTTATCAATCTTGTTCCATGGATCCGTGCTGAGGAAGGGCCTCTGGGATGTGAAACATGTAACAGTTAATACACATACATACAATATGAGTTATAATCATAGTGAAAACACATTACAAAGACAGAGAACAAAAATTAATTTTTACAACTAAGTTTTGCCAAAGGTCATATGAATACAATTAATTATTTTGTTCATATTCTTAAATGAAGTAGAAGGACTTGCCAATAAGATAATCACAATTTTTCTTAAGTATATCTTTATTATCTGCAAACTCTTGGGAAGTTTATTAAACGGATGTATCCCAGAATAATTAACTCCTCTTTGTATTAATGAAAAAGACGTTTGTGTTTTGTGTAAGTTATTTCTGTTTCTTGTATTGAAACTGTGTACCTGCAATTTAGAAGTAAACTGGTTAAAATGTTCTGTGACAAAGCACATGAGAGAATATATATGTGACTCTTATTTTGTCGGATGACCGTTGTGTATAGTCTGTACTTGGCTAAATTAGTCTATGTGTTTTTACGTGTCTCGCCCTCCTGCCTTCATCTGTGGTAAGTGACGGGTAACTGTTTATTTTCCCTATCCTATCTTATTTTCTTCATTATTACTAAGACTTGTGACGTATTTCTTCTTCCGTCGCACTGTTATTCTTCTGTACCTGTCTGAAACCTAAGTAAATTGTTTGCGGGCTTCAGTGTGAATGGAGAATAAAATACTGATGTCACTATACTTGATGTTTATTGTATTATTTTAGTTACTCTGTCATAAGAAAAAACATCTGCGAACTTCACGCGACGTAATGTCAGCAAAGCTAGGTTTATATTGTAGCAATTATTCTACGACATGTAGATGAACAAGAATTTGATGGGTACTAGTTCGATTGATCGATAGTCGATTCAAAGCAGACCTTGCCGCTATCACAGATCAAATACAAGTGGGAAAAATTACAATTTGTTTGCTCCAAGGTGAACTTAGCTACGCGTGCAATTCTGCCACGCATGGCATATTTGAGCTGAGCGGGCGGCAGCAACTTCTGTTAGTTGAAGCCAGCATTTTATAGCTCGTCTGCCATCAGTTCAGACTTAGTGAAGTAAAATACTAGAATCTAAAAGAATTAAGATATGTCCACTACATTTCCTCCCACAGCTTGAAGAGCCATGTACCTCTTGGGACATGCTTTTGGTGATTTCAAACTTTATGATAATCTCTAAACTAGCGGTTTGCTCGATATTACTCACGCTTATAAAATCATAAATCAAAACATGAAATGCAAGAGGTCATCAACTAATAATTAATTCATTGCATATTGACTATAATCTTTTCCAACTGGTTTTGTATTTAGAATAATCAGTTGGCTATGATTTGGTCTTTGAATCTACAGAAAGTGTGTATAGAACAATTTCTCTGTAAACAGTTGGATCATGGCAATTAAAATATTGAATTATTTCCATTATCAATGTTGGCTTTAAGGTGACTCATAATTAATGCTCACTACATTTTGACAGTGTTAGTAGGCAAACCTAAACAATTGATAACATCTAAGAGAATGAATTAAAAATGTAACTCCACTATGCACTCTAATACTACATGATTATCTTCAAACATAAGTACTCCCTTATTAAATCCCCATTACCAAAAAATGAAAATGTTTCAGTTAAGTCAACACATATAAAACTTCTTCAATTAACTATGAAATCTCTGAAACAATTAATAGTTACTGTCCTTTGAATGCTAGAGTTAAAATATATTTCTGATATTTAATCATTATAAAATTGTAGCATCTTAATTAGTCATATATCTATTCCCCAAATATTTCCCTTTGAACTACATACATCATATATAAAAATAATACTAGTAATGTGAAATTAATGATTCTATAAGTATATATAAGCATTTCTTTCAAGAAATGTTTTCTTTTCATTTCATTTTTTTTTTCTTTAATGATTATTGCACTACTGCAATGGTTAGTAAGGATACAAACTTGAATAGCATGGTACTCAGTCCTTGAGTTTTATTCCAGTCTGTAAGGCTCACATGCACGCTGCAACCGGAAGGTCTCCATTATCACGCTGCATAAGCGAGTCTCTTGTTACTTCCAGCAGCCTACATCGGTCCGCTGCCTGCCCTGAAATTTCCTGAAAAAATATTCTTGAAATCCACAAAGTAACCGAGCTATGGCCAACTTGATGGCACCATGTGACTAGTTCTTTGTGGGTGGAACAAATAAATTAAATTTTTAGTATAATTCTAATTACAAAGATTACAGATACAGAAAGTTTCAATCGGTTTCCATTTAATTATTTTTAAGGTGCTGCTCAATGCACTGAATAAACTTAAAATGACTATTGATACAGTTATAATTTTATTGTTAACTTGACTTCAGTGATCTCAGATTATAATGGTTAGAGTTCCGAAATGTTTGAGCTGTTGAGTCAGGCTTTTTGCTGCATAACCCATATATGTGTTGGTTTTCGTCTCCAAATTTACTGGTTTGACCTGTTGTGTTTTGTTATCTACTGGTTTGGTTGTATGCACAATATTTTTAGGAATCCCCTGATATAAACGAAGTCTATTTTTATGAATGACTGTGGTTCTTTCTGGTAATCGAATTCTTACTGTTACAGGTGATAAAAGTTCTTTCACTTCATACTGTCCCAGCCGTCTAGTAGTGAATTTTTTTGACTAATTTTTTCTCATTTAATGAGCATAATATTTTGTGGTTTCGTGGTTATTGTAATATTTGGCCTATGATAAAAAAGCACGATAGTTCTTACGATTTATCTCAGCCCATAATTTTTTAAGCTTAAAAGCCAGACTTCGTACGTTTGGATTATCAGTTTTTTTTTGGAACATTTGGAAAGGTGATCACATTTCTCTACCATAGAGCACTTCAAAAGGTGTTTGTCGAGTATTGATGTGAATTTTTGAGTTGTAACATGATACTAAATAGGGTAAAATTGATTGCCAATTATCGTCTGATTTGTTGACATAGTAACTAAGCATTTTACGAATGGTTTTATGTATTATCTCTGTTCTACAGCTCCCAGCCAGGTGATAACTGGAAGTCCTCAATTTTTCAATACCTAATAATTTGCAAACTTGTATAAACAATTAAGACATAAATGATGATCCTCTGTCCGTAATTATTGATTCAGGAATTCCATAATGTAAAATCTATTTTACTACAAAGACTTTAGCTATTGATTCTGTGGTTTGATCAGATAAAAGGAACATTACTAAATATCTGGAAAATGCATCAGAAATTGTGAGTATGTAACTGCTGCCTTCTCGACTGTGCCTAAATGGGCCCATAACGTCGAGACCGATTCTTTGAAAAGGTTCAGTTGTTTCAGGTAGTGACTGCAATGGTTCTGTTGCTTTTCCTAGACCATGTCTTTCATTACATTTAAGACAACTTTTCACATATTTTCATACGTCTTCTCTCCTGTATGGCCACCAATATTCAGTCGCTATTCGCTGGTTAGTTGCTTTGAAACCACAATGACCTGATAAGATTGAGTCATGATACTATTTCATAATAGGTTCTCTCAGTGATTTTGGTACTGCCACCCTATCACCACACTATGTAACAGGGTATAAAATGTTATTGTCAAACACAAACCATTTCTGCTTTCTCCATTTGCTGCATTCTTCGTCTTTAGCCTGTTCAATAGGTAACTCAGTTAATGAGGGTGGTTCTTTACACTGTAAACTAATCTGATTTTTCTATTTAAACCATTCGCACTTTTGTGCAAAATTCCCAGTTTATGAACTACGTCATTCGTACTCTGAAAGTTGTAGGGTCCATCGAATTAATCAGCTTGATGGATCTTTGAGATTAAGCATCCATTTCAATGAAAAATGGTCTGTTACGATCATGAATTTTCTCCCGTAAAGATAATAATGGAACTGTTTGACACTCCAAATCACAGATAACAGTTCTTTTTTTGTGATCGTGTAATTGATTTCTGGTTAGGTTAATTGATGAGATATGAATGCTACTGGTTTTTCTTCACCATCTATTACTTGCGATAGCACAGAACCAAGGGCAAAATTTGATGCGCCTGTGGCAAGGACAAAAGGTTTACTGAAATCAGGAAATATTAGAATTGGATTACGGGTAAGGGATTTTTTCAAAATATTCGTGGCTTCCTCACACTCATTCGTCCATTCCTCACACTGATTCGTCCCTTCAAATTTGTCTCCTTTTCTTAACAGTTTCGTCAATGGTTTGGCCTTATGGGCATTATTTTGGATAAATTTTCTATAGTAATTTGCAAGCCCTAAGAAAGATTGCAATTCTTTCACACAGATGGGTGTTGGAATTTTTTTTTACTGCTTCAACAAGCCTTGGATATAGTTTAAGTCCATCTATGGTGATGTGAAAACCTAAATATTCTAAATCCAACACTGCAAAATTGCAATTTTCAAGTGATAAAGTTAAATGAGCCTGATTCAACCATTCGAATACAGATCTTAGGCTTTGGATATGCTCTTCCATGGTTTTTGAAAATATTATGACGTCATCTAAATATAAAAGAGTTGAAAATTGTTTTAATCCTTGTAAAACCCCATCTAAGAGTCCCTGAAAGGTCGTGGGACCGTTTTTCAACCTGAAGGGCAAAAGCAACTATTTGTAATGGCCATTAGGGACATTAAGGGCTGTTTTTGGAATGTAATCTTCATGTACTTTTACTTGGTGATAACCACTGCGTAAATTTAGGTTCGTAAAATATTTGCAATTTCCTAAATAGTCTACAGTTTGAAGGTAAACGATACATGTCATGACTGTTACTCCATTTAAAGCACTGTTATCAACACAAAACCTGAATTTTGTCTCTCCATTTTGACTCTTTTTAGGTACAAGCACAATCAGTGAGGCCCAGGGACTAGTACTAGGCCTAATAATTTGTCTTTTAGTGGTTGGTCAATGAATTCATCTACAAGTTGCCTCTGATGAAATGGAAGCCTATATTCTTTCTTATAAATGGGAGTGGCTTCGTCTGTTAGGATTCTGTGTTTCACTAAATCTGTTGCAGGAAATTTACTGTTTGATGTAAATAATTCCCTAAATTCATTTAACAAACTTTCCATTTTCTCCCTTTCCTTAGGTGGCAAATGTTTAATTTTATCTTTAAAAAGAATATCTTCCTCCCTTTGTACATTATACAATTTTTTTCCTTCAATAGTTCATTATCAGTGAAATTACAGAAAATACTACTTGCTAATTCCTTTTCTCTTTAAATTCCTATTTTTCAATTTTATGTCCATCGGGTATTACAACATCACTTTCACCAAAATTTTCAACTGACACAGGTATGTATTTTATTCCATTAATTACTCACACTTTGCAAATGCTTCTTTTCATGTAACACTGATTAGAATCTAACCAACTGGATTGTTCTGGAAGGTCTACTAAAACTACTGAATTTTCATCACACTCTACATCATCTTTAATGGGTAAGTTCATAATTTTCCCTGAACCTTTTGGAACAGTTTCCACGTTACTTAGACTGACGACAGATTTATAAGTCCATGTAGCTGGTAAATGTCGGTTCATGACTCCTTCGCTTATGCAAAGACTCTTTTTTTGAATCTGGGAATGACAAAGGTGGGTCTACGCTCTCGTGTTTCCTCAAAACAATTGTACGTTTCGTCACGTCAAGTATGGCATTATATTTATTTAGAAAATCCATCCCTAAAATTCCACTCTATCTTGGGTTCAGTTTATAAACAACTTAAGCAGTTGCATTATAAACACAATAATATATAGTTATATTCACATCTTTAATCCCAAAAGTATCCATAATTGTATTTCTATTTAATCCCGTAATTCTGCAACCAGACTCTCTTAAATCATCGATACCACAAATATCTTCAGATCCCCTATCAGTAAGTAGCTTACATTGTTTTCCCTCAATATTTACTGTTACAATGAAATCTGCCAGTTTAGGGTTACTCTGACAAATAGTTACAGGTACCATTTTAATTCGGGGCGTGACAATGTGGCTTTGCAAACCCCTTTTTCGTTTAACTTATTCTGTGAATTATTGATTCCACGCTGCCCCCCCATTTGATCTACTGAAACTTCTGTAATTTTTTGTACCATAATTCCTATCATTATTTCCTTGAAAACCTTGCTTATTTCCCATAAATGATCCATCACTCTTACTTTTATAATTATCTTTATTATTATCTTTACTGTTATCTTTATCATTAGCTGCAGATAATATTTCTCTACTATCTCATAAATTCCCTTGTATAATAAGCTTTTCCATAATTACCTTGAAATCTACTATCATCACTTCTTCGAAATCTTTCATAATTGCTGCTTTGAAATCTATCATCATTGTCAGAATGAAATCTTGCACTATTTCCTCCATAACATGTACTATTAGCACCATGAAAATCACGAAAATCGTTATTTCAATGACATGTGATGTTGACATTAGAATTACAACATGCATTGTTAGTACTATGTTTACAAGATGTATTATTAGTACATTTCCACCAACAGTTTTCAGATGTGTGACCTATTTTTTTGTAAATTCCACATTTTAATTCTTTTTTCGCATGAAAGACGCGTTTTTCAAGCCTCTCTTTTCGGTCATTTCTAGTCATATTCATCACTTGTTCGAAAGTTTGGACATGTTCTAAACCATCGGAAAATGTTTTTGTTTTCTGAAGACTTAAGTGTTTTGCAATATCACCGTCTTATCCCCCTAAAAATGCGTCAATGCACACATGTCAGCCTCATAACATTTCACTATATTTTTGTCCTCATTTCCCCCCAGCACATATGGATTATTATTAATCATTTTAATCCTATCTTCTAATTGATCAAGTTCTTCCCCTGGCTTTCTCTTAATATTTCTTAGCTGCTCGCAATAGAATCTGGCTGTATGTTTCTTGGAAAAATGTCTTTCTGGTTCACCGCGCAACAACTCTATTAGTTTCAGCTTTTTTGCAATCCTCATGATAGATCACAAATTTCAAAGCTTCATCAGTTAGTTTTGTTTGTAAGAGTTAATTTCTCACTACTACTTAATTCTCCTAATTTAAAAAGATTGTGAAGTCTAATCACAAACTCATTTATTGATTCATTAGGCTTTCCCCCAAAAGAAACTGAACTCATCATCACTGCATTGTAAGCTCTGTTATTAGAAACTTGAGAATAGGGGACCGAAAAAATTTTCAGAAAGTGTTTTAAATTGTCCCTTGCGGATATATTGAAATACCTTCTGGTATTTAATGATTAATCTTATGATTTTTATTAATGAAACTTCTTATTAATTTGTCAATTTTAGTTATCTTTATCAAGGGTACTTTCAAACGCTATGACTTTAGATCTTTGAAAAAGAAATACAATAAAAGTTAATTATTTGAACATCTGAAATCAGACATTTATTTTAGCCAGATATTAACATTACAAGATGACAAAATTAGTATGTTTATAACAGATTAAAATCCCCACAAAGTATTACGACAAAAGATTACAAAATATTTGATTATTAAAAAACGGGAAACATGAACCCACACAAGAAACATTACTTATTGTTATGGCGCCAACTAATCTCAGTTCAATTATTGTTCGAGCAGAGAATTACTTCGATAGCGTTAGCTAAAAGGGGCGCAACAGGTTATAGTAAGAAACCTACTGATATGCAGTGTCACGAACCACAAAACAAAAGAAAACGTGACTGGCACAGTTCCGCCAGCCGTCTTGCAACTCCACGCGTTTGCAGGCCACCACGTGCTCCAGGCGAGTCCTGGAATGCCGCCTCCCTGTCCCACGCAATTCCGCGGCAGCACCCTTCCATATTGGAGACACTCGACGCGGTAGATACATAAAACAGTAAGTGTAGCAACATATAGTCAGGTTAAACTGCCATTTACGCTACGGTGGCTGTCCATATATCTCCACGCGTACAAACTCTCACGCTGTTTTTATTCTTATCGTCATATTAATAGAATGTAGTACACCCGAATGTATGATTGTACTACAATATTTAGCCAAGAAAAATAGTAACTTATTTAAATAAAGCTGTGTAAGTACATAAAACCACGTGTAAATGTTAAACTGTTTAAATTCCCATGAACTCGGTATATCACGAGATCTCGTCGCGCATGACGTCATATCTGTCTAAAGCTACTTGACCCACGACTTGTTATTCCAGCAGTATTAAGTGATTTTAAGCGTTTCATGAAATTACAGTTGTCATGAAACGAAAGACATATCGTTGGTGCGTAGTACGAGTACTTCTAGATCTTCTCCAGACAATTACTTGTTTTGTGTTTCGGGCACACCTTGCACTTGATAGTAACCGAATCATGATGAAGTTATGCATATCCTATGGCATCATCACCATAGGACTGTCTCTGTGATCTAAAAATACAAGAAATCAGAACTTTAAGTCTCATAGATATGTACTAATACATAAAAACCACACGACATTCATAACAAAGATTAGTCCATTTGCACTCGGTATGTTTTCTTTTATTTCAAAATAGTTGTAATAAAGGATGTTCGCCGGGATACCCTACCCACTGCTATATAGCACTACAATGAAGAAACTGCACGCGGCGAGCAATCGGCCAGCTTCCCACATAGTTCGGTCGTCAACTGCGGAACTACTTAGAAATAATTATCAAATTCATGTATAAGTACGAGGGTGAGTCAAATATAAACCTTAAATTTGTAATAAAAAATCAAAATTTCACGCCGTTATCCTGTAAGTTGGTAAGCATGCTACAAGCAGCGTGCAGAATGGCCTGTAGGTGGCAGCATAGTGCAGATGCACAAATACTGTCGCATTATCAGTATAAAGATGGCTGACCCACTTGAGACTTGCACCAGGGAAGAACAGCATTCTGTTATTCAGTTTTTGAGTAGCGAAGGTGTGAAACCTATTGAAATTCATCAAAGAATGAAGGTTCTGTACGGTGATGCATATTTGTCACAGCTGCAAGTCTACGAATGGAGTAGGAAGTTCGCAGATGGTGTGACTTCAGTGGAAGATGCTCCTCGTCCAGGTCAGGCACAACCAGTTGTGACTCCACAGAACATTGCAGCAGTTGAAGCCATAGTGATGGAAAACTGCCGAGTGACACTGAATGGCATTGCAGCATGTTTAAAGATTAGTCATGGCTCAGCACACCACATTGTGCATGATGTGCTCCAGTTTCACAAAGTGTCTGCAAGATGGGTTCCACGGCAGCTGACTCCTGAAATGAGAGAACGACGTTTTGATGCTTGTGTAGAACTTCTTCGGCGCTTTGAACGAGAAGGTGATGGCTTCCTTGCAAGAATTATTACTGGGGACGAAACCTGGGTTCACTTCCACCAACCGGAAACGAAGGGAGTGAGCAAGGAATGGCGCCATTTCTCCACACCAAAACCAAAGAAGTTTCGAACAGAATCATCAGCAGGGAAGGTTATGCTGACTCTCTTTTGGGATGAAAAAGGAGTCATATTTTGTCCAGAAGTCATTGTAAGAATATTGAGTTTTTTTTAAAGAGTTGTCTGCAAGAAGTTCTTGGTTTTACCCTACACAGCATCCTCCATACTATGAAAACTTTTTTACTTTGTGAAGAGTTTCCCCCAAAAAAATTACGCCTTATGACGTCACTGAATGAAAATATGAGAAGTACACCTGTTTCGTTAATTCTAGATCTGTTGTGGGAGAAAGTGTTCGTATTACAAAGTTTTGGCACTACTTAACTTCTTCAGCAGTGAACTGATATGTTCGTCCCAATAGGGTTTCTCATCTATTTTACTATCAAGGAATTTTATACTCTTTGTTTCTAAGAGTGTGTCATTTTTTTAGTTGATATGTAAATCCAGCTGTGCATTATTTTTTGTTTATACCTAACATAATGTGTGTGTGTGTGTATTTTTTTTTGTTTTGAAAATTTAATTTTAATGAATTTGCCTTAAACCAATTTACTGCTTCACTAAGTACTTCATTTACATTAAATTCTAGGTTACTGTTTGGTATTTTTCTCACAGTCAGGTTAGTGTCATCTGCAAATAAAACACTCTTAACTTTGTCAGATAAGTTTCCAGGATGGTTGTTGATGAGTAACAAAAAGAGGAGGGGTCCTAGGACAGAACCTTGTGGAATTCCATGTTTTATTTTCTCCCAGTCTGTTGAAGCATTTTTACTTATTTTATAATAAAAAATGGGAAATTTTTTCATTTTTGCCTTGAACATTTTTCCGGCCCGCGAGATTCATCACACTTTTACAAAATATTTTTTATATTTCATTTTTAGTGTTATATATTTCTTTAAAATGTGCATTTAGTATCGTTGTTATTATATTATCTATGAATACATATAAGAATAACAGTAAACACGATAATAACTCATGTTTCATTATTCACTCCCAAAAAATGTCTCTAGTGGGAATAAATAATTTTATATGCGGCCCGCGAAGTTATGATGCACTTCCAAAGTGGACCGCAAGATCATTTTGGTTTGCCACCCCTGATTTAAACCATTTACCTGCAGTTTCATAAATATCATAGTATTCAATTTTTTCAAGAGAAATTCATAATTTACACAGTTAAATGCTTTTGCAAGATCACAAAATATTCTTGCAGTGCTCATTTTATTATTCAGTTCCTCAAATGTGTTATTAAAAAAGAATATATAGCCATTTCAATGGATTATCCTTTTTGGAACCCAAATTGTGAATTAGTGGGGATATTATAGTGTGAAACATGTTTTATTACTCTACAATACATGACTTTTTCAAAAATCTTTGAGAATCCTGGAAGTAATGAAATGGGACAATAGTTATCTACACATGTTGCTTCTCCTTTCTTAAATAACAGTTTTACAATGGCATATTTTAGTCTATTTGGAAACACACCTTGCATTAAGGATTCATTACAAAGGTGGGCAAGTACATGATTGATACAATCTGAACATTTTTTCAGTAATTTACTTGAAATATTGTCATAGCTGTAAGAATGTTTAGGTTTCATTTGTTTCGTGAGTTTAATTAGTTTATTTATTTCTGAGAATGTTACTGGTGTAATTGCATCGCCACAAATCTATTTTGGAAAGCAGTCTGAAGAAGTCTTAGGTCACTATGTGGGGATTGCTTTTTTGTGCCTAATTTCTATACAACTGAATTAAAATGTTTTGTTAAATTTTTCACAAACTTCCCCTAATTCACTATACGCAGATTCATTTTGTTCTATTTTTATGTCTTTAGAGTGATTTACAGATTTTCCTGTTTCAGTTTTTATTATATTCCATATAGTTTTCATGTTATTGCCTGAATTCTCTATTTTCACTGATATACCTGTTCTTGGCCTTTCTTACTATATTTCTTATTATTTTAGAATAAAGTTTATAATGTGCTTTCAGTGTATAGTTATATGATTATCTTACTTTTAAGTAAAGGTCCCTTTTTGTTTTACTAAATTCAAACCCTTTGTTGTTTCTGGACTTGATACATAACATCTGAGCATCATGATCTGAGATATCATTTATTATTGTAAGTATGTTGTAATTACTGTACTGAGAAATGTCCACAAAAAACATTATCAATTGCAGTCCAGCTATTATTTTGTATTCTTAAAGGGTAATTTACAAGTGCCGTTAAGTTAAAAGGCTTCCATATCTAGTCTCTCATTACTGTGACTGAGAAAGTCAACATTAAAATCTCTACATAAAACTATTTATTTTTATTTGTGAAACATAGTAGAAAAGACTCAACTGAGATAAAAACAGTTTGAATTTTTCTGAGGCGGGCCCTGTATATTGCCTTCACCATAAGATGGCAACAGAAATATTGTGTGAAAACACTCTGCTCACTCGGCTAGTTACCCGAGGAGAATATTTTAATTCTCAATGCCGAGAGAAACTTCGATCATATGTATTCAAAGTGTTGTTATATATGATACTTACTTACAACTACACTGTTGCATTGAATATTATTTTTAACAAAAATGGCAACTCCCCCTTTCTAAAATTTACATTTACAGAAGTGAGATCTTAGTTTATAATTTGGAATGGACAGTTGAGATATTCCTGTGTCAGACAAATGATGTCCGGATATGCACAAAACATTTACATTAAAATTTCTGGAATTTTGAATCTCTTCTAGGCATAAGGTAATGTCATCAATATTACTAAATATTCTTCTTATATTTTGATGGAGAATAGTGGTATGAACACTTTGATTCAATGACTTTGAATTGTTTATTTTATTAGTATGTACTAGCATGTCAGTTGGAATTTCTAATTTCAGTAAGTTTTGATCAGCAGAGACATTAATTTCTTTTAGACATCTTAAACATCTATTTTCTTTTTTTACCCTAAAAAAAAGGCCATGAATTAACACAACTTATAACAGGAATACCTGTTTAACTCACCTGGCATCCCCTGATCTCATCAGCAATAAGAAGCAAAAGCTTTCTTTTACCTCTGAAATTCAGATGGAGTCCATGGCTAGTATAATTATCCCTACCAATGCAGGCCACATCTATCAAACCATTGTGTGAATTTGCTGGCTGCGAGAGAACCCTTTCCAATGATGCATTTGGACTCCTTATGTTATGCCACATCCAGGTTTTATCATAAAGCTCAAGCAAACCCACAAATCTCACATTCGTCTGTCGTGTGTTCCTGGAAATGTAAGCAGTGTCATCCTCATTTGAATAATTGAGGTCCTTATCAAGACTATTTCCTGGTCCCCCCACAATTACAATACAATCTTCCTCTGATAAATCTTTCCCTAGGTCTTCAATGTTTGCTACTACCCTTCCAAGATCTGCATTTGGTTTGAAAATACTGCAGACTTCATTATCTGGTCCCAAGTGAGACTGAACCATCTCACTGAATCCCCTCCCATGACTGCTTCCAAGTAACAGTACCTTCTTGTGTATACTTTTGTATACCCCCTGAAAAGTTCTCCCTTTTACTTTACAAAATCCCAAATTGTTCAGCGCCCTAAAGCAACAACAACAATAACAACAACAAATTGTTCAGTTTAACCTTACAGTCCTCAAAGCCACCATCCAGATCCTGCAATGGCCGAAACGCATTGGATGTCTGTAAATCATCAGACAGATAGCATCTCCTACCTCTCCTGTCAGAGCTGACTTCTTTCCACTCACTGTTCTGCCTAAGCTTAAGAACAGAGTTTTCTACCTTCAGAGCCATTAAATCCCTCTCTGCAGATGCCAGATATGACTAGAACTCCAGAATCCACTGCTCATGATCATTAGTTCTGCAGGAGTGACAGTTCCAGGAAATACTGAATTAAGAGTAACTGTTAGCAACATTGCTGCACCCCCAGTGAAACCAGCACCAGCAGTTCCAGCACATCACCCCTTCTCTTATTAATCTTCGGCAATATCCACACTTAATATCCATTATGATACTTTCAGAAAAACTTAAGAACTTAGAAGGAAAAAACTTTAAAATGTTTATTTTTTAAACTACTTAAGAACTTAGGAGAAAAACTTTAAAACATTTACTTTTTAATTAACTACTTGTATATCAGTTGCCAAAGAAAATCAAAAGTAGGCTTCTATGAAAAATGCTATGTAAATCACTCGAAACTTTTCCGAAATGTGAATTACAACACGTATCAACTACAAGACTTACAGCAAAACAACACATATGATATCAAAATAACTCTTTAAACAATTACAATGAAATTTGACACCCTAGAACTCTGATTCAGATCAGTCTTGATGAAATAAATATTTACCCTATGAAAGGATGAAAAATTTCCCAACCAATTTACTCTAATTTACAGAATTAGCTGACCATTTCTAAATTCCATCTCCCCAAACTAGTAAATTCAAACAGATATATCTGAAAATGAATTTACACATTGGAGTAATCAAGTTTTATGGTTTATGCATTTCATCAGAAGATAATTTCTTCATATTCATTAAAAATATGCTTCTTTTACAAATAAAAATTAGAAACTGGATATTGCAAATAATCATATATATTATTTCTATAAGGTATTTTTTAGTCACAAGCCTGTATCTTCATTCATCATTAACCTAAATCAATGAATGAGGTGTCATTTTAAAGCATATGGTCTCCACTTTGGTCACATCATATTTTAAGGAATGAAGTTTTCGGAATTCGACCCTTAAAGGGCAAAAATGTCAACATTTCTAAAATGCTGTTTTCTGTGTTACAAGTCATTTATCTCCCTGGATACCTAACTGAAATCGTTTAATGAAGTATCATTTTAAAGATTAAGATCTCCGCTTTAGTGACGTCATATATTAAGAGAGAAATTTTTTGGAATTCGACCCTTAAAGGGCAAAAGTATCAATATTTTTGCAATGCGGTTTTGTGTCATGAGCGATTTATCTCCCTTAATATCTAACCGAAATAGATAAATTAGGTATCATATTAAAGACTGAGGTTTCCGCCGTGGTAACATTATATTTTAAGAAAGGAATTTTTCTTAATTCGACCCTTAAAGGGCAAAAATGTCAATTTTTCTAAAATGTGTTTTTTGGGTCTGGAGCCACTTATCTCCATGGATATCTAACCAAAATCGATAAATGAAGTATGATTATGAGGAGTAATGTCTCAGCTTTGTGACATCATATTTTAAGAAAGGATGTTTTTGGAATTCAACTTTTAAAGGGAAAAAGAATATTTTTTTCAAAAATGCATTTTTGTGTCACGAGCGATTTATCTCCCTTAATATCTAACCGTTATAGATAAATGAGATATCATATTGAAGACTAAGGTCTCCGCCATGGTAACATTATATTTTAAGAAAGGAATTTTTCGTAATTCGAACCTTAAAGGGCAAAAATGTCAATTTTTCTAAAATGCGTTTTTTGTATCTCGAGCCATTTATCTTCCTTGACAATTAAACAAAATTGATAAACGAGGTATCATTTTAAAGACTGATATCTTCGTAATGTTTTCGGTTCCGTTACTACATTTTAAGAAAAAAATTTTTAAAAATTCTAACCTTAGAGGGCAAAAGTATTAATATTTTTACAATGCATTTTTCTGTCACCAGTTATTTATTTCCCGTGATACCTAGCCTAAATCAATAAATGAGGTATCTATTTAAATATTAAAATTAAACTATCCGCTATTGTCACATCATATTTTAATAAAAAACCTTCTGCAAATTCAACCTTTAAGGGCCAAAAATATGATCATTTCTCTGTCTTTCTTTTTTCTTTTTTTTTTTTCCTTCGCATGATAACTAACCGAAATCGATAAATGAGGTATTTTAAAAACCAAGGTGGCTGCTTTGGTTACACCATATTTTATAAAAGGATTTTTTTGGAATTCGTCCCTTAAAGGGCAAAAGTATCATTATTTATACATCGTGTTTTTTTTTTAATTACAAGCCATTTATCTTCTTTGATACCTAGCCGAAATCGATAAATGACATGTCGTTTTAATAATTAAGGTCTCCAGCTAGATAAAATCATAAATTAAGAAAGAATTTTTCGGAATTTTGTGCTTAAAGTGATAGCGTGTATGAGACTGTTCAAAGCCAAATCCCTAGATTGCAGCAGCGGGTAACACAGAAATATCAATAAACTTTTTTTTATTCAATAAATAGCTTTTCTATTATGTTTTTTTTTTCTGTTACGGAAACACTGTCGCTTTGCTATACAGTTCCAATGTAAACATTTTATTCGCACAGCAACACATATTTCAGAGATGTTGGTATGTTGTGTGCATTTTGTTCAGTTTGGTTTTATTCTGTTAAGGTCAGAGTGTTTTATATTTTCCTTACTGTTTCGTATTATGTTGCGAGTATTTTGATAAAAAAAATATTTGTTACAAAAGTACGATTCTACTTTTCATTATATTACAAATAAGAAAAGAAAGGGAAATTAACCCACCACATACCAAAGTGGACGGATGCAATGAGAGAACACTAATGCTGACAAACAACTACACAATATTTCGGCATCTGCCTTGCTCACAAATAGAAAAACGGGCCATTAGGCTCGGAACGTGTGTGCACAACGAACGTTACCTAATGACTAACCGTGTAGTGGGGGGGGGGGGGGGGGAGACGGATAAGGAGTAGACTATCGATATCGGTATGCAATGTCTGAGATACTATATTTAATATTTTGGCAGGTGATGGTAAAATGAGCAAATGTAGTAATGGTACGGTATAAACATGCCGGGGGGGGGGGGGGGAATAAGTAGTGATGGGTTAATTGGAATTTAATGGTGGTTAAGTCCAGGCGGGTGTCTCGTATCCAGGATATTCTGGTACACTAGTTCCCATCTCCGGAGTTCTGCTGCAGTGGTGCAGTCAGGGAAAACTCTAACTGCTCTCACAGTAAAACAGTCGTTGAGGTTGTTGGAATCATGGCTATTGGCATGTTCTGGTACTGGAAGGTACAGGTTACGAGTATGGACTGTTTGTCTGTGGCCATTCATTCTAACAGAGAGTTGCTGTGTGGTGAGGCCTATGTAAGAACTGGTGCAAAAGCGGCAAGTTAGTTGGTATATAAGATGAGTGGTTGAACAGGTGGCATGTCCAATAATGGGGAAAGTTTCTCCTGTGGTGTGATTGGAATATGTAGTGGTGGGTGGAAGCATGATGCAGGTTTTACAGCGGGGTCTATTACAAGGATAAGATCCATATGGTGCTTTTGGAGAGTCATTATATTACAAGCATTCAACCTCGCTATTCATCGCATTTTAATCGCGAAAGTTTCGCACGGGTCGTCTAGTACCAATTTAATTCTTCATGGTTATGCATGATGAAATTACAGTTGTCCAAAAGTTAAGATATTTTATTTTGTCATATTAGTATGTTTACACATTGATTTGTGGTTACAAACACATACTGTATAGCAAGTTAAAAAAATCTAGTTTTAAATTATTTAGGTCATTTCTTAATGGTTTCTTAAAATGCTATTAAATATTGATGATTTTAGGTTCTACTCTGCTCTATACAAGAAATTGCTAGATCCTCAGTTGGGACTCTCTTCACATCAAGCCGTGTTCCTAAATCTGATGTATCGTTCGATACAAAAAGATACTAGTATACCAAGGCTGTGTGCATTTATCAAACGACTTCTGCAGGTAGGTGTTTATCTTTTTTTGTATCTTAGCTTTGTTTTGTTTATTGACCCAAGAAACATTGATTCTCTCTCTTTCTCTTTCTCTCTCTGTGTGGTGTGTTTTTGTTGCCAGCCTCCATCATCTGTTGGAAGTATTAGGTTGAATTTCTCTACCTCTTCTTGAGATATATATATATGGAAAGGACAGATAAAATACACCCAACACTCACCCAAAGTTGAAGGGAGGAGGGCAGCAGCAACACAAAACAACACACAAACAAATAAAATAAAATATTTTGGGTATATTACCCAAAATAGTGTAGAAATTCCATGTGGCAGGGAGCAGTTCTCAAGCCGACATGTTTTTACCGATATGTGGATGACACATTGTAAGAACCTCAGAATTTGTTAAATTCTACATCTCGTCACTACAGGATATGGGGTACGGAAATCATACAGAAGCCAATACTGCAGCTCATAGCCAAATGCAGAGCGATTTAAAATCTGAAAAGTAAATCAACATGTAATAACAGCTTTAAATAGACTTAATAATAGAAAGCAACCTTTAAACTCACCTAAATCATTGCAATCCTCAATAGTTCAGCTTGTAAACACTTGATTTTCGTTACGAGACCATATCACTATTTTTCAACACTTTTCAATGCGATTAAAATTGTTTATAATAATAACCAACTGGGAGAGTAAAAATTATGATAAATCAACAGTTTCAGGCAGAATAAATGAAGAAAAACATGACTTAAACCATTGTCAAACACACTCGCATTTTCAACACCATGTAACGTCATGTTTTAAGTAGTTTCAGGAGTCAACTGATAATTTTTACGTAACAACAAAGGACACTGCACAACATATAAAACTTTTGAAGCATTTCATATAGTTAGCAAGCACTAAATCAGTTTTAAATGCAATTACGCAGTAGAGAAGAATGACGCCAACTACAGATTCGAATTGTGGATGATTTAACACTCGTCAGTAAATAAAATCACATTCAAAATGTAGTATGAATAGAGCAAGAGGCTGTGCCAAAGACCATTTTTCAAAATATACATTTCTTTAATAGCTGTTTAACAAAATAGTAAGTTTCGACAAATGGCGACTTCCCGATACATCACTTCGGTTTTTGTGAGATTGATAACTTTTAAAATATACCACATACAGAAAAAACATAAACAGTTCTGTAAACCAGAGGGACCATAGAACACTGTGACATAGGTTTTAAAATCTGAATTTGAAAAATCATACAAAATGTTGAAAAATCTTGAACCGGATGGCCAACTTGGGAAAGTCCCGCTGCTGACCCAAAATCGGTATTGCTGCGCGGAACACATTTGACTTATTTACAGCAAACTGAGTAACTTTAGAGGGATAGCCATCATAAACAAAATCAATCAATAGACCACAAACAATACACTGCAAAATTTTGAGTACTAGAGGTTGCAGAATTTTTCCAAACTATATTTAGTAGCAGGAAGCTACAGGTGTCGTAGGTCCATGGTTATATAAGGACTAGCGGTCATGAGGACGCCATCATTTGAACATTTGGTCGAAAGTCTTGGAAGCAGACTTTGTGCTGCACGGAGCTGAGTTTATCTGCCTGAGGCCTTCTGGGTAGTCCCAGGAGTGGCGCAAACCATCATACTGTTTTGGCAGACATCATGAATTTTCGGAACGTGTAACTTGTGCATTTTAAAATTTGTTTTAACAGGGGTCGGTCAGTTTTATTCCTCTTCATTCCTTGCAGTTTAGGAAATGATTTGTCCAATAGCCAATTTCAACTGTAATTGTGACTTTGAAGAATATATTGAAAATTTTTATTTAAACAGTGCGTATTTCTCATTAGTGCATATTAACCTTTTCTTTCCTGAGGATAATTAGGGAAGTGGCGGCCGTAATTTCTTAAAGTTGATTCATCCAGGCTCATACGCGGTTTAACAGTTGGATCAGTGAATATTTTGACAGTACTGAAAGCAAGTTGTAGGTTAGTTAAGATGATTGAACCAATACTGCAGTGCCGGTATTGGTTATCTCCCTTACAACGTTTGTGGTGTGGCCCCATGGTAGCAAGACTTTATATAAGTTTCTGGACTATCTTGACGGAATTCACCCTAGGATGAAGTTCACTATGGAAATGGACGGTCACCTACCTTTCCTCAACATCTTAATTGAAAGAAAGTCGGACGGAACGCTAGGGCATAGTGTATAAAGAAAATCGACCCACACGGACCAATATCTGGTCGCCACAAGTTTCCAACATCCTGTGCAGCATAATCCTGTTTTAAATACTCTTGTGCATATGGCTAGAGCCAAAGACAGCCTGCCACAAGAACTGGAACACCTGAGAACTGTCTTCAGGCGGAATGGGTACACCGAGAGGCAGATAGAAAGTGCAATTGAATGTAAGCTGGGGAAAATCCCAGTCCAACAGGAAGAAACGCCCAAGGTCACCGCCTTTCCGCCATTTGCCGGATACACCTCGGGGAAAATTGGCAGAATCCTCACATGGCATGGATTAAAATGTTTCAGCCGGCCACCAGCCAAAATACGAGACTGCCTCCATTCAGTCAAGGATAATCTTGGGCTAAGAGTTCCGGAGATTTATAGAATTCCATGCGAGTGTGGAAAGACTTACATCGGTCAAGCTATCCACACTATAGAAAACCAGTGTGAGGAACATAAAAGCCACCTCCGCCTAGGACAGTACATCAAACCAGCGATCGCCGAGCATGTGAACGACCATGGCCACAGAGTAGAGTTCAATAATGTTAGGATACTGGCTAGAACTTCCATTTTTGAGAATCTGTTATCAAAGAAGCGATCGAAATTCGACTGGCTAACACATTCAATAGAGACAGTGGTCTATGTCTTAGTGAGGCATGGAAACCAGCCTAGGCAAGAATCCGCAGAGAATGTTGTACCTCTGTCCAGCTGCCGCCATAGAGGGCTCCATATTAGGTCAGGCCGCAATGAGAACTGTAGCCGCGCCCTCTGGCAGCTAGCCGCCAGACTCGGTCATACATATAACAAGTGCAGCACCCGAGCTATCTCAGTATCTATGGGTCAGCTGACCAGTGCAGATGTCTCCACACGGCGGAGCTAGTCATCGAAATATCGTGTATACACAACACAATCCGGCGGTACACCCATGAAGACTTCATTTCTCTAAGACTACTATGTGTGGCATTCCTGTGTCCTGAATTAGGTCTAGTGTTAGTTTTTATTCACAATAATGGTTTTATTCCACACTGCCTTTGTAATATCTGCATATTATTCAAACATAGATATGGAAAATATCCAGAATAGGTAGAAAATGATTAAATTTTAATAAAAAAAATTTACAGTGTACGACAGCTTGCAGTTCTAAACACACAGATATTCAAGGCAGTCAGTTTGGAGAGCAGAATTCCTATAAATTGATCTCTGTTTAAAGTGTAACATACAAGTTACTGGTTTGTTAGAATGCCTCAGAGCGGCTGTGTTTGTTAGTGAAATATTTTTTTTTTTTTTTTTTATTTGACTAATTAATAACAATTATGATAATCGTGAGAGGGAAAATGCTTTTAAGCAGCGGAAATGAGAAAGGATAGAGAGAGTAAACACAACATTTACATATAAAGGCACAGTGAACACGAAAAGAAAAGATCACAAGTGCTGGTGGAAATTTTTCTTTTTACATACCTGCTTTCACATTAAACAAAACTCACTTTATATACTTCCCGTGTTTACTGTAACTTGTTTAACATCTTTTTTTAATAACTTATTATAGTCTTTGACATCTGTAGATGCAAATGAAATCTCCCCAATTCTTTGTGCCCCAAATCAGGTGCCAATTTTGGTCATGTTTTTCTCTAAACATCCAATATGATCATAATTCTTCTCCCAATATCCATCCAGGCTTCATTGCAAGTGAATTCACATCTGGTGATCTAGGTGGTCATATCATTTGCCTGAATTGTTCAGAACGTTCCTCAAATCTATCATTCATTCTTTTGGCCTGATGACCTGACAATTTGTCATCATGGAAAAGTCAATTTTATGGATACATGATGGTCATGGTTAGCTGCAAATGTTCTCCAAGTAGCTGATCATAACTATTCCAGTTAATGGTCAGTTCAGTTAAACAGAAAGTCCTTGTCGATTCCATGTAAACACATCCCATACCAGAATCACCAACAGCTTGTACAGTGTCTTCCTAACAACCTGGGTCCCTGATCTCATAGGTTGTGCACCATACTGGAACGCTACTATCAGTTCGTACCAATTGGAATCTGACAACATAACCAGAAGCACTAGTGTCAAGTCTTCTGCTGCCGTGTCTTACCAATTCCACATTTTGCTGCATTGTCCATATGAACACATCCCACATTAAGTAATGCTGTTCGCTGACACATTGATGCCTGTCTGTCAACACTGACACCTCAGTGCAGACGTTGCTGGTCTCGGTCATTAAGTGGGCTTGGGTCGGCCGCTGTGTTGTGCGCGGTAGGAGGTCAAAAATTACATATCCATGGCACACTCTTGACACTGTCAATAAAGAAATGTTGATTTCATGAATGGTTTCCATAATGGAATGTTACATGCATCAAGCACCAGCTACCATTCCACAACCAAAGTCTGTTAATTCATGCCATACGGCCATAATCATATCAGAAAACCTTTCATGTGATAAATGATAGCACAAATGAAAACCCCTAACTATGTATGGCACATTTATAGGTTTAGTCTGCAGAATGACTGCTATCTGGACATTTGTGTCTTCTTATCCTATGAGTTTTGGCACTTCACTGCATAATCCAAAGTCTGCTCATTCAATCTCTTAACTTCCAATGATTGAATGCCACCCAAGTTCCTTCATTATATTAATCATTCATTGTTCACTAACAAAACTAGTGGATCCCTTGTTAATCCCTCCAATTCGCATATTGATACCCCTAATGTGATTCCCGTATAACCAACCAAACTCAAACAAAATGTATGATCAAGGTGTTTTGTATTTGTGTTACCTCACTTCTCTGCAACATTTCCAGTAGAAGTGGGTTTTGAAACACTCTAAATGTGATGAAAATCGCTTACCTTTCTTATATTCATCTATTAATGTCAGGCAGAGTAAATTTATTTGTAAGATCGTGTAGAACAACATTCTAACAGGTTATATCTATGCAATGACTAAGCCTGGAAAACTGGAAGTCAAATACAGGGCTGTGATTAGTTTTTAGGAGTGCTGGTGAGACTATTTATGTTGAGGATGGGTGACAGCATGGAAGATTTGCTTTTGTACAAGATATGGAGGGTACTGGTTTGAAATGAGGGTTTTTAATTGATTTTGGGAATTTTGGGAGAGTGATTTATCATTGGAATAAATACTTTTGCCATGGAAGGCAAGGACATAAGGAAGGGAATATTTGGTGTGGAATGTAGAAATGTAGAAATTGCTGCAAATTAGTGGATTTGATATGGACAGAGGTGTGAATTGCACCATGCCGTAGAACAATGTCCACACTGGGGAACTTTATTTGCATGTGGGAGTGTGTCCTGATGAAGTTAGTGAAACAGCTATTGCCAAGGGAATTGATGAAGTCAAGGTGTTGTGTTGAGACTGGAAATATATCATACTGTATCTGGTGATATACTTAATAAGTGATATACTCAAGTACATCAGCAGATACATGGCACTGCCATGTGTACTCACATGGTCTTATTCTGTGGTAACCTATTACTAGATCGTCTGGAGGCACATTTCTTGAATCACAAGCCCTTTAAGCACATTGTGTGGTTCAGATATATAGCTGATATGTTATGATCTGTACTCACAGTGAAAATCAACTCCTAGACTTCCTCAATTCACTTAAAGTTTATATACATGAGCAATAAATTTGAAACACTTATTTCAAGAGTTGGTTTCAATGTCCATGTAAACACATCTGAAAGTGAACACTTTAAAAATTTTGCCTGATACTTTCATAGAGAAAATGTCGGAAGAAAAAGGTCAAGGGGGAAAAGTGAAGTATTTGCTTTAATTTCTGATTGGGAACTTTTTGATTGAAACCTGGAAGCCCAACATCCAAGAGCTGGAACAGTAGAGAAGAAGAGGGTCGACATACAGTTGTCTGTCACAGGCCCACTATGAGGCCTACATGACCCAGCAGCCAATGGGAGAGCAGCTTCTACAGCGGCCTCATATGTGTCTGCTAGCCGCTTGGTATTTACATGAACCAGAATTGCGAGGCAATCACTGTCAGTGATGTGGTCCTGCAGCATCGACTTCACCCTACCACTTCACCTGATAATAACAGCGGAGGTATCTGTTGGAACTTATCTGGCAGAACACATTAGAAGAATTTTTTGAATTGTACACCAGGGAAGACTCAGTTCTCACGATAAAAATACATTTATCACATTGAATACAAATTACACATTTCACAGACAGAAGGCAACATATCCATATCTTAACAAGTTGGTAGTAGATGGAACCTTTATTTGAAAATAAGTATAGCCTTTGGAAGAGCATATTAGCCACCTGAAAAAGTGGAAATGTCCTAAGAGTAATGATGATATATATATATATATAAAACAATGAAATCAAGACACTAAGTAACGGAAATGAGCCACCACTTACCTTTAGATGATGGATGTGGGGCATGAACACACAGAAAAGACACAAACACAAATTTGTGTTTCCCTATCTTAATTTGATTCCTATATATTAAAAAACCTATTCATATATTTTCTATGTTTTAATGCTGTTTGATCATAGTGTTTAATCTTTTTTTTTGTCTCGATATATTTTTAGTTAACAAATATAATTTGCTGTAGGTGACTACTACTTATAGACCATTTTCCATTTTTGCTGAAACAAATGCTTGGCATTGAAAATTCATGAAATTCTATGTTCAGTCTGCACAAAGAGTCATATTATAAGAAAATCTGTTACTAGACTTTGAAATTATTATTATTGTGTTTTTTTCTATAGAAAAAAAAATTGCACAGAGTATATCACCTGTTCTCTTCATAATGGAGTAAAATTTAACATTTTTAAAGATTAGAAACTGATTTTTGTTTAGACAAATTGCCTTTACACTGCTTGTATGTTAACTTCAGTTACATTTAAAAATGTTCCAGATATGCCTATACCTACCAGTCTCTCTGGTATGTGGAATTTTATACATGATATCTCAGGTTATAAACAAAAGGAATGAGCTTTCAGCATTGAAAATGACTAACCGTATCTTAAAATCTGTCAACGTAGATGACAGTAGTGGTGATGAGCACTATAGTGATGTACCAGATGAGGTGTGTAACGTCTTTATACTATTTAATTTGAGCAAGAATCAAAATTTTAAAGCCACTACTTAGCAATGCTGAAGACAGTAGTACTGCAATAACAAAAAATAAGAGGAGCACGAATATACAATAAAGATAGATTTTTGCATGTCACCCTATCACCTGTCTCATTTAATATTTCATATGTCACGTGATTAAGGAATCATCTGAATAATTGCATGTTCATGTTTTTTTTTTTTTTCTTCTTCCCCTCTCTCATCATTGCAGTACCCTTGACTTAATTTAGAATGTGATGTGAAAATTTCCTTTAGTCTTGTTCATATTTAGAATAGTTTTCTGTTCCAGTATTATGTGATGTGTAATATTATTTCAAACTGAAATAGTGCTTTTTTTACCATGTAAAATTCTCTCTCACACTATGTTATGAGGTTTTTTTTTTGAAAAATGTATTTGCTTTTTAGCACTTAGGATTGATTCATAGTAAACACAGCAGTGATTGAAGTAGCCTATATAGCATATCATAATGGATGTTGTCTGAAATTACCATTGATTAAATTTGTGTCTTTTTAAATTAAGTTTTTGCTGTGGGCTTAACCTTTGCTGCTGTAGTAGAGTGTTTGTTAAGCTGTTTCACTATAAAGTACTGCTGTCCTTGTTAAAATTAAGCTTCTCTGCCTTAATAATAGGACGTGATAAGGACCACTTACTTGATGTATATGTTTCAGCAAAATTCAAAGAATGTAACAATTTTTTTGGATCAATGCAGTAGGAGATATTGTTCCACATTGCATTTTTACTTCATGCAATGTTGAATCAAATATTAAAAATTACTCTATTTGAATTTTATACAATATTTTAGACTATTTTTTCCTTTCTGCATTTATTTCGAAGAAAATATGCAAATGTAAAGTGTTAATATGGAAAGAAAATATACATTAGACCCATACCTTCCAGGGCAATTTTGCAGCATACATCTGGTCTGTTTTTATGAACATGGCTGCGGACTGTACTCCAGGGACACTAGCAGTAGGATTTTTGAAACATCAGAGATATCAGACATTAGCGATTAATGTGTTGGTGATGAAAGGAAAAAAAAATAAAAACAACAAACTGAATTGTCATGTGTGGAAAATGTAGCATGGACCACTGTAGAATATAACCATAGCACACATGATTTGCAGATGCCATATTTTCATGTCCGATAAAGTCACTGTTACTCTACACAATTAAATGTGTCTAGCGATGTAATAAAAATAAATATATTATTAATTGCTCGGAAATAAATTGAAATAGCTATAGGTCAAGAAGAGTAATATTCCTTTGATCATGGCCGCTTAGATAGCGACCGAGTACAGCGTTGTCTCTGAAGTACAGTCCATTCTCATGTTATACTATGTTCAGACAGGAAGGGCGGGTCAAGGTCACTCCGCTCTATCCCCACCCCGCTACCCCAGCCCCTACAGGCGAAGGGGAAACAGCTGCCGCGCATGCACAAACGTCATCACGACGTATGTGGTACAATATGTTGCATCTAATTTGATGATTTCTTCAGAAAATCCAACATTATAACTATTTGTCGTGACAAAAATGAGTGAATCGTTATGTCATAGAAATTTCGTGTTTACCAATTTATATATTAATAAATATAAAAATTATTTACATATCAATGAATAAAACTTACTGCTTCCAATCATTATTTTTAGTATTAAAAGTTGTGCAAGACATTTCGACGATTAAATACAATTTTTAGATGTCTTTCCCAGTGGGAGTTAATTCTCTAAACACGTCGTTTAAATTTTGAAATGAAAGTGATATTTACTCGAAGCGATAGTTTCTGTTTACAGAAATCGTTAATGAGACCACCATTGCGTTTAGTGTGTCGCCAAATAAACTTCTTTGCGTGATTTTGATTTACCCACGTCTCGTCAAGGTAGATGACAGGTCGAAGAGGATGTTCCTTCCTTAAATCGTGGATTTTTCTTAAAAATGAGGCCCTTGCTGCAATAATGTCTGTCCTTTCCATCAGAAAACGTCTACCATCATTACATTTTCTGTATATGAAGTTGAGTGCTTTTAATAATTTATACGCCTCCAGTGTAGTTAATTTTCTCTTTCAGTACCTCCCTCAATTTTCGTAAGGTAGGGTATTGACCTCGGTCATAAAATTCTAGAACGGAACCTCGAATGACATCTTTCTGAAAGTCATCCATCTCCATGACCAGTTTTTCTCGGTGAATGTTTTTCTTTGGCTCAGCTGGGCTTCGCTACGTACACGCTGCATGGTTCGTAACAATATGCCGTCATTTTTAGCAGTTCCCTAAAAAGTATATTAACTTCCTCTTCAGAGTTTTCTAACGTCTTAAAAAACTCTACACATAAAAAATAATGTCGCCTAATGTAACAACTATCTGATGCCATTTCATTTTTATAACGGTGTATCGTAATAAACACGACAATACTGTGACAAACGACAATGCCTGTAGGCAGCGGTCTGCTTGGAGGGGAAGGCTTCTGGAGGGGGTGGTGAGGTGAGGCGCAGGACGAGGGGAATATGACCTTGACACGCCACTTGAGAGTGAATATAGTATAGTAAAAATAGACCACATGTATGCTGCAAGATAGACATTTACCAGGGGTGAATTTTCTGGCATTTTCCTTACTCTTCAAGTCAACTTGTGTGCTCACATTCAAAACACCTACATGAATGGTTTGTATTTTAGTGTTGGTGATAATGATTTGAGTTGAGGGGGTTTGACAAAAACAATATTGTTTATAATGTTATTTGCAGAAAATAAATTAATTGTAAGGTAATTCTTAAAGAAATATATTAGGAAAAATGTATTTGTAGTTACTTCCGCAGCTCCTTCCCAGAAATGCATTTCATTCTCTCCACAATCCATCCAAGAATGCCCCTCATCACTTTCAGCATACCACCCATCTTAAAAGATATACTTGTCCACAAATCAATGTGCTAATGATCTTAAGCCATCTGTCACTGGTGAAATCTACCCCATTATAGGTCATGCTACCTGTACCATGACCCACCTTACATAGTATCTCAGGTGCCTCTATTGCCCTAGTTTTTACAGTGGGCCAATCACGATCCAGTCATCCATTGCGATTATTGTCACAAACAAGCAGTTTACACCCAAAACCTAGACCACCCCACTGTTGCCCATGCTAAGTTCTCTGACTTTAAGATGTCAGAATATTCCCTAAAATCATATCAACTCTGAAGTCCGTAGGTTAGAAGTGTAGTACTATAACATTCTGGACACCAAGCACCCCCAGGAATTCAAGTTTTTGAAATATATTTTTCATTAATTAGTAATGAAGGATAGGTGCAATAATCCCATGAGCCACAAATGAATGTAGGAAGACTGCAATGAACAAATGGACATGAATACACTTTGCAATATTGTGGTATGTACCTTTATCATGTGTACTTGTAAGAAATGTGGCAATAATATTGAATGTGCACACACTGAAACCCACTTCAGGGCCGAATAAGAGATTAACAAGATGGGAGAAGTTAACAATTGATAATTATTATTATGGGAAAATATTATCTCTGCATATGCTGTATAATTTAATAAAACAAAATAAAAATTTTGTGTCAGAAAAAATTTGCAAATGTCCACATGAATGGGTACAGCAAAGCTCTGATCAACAGGGCCCTCCACAAGAGGAGGAGAAGAAGAGGAAACTGAGGAAGCAAAAGGGTGAACATGTTCTTTTTGTACATGTTGCTGTAACATTTGAAAAAATAATCAGCAGATTGCTAGGCTAAGCCAGTGTAAAGACTTTCTTCTGTCCAACCAAATAGGTAAGGGAATCACTTCCTAATGCAAAGAATGGCTTTGATCTCAGACATCCTGATATTTATTTCATCCCTTGTGAGTGAGAGCAGCAGTAAATGGGGCAGATGGTACATTCAGTGCCCAGAACACATGAGATGTATAGTGCCTGGAACAAGTGTAAAAATTGCTATTAGCTTTGCACAGCATATAAAAGAGACAAAAGGTTTGTCGTTGAGGTAACGCAAATACTAGCTCACTCAAAAACTGGAACAACAAGATTCAGGAGACTGTGGAGATTTGTCTCGCAGAATACAGTGTAAACAGGGACACAGGGTATGAACTTGGTGCAGCATGGAATCCAGGTATTAGCCAGTTAAGAGAGAGGAAACAAAGCCATTGAGATCATTCTAGATTGTACTCCAACCATCAGTCAACTCCCTCCACTGTGTGTGTCCCCACCACCTTCGCTCTTAGAGGCACTGGACACATGTGTTCACTAGCAACTGTTGACTTACATGGGTTGTATAAGTTTAGTTACTTCAGGAACCTGACACTTCTCTAGAAGGTGGATTCAGAGGAGGACTTTGAAATGTCACATCAAATTGATGAGAAAGTTTTATACATTCACATTTATTCTTGTCAACAAGAGAAGCAGTCAGATGGATAATCCTTTCCCTGAAGAACTACAAGGCACCAGGTGAGGGTTTTATATTCACCAACTTGTGGAAACAGATAGGTGACAACACAATTGATAAGTTAACTGACATCATTGGTGATATTTTTGGAGAGTTCTAAATTGCTAGACCTGATTCTTGATTCGCTCCCTCAATAAACATGGTAATAGAATGAATGTTAACAATAACAGTTAATTTTCTGTTCTCCTAGTTACATACAGGATTCTCTTGGAAGTTTTTCAGAATGGAGCAGAGCAACAACTAGATCCACAATTGGTAGTATATCAGGGATGATTCTTTGATAATTTCGAGAATTAATCCTAATTCATATCTTGAACAATATAATGAAACAATGATCATCCAAATACCCTGACTGACAGGACATCCAAATTCAAGTATGAAGTTTCAGATGTCTTTGCAGTCAGGACAGGGATCATGTAAGAATATTGGCTTTCCTGCTACATTCAGTTGTCAACTGGGGAAGATCATTGGCTAGTGACACAGAGAACTGAGTAACAAAATAATATAAAAGGGGCAGACTGGGGTACACAAACATATGACCGACTCGCATTCACAGATGACTTTGCAATGTTTTTGTACTTCACGAGCCACAGCACCAAAGCAAATAAAAAAGAATCAAGAGTTAATTACAGTGAATCATCAATCTGGTACTTGGGGAGCTAGGGTGGTACAAGGAAAAATCAAGCAAGTGGGAAAGTTTGAAGACTCAGTTGAATGATAGAAGCCAACATCTGTGGGAAAGAAGCCTTTAAAGTCAGGAACATGAAAAATAGAAATTGAATATCAACTAACTGAAAGTATCTACAACAAAAGGGTCAATACCCATCATGCACAGACTCTATTATACTATCATCCAACCGCAAGTGCTATTTGCTGCAAAATGTCCTTTGAGGAATAGGAAAAAATCTAATTGAGAAGATAAAAATCAAGGAAAGAGAGTTCTTTATACAAATCGTTTTAGGCGGTTCAAAGAAAATTGTGGGTACAGTAAATGCCACAGTCGCAAACTGTATACACTTGCAGAAAAGATTACAGACATGATTCGGAAAAGGCCAGGATTTTATCGTCATATGACACAAATGAGCCTAGTGAGATTAACCAACCAAATCTTAAGTTTTGTTTACTGAAAAACCAAGGGGTATTAGGCCCAAGTGTATGCTGGGGGGCTTGCAACACTTCGCCTAAACTGTGAACAGTTAAGTTCTTGACCTGTGTAGCCTTCTGGCACCTTAATATTTAACAACACGGCCACCATGTATTCGTACTATGAACCAAAAATACGAAGGGTGTAATAAATACGTTCACTTGACACAGTCTTAGGATCACAAATACCTATATTCTTGATAAAATTCACTTATACATTATCGGTTCCAGAATTGCGGATAAGACATCAGACAAAGTTCCATTTGAAGATTGACAGGTTAAGCACATTCATACAAGAAGACAAACTCACTAAGTCCCCCTAACATTAGTGAGTAACAGTTATGGCATGTGCCGCAACTTTACTGCTTAGAACCGTTTGCTCTGCAAACTGACGCAAAGTTAACTGTTTGATTTCAAGCAAAAGAATGACCAAATCTAATATGGCTGCAGGGCTTTTTATAATTTTTTCAAGCTCTGTGATGTCAGTAAGTTTGTTCATTAATTAATATCTCCCAATGTACTAAGTGGTTTAACTTGAAATTAATACAAGGGCTTCATATGATCACATTCTATCTGTTTTAATTTAATTCAGCATTCAAAAGAATTTCTATAAGCTTAACCTTGAAGTCTCTTATGTCACCAGTTAGGCGCGATCTTACATGCTCCAACAACAATTAAAGACATTCTATCTTCCAAATCATAACTATCTGACAAATGCTTAAGCATTTTATCGAAACCATTATATACTCATGATCCTCTTAATTTAGGCTATCTACTGAAATAAATTTCTCAGTTATATTGCTTTTAGTTAAAAAGTTAATTAGAACCACTAATTAAACTTTGCCAAATTGGTTAATTTTACTATCAAAATATTCCAGACAATGCTGACTATAGCTGGTGATATAAGATCAGCTGTGTGTTTACTCAATTCAGAGCCATTTCAAATCTTAAATATTTGCTTTCCTAATCGCGTGATTCAAAACGTCAACAAACCAAATTATCTCTTAAAATAAATTTTTCCAGATATAATGAATACACTTTAAAATGATTCTTATGATGAGTTTTCCGTGGAAATGAATGCACGAAAATCCATTCAAGTTGACAATTACTTTATATGAAATTTCTAAGTCCAACATAAGCGTCTTCAAAATCAATCAATAGAATATGTTAGTACGGAGTATAGCTAGTGGGAATGCTTTTGGCGAACTAAAGGGTACCTTACAGGGGCCAGGTTCACCGAGGTGTAAAGAGATTTACAAAAACATTTAAAGGATCAAGGAGCATGATTTCCATAAGGTGAAACAAAAAAAAAAAAAAAAAAGCTAGCTTTACAAGAAAAGTTGAAGCTAAGAATATCTAAAATGTGGGATAAAACAAGGAAGGAAGAACACCAAAAATGTTTTTGGCAGTACTGAATAAAGTCTGAGGAATAGAACAGTTGAAATTAAGTGGATTTTTTCTTTGGATGCTGGTGGTTGCTGGCCACTAGATTTTAGATTATCACATCAGGGAAAAAATATTTTATTTAGTTATTGCCATTCTGATTATATCCAGTGCCACCAATGAATGCAGGTCAAAGATTGCTAGTTTCTTAGAATGATATTGACTGCCCATCGTACAACAAACTATACGTTAGTTCTAAATGATGATTGGAGTTCACACTTGAATAATTTAATAATATTTTCCCCTCTTGAAGTCTGACAAATCAAAAGAAATGTTTCTACAAGATAAATTAAGTTGGAAATTCAGTCCTGCCTGCAGACGGATTGTAAGTTGTCCAGGTTATGCTTCATAATGACTATTCTCTCTGTTTTGTCATTGTTTGCATAATAATGAGCTTTTCATGACTGTTTCACACAAAATAAAGTTTTTTTAATATCACTTTCTGACTGATTGATGTTTAAACTTTTTTTTAATTAAACAATTATAGGTTCATTTTAGTACATTTACAGTAAATAGCACTGGGTCAGATGGTCCACCTATATGAACTGTTCATAATAAAACCTTGATACCTGGCTGACAAAACTAACCTGGAAAAATAAAGTGTAAAAGTCATTTAGCTTGAGGAAATTTCTTGAAGGTGATATGAAAATAAAAAAATAAAAATTATGGGGAAAGTGAACCCGTCACTTACTGAAGTTGAACAAATCAGTCCAATTAAAATGCATGGAAAAAAGAAGGAAACATCATTTGCAAAATCTTAATCATATTGGAGAGTGATGAATAGGGTTCGGTTTTTTATGACAAAAAAATAGAGAAATATGTAGGCAAATACGACCTTCAAAATGGGTAAATATGACCTAACAATGACAAAATATGACAAAACATTTAAATGTACTATACATTATACATGCTCAATTACACATCATTTATTTTATCTAGTAGTGTCACTCATGTAGACCGCATAATTTGCTTCTGCAAACTCGCTGCACCATTGAGATATTAATTTTAAATCGTTTTGTTGAAGTCACTTTAATCTCACATAATTTGCAGAGTAGAACTCTTTCATCTGTACTGAAATACTCCTTTCTAAATTCCCTTACGTAACTTTGCACTTTCAGAAAATTTCATCTCAGCATGGCGACAGGTCTACTCACTGATCCAATGCAGATTTAACGATAAATGAGGATATTTCATTGAGATATTGAATGACGCTGATCGACACAGGCATGCTTCTGCTGCATTGTCGAGATTAAAAGAAGGGCGGAACGTTTCATTTAGAGAGAGATAATAATGTGTAACTTTAATTCTTGACTGTTCAATTCTGACCACAGTGAGTTTTTTTTTACTTATGGCTTTATGCCTGGTCAAGGTCATTAGAGGTGGGAAAGGACTGGTGACAAGGAAGGGGAAAGAATTCGCCCATGGCCTTTTTAAGGAAATATCCCAGCATTTGCCTGGAGTGATTTGGGGAAACCATGGAAAACCAAAATTTGGATGCCCAGACAGTGATTCGAACCGCCGTCCTCCCGAATGCGAGGCCAGATCGTTAACCACTCACCCACCACGCTCGGTGACCATAGTGGAAATTAGTTTTGTTTTTCCCCCTTCTGTATAGCAGAACTACAGTTCTGTGAACAATTATCTTCATTTCTTCTCATCTATATCTAGTTAATTCCTGGTACTATTAAAAAACTATCAGATATTTCCTCAAAATATGACCATATGACCATAAATATTATCAAAATATGACCAAAATTAGGAAAATGGTCTGGATATGATATATAATATACATTTAAATAAAATCAAAAACGTTGAATCAGTGTTTAATTCGTCATTTCAGCTCAAAAAGAAGTCGGGGGGGGGGGGGGAAATATGACTTGTCCTAAAGATCCAAATTCTAGTGATGAAAAACACGGAAGTCATTTGAATTGTGTGTTCGTACATCAACTTGCTGCTTGTTTTACCATTACCCAGAATGGTTCAGAGTTCTCCAATAATATCAAGAACTGTTTTCTTGTTTTTTATTTGCTATGTGCTAGTTTTAAAAACAATATTTTATTTAATTTTGACTGAGTACACAAGACCAGTGGCAACTACATACACGCCCACTTTCATATTTAATTAATAACTTAAATTCTTTCACTGTTTCTAATATTTGATTAGCATTTTCCTCAGTAATTTATTCCAGTCTCTGACCTCCTTACATACAAAATAAAATTTTCGGACACAATAATGCCTTAATCATAGTAGTTTTGTAATTGTGGTCATCTTTTCCGTTTCACATACTATTCCTAATTCTTCTGTAAATATTAATACACAGGCCTCAATTGCCAGTACAAGCTGTATACCCTCCCAACTCTCTTCATCTGTCTACAGTCTTCCAGTGACTCCAAGTGCATTGGCAACAATTTTACAAATATGGATGTTTGTAGAGGAAGCATGGTTGAATATTTCTTCAGAAGACTTCCGATGACGTATTGAGCTAATAGCACACAAGTTGCTGCACTTTGTTAGGCAAAAGGTAGTTCCACAAAATATTTGGAGGTATCCCATAACTTTTTGCTCTCTGGTATATAAAACTGTTGTCATTGCATACATTATAACCTCTAAAAATATACCATCAACAGAGTCGTTCCTTACAACAATGAACAGCAATGGTAAAAAAATATGCTGCCATGTGGCAATCCTATTTTGAGTTCCGCCTGTATTGATATTGCATTTCATATCCTAACTCTTTGATTCTACTTCATCAGACCTGCTTCATTCAACAAATCATCTCATCTTTCCACTGTCCCTGCCCCTTCCCAATAGTTTTTTCCTTTTTAATGACATTTTATTGCTTACTCTGTTAAATGCCTTTGTAAGATCCTGTGCTACATTATCGGTCTGATCTTCACTGACTACAGTCAAACCTGGCTGAGTGAGAACCGGATAAGTGAGAAAACTCTACAAGTGAGAATAATTGTCATGTCCCGTAATTTTAACCTCTAAAAACCTCTATAAGTGAGAAACAGAAACCTCTATAAGAGAAAGTCATTTTTCCCTCGTGGACCTCTATAAATGAGACTGTTACTTGTCTTTACCTCTATAAGCGACAGTCGAGCGTATTTAACAATTGTTATTTATGACCCGTTCTTAAATAACGTTGAACTAACTTACATTGGTGTATCTTATTCTGTTCGAATCTCCAATTGTTAGTTCAGATGATAACTATCAATTGCGAAGGATGGTTCAACACATACTAAAAATGTCAAAACGAAAAATCAAAGTGTTGTCGTTAAGTGATAAACTTAAAATAATGACTGCGTTCAAGAGCGGGAAATCACAAAGTGAAATACAGAGTGAGTTTGGTTTACCAGAATCGACCTTTTATAATATCAAAAGATTCTATAATGTCTCATTGCTCTGATGGACATGAAAATATTAAGAGGAGTTGACTTTCTGAATTTCTCAACATTGAAAAGTGCCTGTCAGAATGGATAAAACAAACCCTCGATAAGAACCTTCCCATTGATGGACCTTTGTTGAAAGAAAAAACTAAAGAATTTGCTACAAAACTGGGAATTCAGAGCTTTTCAATTAGTAATGGCTGGCTAGAGGGTTTCAAAAAGCGTCATGATATTGATTTCAAAAAAGCAGCCGGGTAAAATAAATCTGTAGACCAAGGCGTGTGTAACCAATGGAATAAAGATCTGCCAAGTATTTTAGAAGGGTATGATCCAAACGATATTTACAACGCAGATGAAACTGCTTTGTTCTTCAAGTGCCTTCCGAATAAAACATTTACATTTAAAGGGGAAAAATGCTACAGAGGAAAACAAAGCAAGGAACGCCTTACTATTCTTGAATGTGTAAACATGACTGGTGCGAACAAACTCCTCCGTTTCATCACCGCTAAATCAAAGTGATCTAGATGTTTTAAAGGTGTCAAGACTCAACTTGTTGATTATGCCAGTAATACAAAGGCTTGGATGACAAAAATATTATTTAGAAATTGGTTGAAAAAAGTTGACAAGGAGATGAAGATAAAACGAAAAATATTGTGCTTTTTATTGACAACTGTGCTGCCCACACGGACTTAACAACACGCAAACGTAAGAGTCATGTTCTTGCCTGCCAATACCACTAATAAACTTCAACCATTAGATCAGGGTATCATACACTCATTCAACGGTTTCATCGCAGAGAAGTTGTTAAACATACTCTTATGTGCCTGGAAAAAAACAGTAGCCCTGAGATTAACGTACTTCTAGCCATGAAATTAGCAACGAGGGCATGGTACACTGTAAGTGACATTACTGTTAAAAATGGCTTCAAGAAAGCTGGGTTTTGAGTCAGTACAGATCAACATGACTTATTGCCAGAGGAAAATGAGGATGAGGTTGGACCTACCAATGAAGAATGAACCAAGCTTGTGTTTCACGAAACCACTATGTTAACGCCAACCTTCGAGGACTTCGTTCAGATTGATGATGACGTGGCTACCACCGGAGAACACACCAACGACGATATCGTTAAGAACTGTGTGAGCGCGTGTACTGACGGAAATGACAGTGAAGATGAAGCTGACCGATCGCAGATTTTGCATACAGAAGTAAATAACATACCAAAGAAGCAAAAAGCTTTGAATACACTAGAAAGGCTCCACCATTTTTTTGAGTACTCTGCGGTTGTTGAGAAAACAATATTTGATAAGATTTATGAACTGGAAAAACATGTACAAAACGCAGAAACAGAAGCGCAGAAGAAATTAACAGATTTCTTTATGTAAATATAAGTGTAAGGTTTTTTGTTTTCTTTTGTAAGCATATATGTCAAATTCTAATGAATAATACCTGTAGAATACATACATATTTATCACTACATAGTTGCTGTATTTTTTAAACCTCTATAAGTGAGAAAGCCACTCCTGTACCTCTATAAGCGAAAAACCTGGGTTAGTGAAAAACCTCCATAAGCGAAAAAAAAAAAAAAATATTCGGTCCCTTGAACTCTCGCTTACCCAGGTTCGACTGTATTTCATCTGAAATAACTTGCATGTGTCCCACTAACTAAGATTCACATGTATATCTTCTCCTAATAACATTTGGCTACTCTTTTTAAAATCAGTTACCACAAAACATTTCCCACATAGTTGCATACCAATCTCTCAGTCCACTTTCCTACCACCAATATTAAACTGATAGGCTTATAATTTTCCTTTTTTACGAAGGCCTTTCTCTAGTCCTCTGGTTAGCAGCAAGTCTTCAGACTTGGTCTGAATAATATTTCAAGGTGGAATGGATTGGTGTATCTTCCTATCTTTAACACATCTTTGCTAATATTATCTATTTAAAACTGCATAAAATCTTCATTATTTTTTTCAGTATGTTCTAGTATGCTCATATCTTTCTTCAGGAAGAAGGACTACCATTTGATACTCCTTATTAGTTGATGACTTCGCTGTTTGTTCTTCATTTATTCTGAGAGACATTTGCAACTCATCTTAAACAGGCTAAATTAATGATCAGTATTTTATGATTTTTGCTTTTCTGTTTATACTTTTTACTCAGTCATAGTCTTTTAACAGAATATAGTCTTTCATTGAGGACCACTTACATTTTAGCAAACTATTAATTATCTGGGCCTCATATTTGGCAGCAAATTCAGCCCAATGCCACATCTTGAAGATGAGAAAGCTAGAGCCTAAGGGCTTTGATTGTTTTAAAATGCATGTGTTGTAGGTCATGGGGTGCAGACAACTCCTGTCTGCTACAACATTAAAGAACGTTTGTAAGCTTGTGGTTGTTGTACAGCTTCTTTGTTTATGGTTCAGAGCGGGACTGCTATGTCTGGATATAGCACAAAGCAGGAATTCGGCTTGCGATGGGTCCTTATTGCTCTAGCTCTATTTCAGAATTTGTGCTGAGGATGGTGAACTGGCACTCGTCATGTGTCGGCATCTCCTCATGGTGTGACAGTTCATGCACATTGTCACAGCACCTGGCTTCTTCATTAGTGCGAAGGCTGTCCTAATCTCACTTGTCATTTACAAAGAAAAAGTGCAAATAAGTGCTTTCATACACTATGGTAATTTCTTGGTATTTAAAATAGTTTGGTAGAAAGACAACTGTTCTTGGGCAAGTTTTTTTCCAGTGTGATAATGAATGCTATCAAATGAAATTCACATAACTATTGTCTAATAATAATAATCTAGAAATATGAATTTGCATTTTCTTCTCAAAATATCCCCTTTCTTATTAGTCTTTTTATCATAAGTTTATTCGGAATTGCCATCACACACTTGAAATTTTCATGAACAGAATAATTTCTTTCTTGATCATATTATTGCTGGTCATTAATCTTAAACTTTCTGACTGCAAGAGCAAAATATTTATGAAGTTTTAAAACTCGTTTGTGAATTAACAGCTTACAACATATATATGTGTGGGTGTTTTACACTTGTGGTTTTGGCTTGTTGTATGGCATGGGATTTCACATATATTCATTATCTCCTTTCATGTAATAAAACTTATTTGCTTTTTTCCTTATTCTTCTGTATTTTAACGCTATTTGCTTCTATAGTTTTCATCTTTTCCTTCCTCATATCATTGCTGTTTACCAGATAATTTAGGCAAGTATGGCAATTACAAGCTACAACTTACACTTGTGGCCTGTTGACAATCTTGGATATTTGCTCTAATCTTTAATTTTCATGCAATACTAGTAACAGCATCACCAATGTGATTTTTTAATATGCTTACTAAAATTGAAAGACACTAAAGTTTCCTTCAGGTTTTGATATATTGAATTAACATGGTTATTGTTGTATTATTACCTTTATTTTTTATTTATCAATCTTGTTTCATGGATCCCTGCTGATCAAGGACCTCTGGGATGTGAAACATGTCATGTTTAATACACATACATACAATTTCATGTTTTATATCTTAAGAATTTGTCATTTCTTCTATGTAATTATCCAATAGAATAATGAAGGATACTACTGACATCACATATTCTACAAAAGTGTATAATATTAATACTAAATTAGTTAACTGTTTGGTGTGTTCCTGTGAGAAGATAGCTGAAAATGTTCTCTCTTTTATGACTTTCACTGTTGTTAAAAAAAAAGGGTAAGGTCATGATCAGGTCCAGAGGACTGCATTCCTAGGATTCTTGGAGCTAGAGCTCTCTAATCTCCTGTGGCACAATGGGAGGTGGTGATGGAGAAAGCATCACGCTGTGGCATTTGCTCCACAATTTTCATTGGACACCATGAAGAAGGAAACATTTTAGATCTTTGAAGAAAAATCCTCAACATCTTCAGCTATCAAACTCTGGTTTTCCAGGCCACAGTTATACACTTTACCACCCACATTATGCAGTCTGTCCTGTCATTATTCTTCTTAAGTCGCCTTCTCCTATTGGAGGTTGGCGGTCTGAGCGTGAAACTGCAGCATGGAAAGCCTCTTCGGACATGCAGTTGAACCATCTCCGAATGTCCTTCAGCCACGAATTCCTTCTTCTCCCAACAGATCTTTACCCTTGTATTTTCCCTTCAATGATGAGCTGCAGTAGCTGGTACCTCTTGCCTCTCATAATGTGTCCTAGATATTGCGTTTTCCTTTGCTTTACGAGGTGCATTCAAGTTCTAAGGCCTCCGATCTTTTTTCTCCGGACTGGAAAGAGATAGAAACATGCGCATTGTTTTAAAATGAGGCCGCGTTCATTGTCAATACGTCCCAGAGATGGCAGCACCGTACGGCAGATGGAATTTTACCGCCAGCGGGGAGAATGAGAACTGTTTTAGATACTTAAAATGGCGATGTTTTCCTTACTTGAACAGCATGCAATCATTCGTTTTCTGAATTTGCGTGGTGTGAAACCAATTGAAATTCATTGACAGTTGAAGGAGACATGTGGTGATGGAGTTACGGATGTGTCGAAAGTGCGTTCGTGGGTGCGACAGTTTAATGAAGGCAGAACATCGTGTGACAAACCAAAACAACCTCGGGCTCGCACAAGCCGGTCTGACGACATGATCCAGAAAGTGGAGCGAATTGTTTAGGGGGATCGCTGAATGACTGTTGAACAGATCACCTCCAGTGTTAGCATTTCCGTGGGTTCTGTGCACACAATCCTGCATGACGACCTGAAAATGCGAAAAGTGTCATCAAGGTGGGTGCCACGAATGCTGACGGACGACCACAAGGCTGCCCGTGTGGCATGTTGCCAAGCAGTGTTGACGAGCAATGACAGCATGAATGGGACTTTCTTTTCGTCAGTTGTGACAATGGATGAGACGTGGATACCATTTTTCAATCCAGAAACAAAGCGTCAGTCAACTCAATGGAAGCACACAGATTCACCACCACCAAAAAAATTTCGGGTTACCGCCAGTGCTGAAAAAATGATGGTGTCCATGTTCTGGGACAGCGAGGGCGTAATCCTTACCCATTGCGTTTCAAAGGGCACTACGGTAACAGGTGCATCCTACGAAAATGTTTTGAAGAACAAATTCCTTCCTGCACTGGAACAAAAACGTTCGGGAAAGGCTGCGCGTGTGCTGTTTCAACAAGACAACGCACCCGCGCATCGAGCTAACGTTACGCAACAGTTTCTTCGTGATAACAACTTTCAAGTGATTCCTCATGCTCCTTACTCACCTGACCTGGCTCCTAGTGACTTTTGGCTTTTTCCAACAATGAAAGACACTCCGTGGCCGCACATTCACCAGCCATGCTGCTATTGCCTCAGCGATTTTCCAATGGGCAAAAAAGACTTTTAAAGAAGCCTTCGCCGCTGCCATGGAATCATGGCATCAGCGTTGTGAAAAATGTGTACGTCTGCAGGGCGATTACGTCAAGAAGTAACGCCAGTTTCATCGATTTTGGGTGAATAGTTAATTAGAAAAAAAATCGGAGGCCTTAGAACTTGAATGCACCTCGTATAGTGTGCAGCAATTCTTTTTGTTTCCCCATCCGATGAAGTACTTCTTCATTTGAGACTTTCAGCACCCAAGATATGCCTAAGAGATGACAATACAAATACATTTCAAAAGATTCAATGTTTTTCTCTAGATTTTGGTCCAAAGTCCAGCTTTCACACCCATACAGAAAAATTGAGAACACGTAGCAGCGAATCATTCGCATTCTCAATTGCAGACTGAGATCCGATCTTATGAAAAATTTGTTCATGCTAATAAATTGTCTCCTGGCCTGTTCTATTCTCGATTTGATTTCTTTCTTGCTGTCACCCTGCTCATCCACCACAGTGCCTAAATATTTGAAGGAGGGTACTTGCTCGATCTTATTGCCCTTTATTGATAGGGTTGCGTGGATTTTTCTCTTAGAGAAGACTACAACGTGTGTCTTGGAAGGGTTGACAAGCAGACCAAACTCTTCACTGTGCTGAACTAAATTGTCTATTATGTGTTGGAGTGCAGGTAGATCACTGGCTATTACAACAGTGTCATCTGCATACCTGATATTATTGATCACTTTTTCATTTTTCATTCTCCAACACTTCCCTGAAAATTACCTCGGAATAAATGTTGAACAAGAGAGGTGATAGTACACAGCCCTGGCGAACACCTTTCCTGATTGCAGTCACTTCTGATGTTCCTTGGTCAATTTTGACATCTGCAGTCTGATTCCAATACATGATGTGAATCATTTTGGTTAATACCAGTTGATTTCAAAATCTTTATCATTTTTTCATGCCTCACACAGTCGAAGGCTTTTTTATAGTATATGAAACAGGCATATTGCCAGTTGTTCCTCCCCTCTCTTTTCCTACTGCCCCCCCCCCCCCCCCTTGTAGGTTAACTATATTAATGTCTTTTAATTTACGTTCCATGATATTGTTGAAATTATAGAACTTTTGCAGTGGTTTATCATAGCAGATAACTGAAAAATGATATTTCCAAATGCATTATTTGTTGTGAACTTTGTTTCAAAGGGTGATAAATCTGATGTTCAACATGGAGACAACAGAGCAGACACTAGTAAAGTAGAAACAGTCAAGCCGGCTTGGTTTCATTGTGAAAATAATCTCAAAATGCCAAGGAAGGTGGCTAAATATGATCCATTTGTCCGAAATCCTCAGTTTGCTGGTGGAGAGCATAGTGTATATATGGAACTACTGAAACTTGTTGATCATTATCATCCTTCAGTCTCGTTGTTTGCAAGCAAAATTTTACAAGGTTTGTAAGAATATATTTTTTAATACAATGGATTTATAAACCAGAATAACACCCATCATGACATATAACAATGATTTGTGAACCCATTTATGTACATCAGTGTGTAAATTGTATTTATTTTCTTTAAGTTGCAGTTTAATCTGTTTATGCATATGGATGGTCTGAAATGTTTTTAGTCTCAACCGAAAATCCCTGGATAAATTTGAGTCACAAATGTGGTGATAATTACTATCCCAAAACAAATAAAAAATTTTAATGGCATTATTCAACTTGATTTATCATAAAAACAAACTTAAGCAGAGAGTCATGATCATCACTAGAGACCAGATTATATGCATTTGCATATTGAGCCCATTTTTACTGGTTATTACATATTTTACCTAAAGGCTAGAGATAAATATTTTTGCTATATCTATAATATTTTTTGGTAGTGTACCTAATTAATAAATAAAATCTTCGTTGTAGCCAGCAAAACCTACTAGCTTGCTGTGCAATGTGAAGGACGCCAGAACGCATCCGTGGTTTGGATTCCATGTTAAACTGTAGGTCCCCTGTACCCAGTAGGTTTACCGGGTTAGGTTAGGGTAGCCACGATAGAGGTACATGTGTGGCATATCGAAACTCTGTCAAACCAGTGGCCGAACAACCTTTCAGGGTCTCCTGGTCAACAGTACCATACGCCCTTTACTTTTTTACCTGCTAGCAGCACAGCTCTTAAAAGTCGTGCGGCTGTTGTCTTGATAGATAATATTATTATGGGCCAAGTAAACAGACTCACGGGACATAAAGACAAACGATGCCATTCTGCGTCGAACTCGCCTACTGTAGCATTATTCCTACTAGACAAATTATGCGCGCTCGTTTCGTGTTTAATTTTTCTTTATTTGTACAAAGTTTAAAGTATACCCTGCCTCCTGAAAAGAGTGGTCTTTTCATGGATAGTGACTACCCAGGAACGTGTACATATGATGGAAATGTTTTATATTGTCGAGTTTGTGAGAAAAATATTTCGTGCACAAAAAAGTTTCAAATAGACCAGCATGTCAAGACAAGTCTAGCAAAAGAAAGGGCCTCGACAACAACTTTTAACAATGGCAAGAAGTGTAACAGCAAAGGCAAACATTGATCTATGTGAAACACTTTTTGCAAATAGTATTCCTCTTCACAAACTTACAAATCCTGCCTTCAAAGACTTTCTGCAAAAATATTGCTTGAATCAAAATAAAACATATGAATCAACATTTTGTAAATATTACATACCAACAATTTACCTACTGTTCTTGAAAAAATACGATATGAACTCATGAGTAGCATTATATGGATTTCAGCTGATGAAAATACCAATAGTTGTGGTCGTTGCATTGCAAATTTAACTGTCAGTGCATTAAAACTACAGCCTTCTTCCTCTTTGGTGGCTTGCAGAGATCTTGAAAGGGCAGATAATTCTACAATCAAATGATTTGTCAATGAGGGTTTTAAAAAAGTATTTCCTGAATCTTCTGCTGAGGAAAAAGTGTTTATATTTCTCTCAGATGCTGCTTCCTATATGATTAAGGCAGTAAAATCCCTCCAAGTATTTTATCCCAATTTTAGTCTTGTGACCTGCTTTGCTACATCAGTGAATGTGGAACAGTCCATTTCCACTCATAAAAATATTTTAAGAGATCGAAGAAACAATGTTACTATTGAATATTTTGAACAGTAACCGATTGTTTATGTTTTCAAAAGTAAAAAAAAAAGCCAAATAATTGTTAATCATTGAATTTATGAATATATTATTGAACTAGTAGTTACCCGTAACTTTGTCTGCGTTGAAGAGTGTTGTAATATAAGATTTTCTTGAGGTCTAGTTGCTCAGTGGTTAGGGCGTCCAACTGGTCCTCAGCTTGAAACACAGTCTCGTCGAGGATTTTCATTGGTCCTTAGCTCAACCTTCACCTCTAGCATAGGTCGTTGTGTGATGTTAAGTATGCCAGAATGCTCACTTGGTTCTGATTCCATGTTGAACTGTGGGTCCTATATGCCCGGTAGGATTGCTGGGTTAGGTTAATCGGCTACGAAATTGGCTGACTGTTCAGACGTAAAGAAGCCTTGTCACCAGGTCAATACGACCATACAATTTATTTTAGAACTATTTTTATTAATAATAGTAGGAATAAATATGGCAATGAAATAACAGAAATTTATTTATTTTCCACAACAACTTCATCGAACTTTTAAAACAATAGAAATATTCTGCATGTTAGGAGTGTTTTCAGTTTAAAGATCGGTATATACAATATTGCAGGACTTGTTCTTTTCTGAAAAAACATGTAAATTTTTTGCACTCGATACCTGCGAGCAGGCAACATATCATTGACCATGGGAAAAGCAGGGAGCATCCAAATGTATTCCCACCACTTTTAGCGTTTGACCCTACGATTTATTAATTGTCATTGTAAGTTCAATTTTTAATGGGAACTGTAATCTTTTAAATTGAAAGGGAATAGTATTAGGAATAATTGGGATATGCGGAATTAATACGGCTTCCCCTGTAGATGCACCAGTAAGAATTTCCGCATTCACAATGTTTCTTTCTAGTTCTGTGATTGGTAATCTGGTGCCAATGCAGAATCTTGGGGGGTCGAGATTACACATCAGGAGAACTGGAGCGCCAACTTTAAGCTCGAGTTTGTGGGACGACACCCCAGATAACTCCAAGAATTTAACAACTCGACAGGGTAGGTAGCAGCATCGTCAGTTGACATTACTGTATCGATGGAAGGGTATGTTGTCACTTCCCTGACTATTTTCTCTATTCTTTTATTTATTTTACCAACAGACTCATTTTTCGTGGCAAGTATTGTCCTCTCACATAACCAGTTTTCATCATTGATGTTTAGTTGTATACTCGGGAAAACATTAGTAATGAGCTCGTGTTCCGAGCTGACAACATTGCAAAAATCAAATGTGAAGTGAATCATTCCCTCCTCATCTGTTTGCAAGCGGCCATCTGCAATTTCCAGCAGCTTTTGGGTGTAAGAATCTGATTCAAGATTGTTATACAACTGGATTCGCAGGTTGGCGCCAAACATCGGGCATTCTGCCGTCACCAACTTTTCATTTACTCCGGTGTTTCAGTAGCTCTTGAAATGAACAGCTTGTTCTTTTGCCGAGCTCGCATTTGTTCGGGTATTTCAGCAACTTGTTGCTAAATATGCGGCCTGTTGTTGCCGTATTTTCGTTTACTTTGGTGTTTCAGCAGCTCTTGAGATCGATTGCTGTTCGGTTTGCTCTTTGCACTGAGCTCGCATTTTTCCTGGTGTCTCAGCAGATCGTCCCGACACCAAGTGTTCGGTTTGCTGTTGTCGCCCAACTTGTTACTGCTGTGGCAATTCAGCAGCCGCAGAAGCCCAAATATGTCCCTAGTGCTCAACCCTCTGCAGCTCTGCTTCTGGGCTTTAGGTAGCCCTAGTTTTCTTACATTTCTTTGAAAGATTTGACTTCCGGGAAGTCTCGCGAATAAAAATGAATATAGTTTTAATTAATGGATACTCAAAACATCAAAATATTAGCAATACATTGGTGGAATCGATTAAATATAAAAAAAAAAAATACTAAAATTCAAAGAGCAAATAAATACTTGTACTTAAATGGCCCAATAATGAATATTTTGAATTGTGCTGAATATCTGAAAAAAAAGAGAACTTGTTTGCTCTTTGACTATTGATTTTGTTTTGAGGATATATTGGTTCCATCAATTAATTCTGTTTTAAAACAGAAATTTACGTATTATAGTAGTAATTGATTCTTTTATTCATTATGATCAGTGTTAATGTTGGTTTCTCTATCTGTGGAAACAGCTGAATGCCTGTAGACCAGTTTACTATAGTTTATTCATTTTGATCCATTAATTCTGTGCTAAAATATAAATTTCAATGTTAAAGTAGTAAATGATTCTTTCTTCATAAGTGGTTTCTTAGTTAGCAAACAGAATTGAATGTATCATATACTGGCAAATTACCACCCCGCTTGACTGCTACTCCACTATCTGAATAAAACATTTGTAAATTTCAAGAATTTTCGTCAGGCAACGCCGCGTGTTCTGTTAAATCATTCAAGCTTATTATGGATCTTTTAATACAATATCGGTACAAACAAATACTTGACACCACTAAAATGGCGCTCATGAAAGAAGGTTACATAATTAATAATGTTTCTGTTCTCATTCTGGTCCAGGCTGCATTTCAACCAAGTCACAAACTCAGCTAATATTACTGCTAGAAAATCAAAGCTTCTGTCACTCGGACATTAATACATTAACTATATTGCATGTTAGTGATGTTATGAATGGTTATGAACCTGAATAATGATGCTGGCAATGTGGGGCTAGTAAAAGTGCAGTAAATTAAATACTGAATACATCTGAAACTACATTCAGCCGCATGAACTATGTCGTCAGCATCATGACACTTATTGAAGTAACGTAATTAAAAAAGGTATACTAAAATGCTTGTAACTTACACTGTACAACAGAAAGTCCATAATTCTCTACAACTCTAAGACAACTTTCATTAATATTGCTGGTCAAGTTTATATCGCTATAAAGTGACTGTTACTGCTCATGATTTAGTAAGGTGTGTAATGAAATTAATTGTGATAGTAATTTATGCTACACTAATTAGGAATCTTGATATATAAAATTCTGTTACTATTCAAAATGTAGTTCCAATGCATTTAATGTTTTGAGGTGTGTTTATATCATTTGATTTTGTAGCGGCAATATTGGCAGAGATAGTGGTTTGGTTCAAATGCTGCCTGGACCAGAAGGAGAAGTAATTTAGTTATTATTAGTAATAAATAAGCAGCTTTCATAAGCTCCGTGTAAATGAGGTGTATTGTGTTGTAAACGACTTCCAATGTTGCTTCATGAAACAATAAGTTTCTATGATTCCTAAGACTTCCGCCAAGGCTCAGGTAGTGAAATAAACAATGCGGCATAATCCGAAAGTCTATTAATCAATAAGTTTCTACATTAGGCCATTGAATAAATTCGTTTTAAGTGAAGGATTAAATAGATATTTGCAGAATATTGAATAGTAAGTAAAAAGCACTGTTTCATGAATCATAGTCTACTGTTTGTACTAAAATTTTGAACAAAAAAATAAAAAAGGATTAGTTAAGTTTTAAATTTTGGCAAAAATAATTTATAATATTGACAGAGACTGTATAGTAACAAAAAAGAAAATACACAGGAAATAAATTAAACCGAGATAGAATGGAATCTGTTACATTTTAATTATTACAACATTTCAGGCACGGCCATTTTACACTCTTAGTGAACCGACTTTCCTGCTGTTATACTCATAACATTTTACGATGTTCCCCTCCCCCCTCCCCTTCCAAGCTTTGATTTTTCACATTTATTATGACTCATATATTACAAACGAAATTGTGGTATAATATTTGAGATGTCATACTATTTTATGTACGCAACTGAAGACATCTCTTTGCGAACTTAACAACAGTACCAACCCTTTTTTTTAATATAAGGTTAAGTACAGATTTATATTTCCTGCTTCCAAACTATTATTTGTCAAGTGTATTGGTTTTATGGCTTTTAAACTAAACACAAACTTGCAAATGTCAGAAGGCTTTTGCTTTTATTTCTGAAAAGTAGTGTTTGCGATTTATGTAAACAGCAAATGGTAAATGTGGCACTGCTGTCTACGAACTCTTTGTTGTTTGCAAATTGATATTAATGGTAATTTCTAAAAGAACTATGCATTTTTACAGGATAAAATCTATCCTAAGTCACTTCGCACACAGTTAACTAATTTCATTTCAAATTTCATTTAAATATGTTGAGTTACTAAGGCGTAATTGATGCCAGAAGTACATCCAAACTTTCTCATTTACTCATTTATATAATTGTAGATTACTTACTAATTGCACACTGATTTTGAAATAAAAAATCTAAAAATTACTATTTTTTATTATATAATGTTGCATTTTTATGATATTTTCATACATATTTTAAGCATTTTTCGTGCATATTTCTAGCTTTTTTATCTTTCATATAGTCCGGTCTCTAGCCATCACCAAGAACTTTTCATACCACTCTATTAAGTATTTTTCCTGTTTCTTGGGCTAGTAAGGAGGACTTGTGAGAACCTATCTAGTGTACTTGATTTTCAGCATGAGTTTAAAGTTTGATTTTGAATTGTAATAGCCATTTTTTGTGTTTCAGGAGAGAAAATAGTTTACTCTGGGGATCCTCTGCAAGATTTTTCATTGCCAAAGTTTCTAGAAAGATTTGTTTTTAAGAATCCAAAGAAGAACATTGGAAAAAATATACACTTGGCACACAGAAGAAATTATGTGCCAGTTGGAGTAAAAACATTACCTGTCAACAGTTCTAACTATCTGAATATTGACGAGTCAAAGATTCCTGTTGATGAACTATTTATGTACAGGTTGTTAAATTTTTATGTAGCTTTGTAGTTTTTATGAAACGCTAAGAATATTTAATGCCCATTAAGTAATACCAGATTTATGTACATTATATTTAATTTTTCTCCTGTTTCAAATTCATGTTTTTTTTCCAATGTTGATTTGTTTCGTTTTTTTTCAGAATTGAGAAAAATTCATATCTGCCAACTTTTCCATTTTCTCATAAAATTTATGAAAAGTAGTGTATTTTACAACTATGTGGATGGACTGTGTTATTTATGAATTTCCAAATGGATATTAGATTGTGTAAATTATTGTAGATGGGACCTATATATGGAATGGGTTACTGTAGTTTTTTTTGGGTTATTTGTAGTAGGTTTCTGATATCATTTGTGACTAATTGCTGTTGCTACTCTTTTTATGTTTTTTCAATATGAATTGAAAGTTTTTTTTCCTGTAAAATTCCTTAAAGGTATTATATTTACCTTGCATTCACTAGGAAGGGAAGGGCCGTCAAAGGAGGTACCTAAAGTACCAACTCTCCTACTCCTGCCCCCTCCCTCCTCCTACGCACTCCACCACCTAACAAAACAGTTAGAACGTTTGGGCTCTTCTTTCCCTCAGCATTCTTGTTTACAAGAGTCAGTGTCGGTGTCACATGTGCAAACCCCTATTGCACATCTCATGTTACTGGCAACACCTAATGGGATTGGGTAGTCCACCAGTATCTTTAAGAGTACACACCTTGTGGTCTGGTGAGGGCTTGTTTCAGATACTATGACCTGGCAAGTCCAAACACCTCAAGTGCTGCCCTATGCGGATACTCTATATGATCCGAATGGGTTCACGCCCCCAAAGCAGTACCTCGATAATGTGAAAACACCTCTTGTTAACAATCGATGCGCGCGGAGCAGACCAGCAGTCGCGTCCGGGAAAACTTACGATTACACAGATTTTACTTTTCTAAAGACTGTAACATTATAAACAAGTTTCCTCTAGCAAACGATTTACTGACATACACAAGTTGCCACACTTGACAAAATTGGAGATAAACAATTTTCTTCAGACATAATTTTCTTCTTGGAATTGTTTCCTGTCCTCTTGTGTAAGGAGGAAAACAAAACAAGAAAGACGATTTTGAGAAAGCAATTCACACACAACTCATTTCTCTTCACGTAGGAGGCATTACTACTGTTGCAGATGTAGGTAACTTAAATGATGTCAAATGGTCATTTTTATCAAATATTGATATCACATTGAAGGCTGTGTTTCTCAACAAATAATATGAAGCAAGCAGATGAGATTTCTTTTAAATTTATAGTTTACAATACAAATTCCCATGGTTGATTTTCAGTTAAAAATAGATGTTAATATTTTGGTGGTCCAGGGGTTTTACTGAAAAAAGTTTTTAAAGTTGGCAGGTATCATTTTTTTTTTTTTTTTTTTTTTTTTTTTTTTTTTTTTAAAAAAAAGGTTTATGCACCCAGTCTAAGAGTTTTCATCTAGCATGTAAGTATGAATTTTCCAATTCTGCAAAATAGATTTGTTTTTGGGCAGTAATAGCATTTTTTGTTGTAAATCTATTTCTTTGCACCTTTTTTGCTATGTTTGAAAACTGTTCATAGTTCAAGGATGCCACATTGTGGAGTATGATATTATGGAGGAATGTGATAATACAAATACATCATTTTTGCAGTCATAGTTGCGTAAGTGTGAGGTATGTTTCAGTGATGAATCTTTTTTGCTAAATGTACATTTTCCTGTTTTTTCATTATTTTGCAGAGCCATCAAAATGCATAATATACCAAAGTAATACTTTATTCCCATCTCCAAGAAGTATTTAAAGATAATGATTAAGTATCTCTAAAGTTGGTTGACTTTAACATTTCCTGCAGATAGAAAAGATTTTTTTTTTTTTAATATTAAAATTTCCCACTTTTTATGTTTGTTCCTTGGTCTTATATTTCATTCTCTGTTATAAAAAAACACACAAATCATTCCACATTCAGCTGCTATAGTTTCAAAATATATTTGCAACAAAGGTGTTTCCACTTTTCATCCTGTGTTAAATATGACATCCATTTTGCATGTGGTAGTCTCGCATATAGATTTTCATGCTAAATATTATATACTAGCATTTACCTGCTGCTTTGCATGCACAGATCTTGAAGTGTGTAGAAATGCGGGTAGTCTGCCTCTTTCTCCACCAATCCAAAACTGGTACTAACCTTTTGAAATTTGAAGTATTTGCCTCTACAAAATGTCCTCTTCACGTTTTACACTCTCCTTCATTGGAAAAATTGTCACATGTTACATTAAAAATGCCGAAATATGAGACTCTGCGCAACCACGTAATGTTGCCAGCACTGTAAAAATGACACAAAAATTATCGGCACTGGGATCATATCAACCTAAACAGTCTTGTTTTGTCATAGAGGTCGTGGTTAGGTTGAAAGTCGGTCTAGACCAAGAAAAATAATGTTTGGGAAAATCGTTCTGTGGAATCCATCTAAAAAATTTGGTATTTGTTCACTACGGAAGCAATGCATTGTCTCCGATCACTTGTATCGATTCTAAGGTGGCAATTGTTTTTGTAGGGCCTACTACATCTTGGACAAATATTTTCTATTTGTTAATTTCGTGCAACTTTTTACAACGGAGAGAAGCATAAACGGCAAGAAAACATTACAATAAAGGATTTAACCAACATTTCAATAGATTTTCATTAATTTTGCAGTGCCATCTAATAGCTGGGCATCTCTCTTATATTTTGGAATTTTTAATTTAATTTGTGGTAACTTTTCCTAAAAAGGAGAGTGTAAAACATGAAGAGGATATTATAACAAAGCAATTAATCCAAATTTCAAATGCTTAGTACCAGTAGTAGGCAGCCCCCCACCAAAAAAAAAAAAAAAAAAAAATCCCTTTTTACTTTAGTGTCAAATATTAATGCAAAGAAGCAAAATATATAGATTTCATTTTTTTTTTTTTTTTTTTTTTTTTTAAATCCTTTCTTTTAGTTACTACCTTAGATGCGGTTTTCATACTGATGTTCAAAAGGTTTTTTTTTTTTGTAGGACTTATATTTTAACACAGTATGATATAAATGAAATATAAGAAACTAAAGCAACGTGAAACTTTATCACTAACATTCCAGTAAGGGCGTACCGAGAATCAATAATCCTTCAGGTCAGAAATTTCCTGAGGACATACCATTCCATATAAAGTGCATGTAACAGCAAAAAGAAATGTACCTTAGATATAACACAAAACGAAAGATACTGTCTGTGATAGTAATGGCCATTAATTCTAAACTATCTACACCGCCAACGATAGTATTGCAGCAACAAATGTACTAAGATCACTCCCAAGATTTTTTAAGGCAGTTGTATCATTACCGTGGTGCCACAATCTGATGATGGATTATTATAGAACTCAGCAAAACAAATTGAAAATAAAGATTTTTTTTGATATATCGCTTGGTTTTCGAGATTTAGCATCAGTTATAGGTATAGTTCCTTGTGCTTTTGGTGGCGTTTCTTCTGGTCCAGGCTGTATTTCAACCTAACAACAACCACTAGGAAGAAAATAAAACACCTATAGAGCATTTCCACTGTGTAGATATAGTGGTTTCGGTGAATTTTTTTCTGGTCCATGCCGGATTTCATCCTAACATCCTCACATCCTCACCTTTGAGATACAATATCTCGAGAACTAAGCGAGATATCAAAAAATTGTATTCTTTACTTTCAATTTGTCTCTTGTTGGGTTACATAAGAATCCGTAATCAAATTGAGGCGCCACGGTAATCGTAGAATCCCCTTTTTTAATACAATATGAATACATTCCTAATCCATGAGTAATAATATGTATTTTTTCTTAATGGCTTTTATACAACTTCCCACATTTCGAGCCATTTTCCTTCACGGTATTTCAGAACTGAAGTACTTAGATTGAAATGTAGATAAGTATAAACTTTGATAATGATGTATCTCTGGTGGTAATGAAAAATATTAACTTATTTATATTAATTTAACTTTGCTAAAAAATGGAGTACTGCATGATGACTGTGATGCCGCAAATTTATATCGATATATAATAGTTTACACAGCTGAAATTATAAGCACTAAGTGTAAACCTTTGCTGGGATTTTATGTGTAAACTTTTGCTGGGATTACATAGCTAAGCATAAGCTTTGGTGAGAATGTAGCTATGGACAGAACCAACATATTTAACTTAGCTCAAAAAAATATCTTATTTTTAAATTCGGATACGGAGAATTTCACGATAACCGTGGTGCCATAATTTTATTTAGAGCAGTTTTCTTTATTAATAATAATAACAGCATCTTTTTTTCTGATTGGATATTGGTTTTATTTTGACGATATGTTGATTCGATCAATTATTTCTGTTTTAAAATAGCACATGCTTAAACTAATCTTACGAATTAAGAATTATTTCTAATTTCCTTCGTTTTCAGAGACACCAAATTACTAATATCATTATTTCACCCGCATGTAAATCATTCGAAAGTTTCAAGAATCGATTCAGAAACAGTGAATGTATTAATGCGGATGTGACAGAAGCTATGATTTACGAAAAGAATCATTAGCCAAACTTGTGGTTAGGTTAAAATACAGCCTGGACCAGAATGAAAATTCACCCACTTTTGTTAGAGCATAACGCATAACAGCAACTTTTTTTTCTGGTTAGTTTTCTGATTGATTTTATTTTGACGGTATGTTGATTCGATAAATTATTTCTGATTTATAATAGAAATTTACGCGTATTAAAACTAATCTTATGCGGTATTGCACGTTAAGAATTATTTTTAATTTCCTTCGTTTTCAGTGACGCCAAATTACTTATGTCGTTATTTCATCCACATGTGAGTAATTCCAAGAAATTCAAATGTTTCAAGAATCGATCTCACCATAGTGAATGTATTAATGCGAATGTGACAGAAGCTATGATTTACGAAAGGAATCATTAGTGAAATTTGTGGTTAGGTTGAAATGTAGCTTGGACAAGAATGACAATTCACTTGCTTTGTTAGAGCATAAGGCATAATGGATTTAATTTTATTATTATTTACACGGCGTAGCATAAGGTTTTAGGATGCAATTTAATTGGTTCAATGTTGCTATCGCCTCTAACTCAATAACATGTTTGGCAATAAACTTTGCTAAATCTGGGTTATGAGACATATTTAACAGAAAGAATAATTTATTTTACTGGCCGTGGTTTGAATAGCACCAAAATTTGTCCAAACGTTCCTTGGGCAATATTACTGAAGAATATTTGCACATTATAGCTACCAAATACATATTAATCGAATAAAGTGTATCGAAACATGGGAAGTTCCGCACAAGTCATTATGAAAGAAGTATGTATTGTTACCTGTTGATATTTATGGTAGATGTTTTTCAGGCATCTTTCTTCAAGAAGTAAATGGAATTTCGTAAGAAGTATTGGCTTATTATCCATCGCTTATTGTTCGGTGTTCAGTGATCACGAAGACATATTGTTCCAGAGACAAACTGCTATCTGTCTACCAGATACAATCTATGAGTAAAAAATTAGTAATCCAAGGCATTTTGCAAAGGTAACTTACCTGTAGCGATACAAGTCAATACTTATTATGGTTGATTCACGTATTCCGTTTATTTTCAAGCACTGTGATCTAGAAAACTAAATAAAAAAAACTAAAAAATAAAATGTAATCCTAAGTTTTATCATTTTTTGTGAAAGGAGTGCGTGTCTAAAGTGTATAATCATCGGCAGCTCAGAATTTTCCAAATATAAAGGTTTTTAATTGTTTGCTCCTTCCCATGGTACATATAAGTCATTAGCTATTTTCCCAGATTTTGACTGGCACCATTAGCTCTAAAAACTTGAAAACCACATCCAAATTGCTGCGGTACTCAATTGTGCGATACCCATTACAGTAAAGAGACACACGCAGCTTGCTTACAGATATATAATAGTATAGATTTATTATTTGAGATTCTCACAGTCTTAGAAATGTTATGCACCTTCATTCTTTCTTTACACATCATTGTATGCCAGACTTTCAAAAATAATTTCTAAGGTAGTTACCTTAGCAAGGTGTTTTAAACTTCCAGTGCCATTTGTGTTGAAACTGCCATTTTGAAAATTACCAAATCTCTTATGAACTGTTTTGATTTTAGGTGCAGAACCGTGACAAGGTTAACCAAGCTTACCTTTGATATTTGAGTCTGTTGGTCTTTCAAAAAATAAAATTGCATTAAATTACTACTTGGGAGTTGTATTTTGCTATGTGTGAGAAAAAAATCTAAAAATGCATTGTTAACAAGCATTCGAAATATATTAACTTTAATTAATAAATATACAAAACATAAAAATTATCACATTTAAAACATTCAATATCTTTTGTCTGTTACGAAATCTCCGCCATAATAGATTCCTGCGCGACGTCATATTATAGTAAATACTATGGCGCTTCTCACCCTGTGCAATTCCGAGGCAATGCAACTCATATTTGAATATCGTTGATTTGAATTACCTGCAAATATGACAGTTGTTTTTGACTATCTAGTAACATCATGAACCAAAGCAACATGGCGCCTAGTGTTTTTGTGTGGAAGTTTAAAATTTGGGATTCAAATGCCCTTTTAAGGTACTTATTGATTTCAGAAAATTGAAAAAAAAAATTCTTGTGGTTTTGTTATAACCAAAGGATTAAATTAAGCCATATTTCAAAAAATGTAATAACCAATTGGATGGTAGTCTCAGTACTTGATCAATTCATTTTAGCACAAAACATGAATAGTAAATTTGGTATGCAATCCTAGAATAGTTGGTAGTCAATACATACTATAGGTGCCATTGCTTAAATTTTGTATGAATTTAACAAATTTTCATTGTAAGGTGTTTTATTGTTTTTTTTTTTCGCATGAAGCTTTTAATCTTCGTTTTTTCTATTTCCATTAGGTATCTGAACAAAAAAAGAGCTGAAAAACCAAATTCTGATGATGATGCTGATGCAGAAAGTGTTGCCAGTGATGAATTTGAAGAGATGTTGGATGATCTAATGGGTGAAAAAAAACATGATATTGATTTTGCTGATGTTATGGGTAGTAAAATTCCACCAAAAAATAAAAAAGGTTAGTTTTTCTTAGCTCTTTCTTTAGCAATAAGAAACTGTAAATTAACTATTGCTCTATTTATAATTTTAGTGATAATTAATGAAGTATAGCTTACAGAAAGAAGAGACAGGCTGGTAGGTCATATATTGAGACATGCTGAATTGGTTAATTTGTTAGTGGAGGGAACAGTTTAAGGTAAGAACTGTAGAGGAAGACAAAGATTAGAATATATGAAGCAGATAATTGAGGATGTGGGTTGTAAGGTGTATGTAGAAATGAAAAGGTTAGCACAGGATAGGAAAGGATGGAGGATTGCATCAAACCAGTCGAAAGACTGACGACAAAAAAAGTAGATTATTAATAACACTTTCAGTACATTGGTTCCTTTTTTGCCAACGAATATACACCCAAAGATCCAAATAATAACAGTAATTTTGTAGGGTTGTTATCTTTTTTAAGCTTCTATTGCCTGTTTATCATTCCAAATTCATGAACTTTATTGAAGGGGATATACCAAGTGAGTTGCATAGTATTCACTTCTAAACATCATCATTCAGAATTTGGAAAGTAAAATGTGAAGTATGTCTTTTAGTTCCAATATGGTTAAAGCTGTTTACAGTTAGTCAGTGATGGCTGTAAGATTATACTGGTCAGTGCATTCAGTCAATGAGATTGTGGAGGCTGACACATAATTCTGACATCAGTGATGGAAAGGTTGTAGATTGTTGAAAGGAGCTCTAGGTTTGCATCGAGATATTTTGGGAAATATCCTCAAGAATACTGCTGGGATCTCGCCAGTTTACTTGGCTATTCTAGGGTAAGAGGGTTGCTAAAGGGGTTGTTCTGGATGAAACCTGCATCATTCGAATTCATGAATAGATGAGGTTGTTAGAGAGGTTTCCGATTCCAATGATTCTACACAGTTGAGGTTCTTGATTTTTTTTTTTTTTTTTTTTTGGCCGTGGGGTGGGGTGGGGGGGATGACAGTGACTTTACTTGCCGCAGTTGATGGCAGGAGAGCCAGGTTTGTCTAGGTCCTACTACCTTCATCAGTAGTAAATGTTAGATTACTTTCCCTAACCGTCCTAATTTTTAATGTGGGTCAAACATTTCATGAAACTTAAATAACTCAAAGTTAGGAAACCTTGAAATAATTGAATATGATGGTTCAGGGAAAAACTTGTATGATCATGTATATATGTACAAGGGCTTTCCAGAAAGTAATAGGCGTTTTGACCTGGTGTGGCAGTGAGCGGGACTAGTGCCGCCATCTTGGCGTCAGAGTGTTCCTACACTCAGTAGGCAAGAAGCCGTGGTAGTTTGCGCATCGTGCCTATCATACTTTGTATACAGTGGAATGTTAAAATGAGCACTGCAATTGAAAATCCCTCCAGTTGTGAAGTGCGAGCTGTGATAAGGTTGTTGTTGGCAAAAAATCACAAACAAATTGAAATTTATCACCAGATTTGTGATGAGTACGGCCAAGGAATAATGAGTGAAAGCCGAGTGAGGCAGTGGTGCATTGATTTTAAAAATGGCTGAACCAGTGTTCATGATGAGGATCGCAGTGGAAGGCCTTGTCTTTTGAAGGATGAATTGGTGGCGAAAATCAACGAAAAAATCTGTGAAAATTGCTGTTTCATGATTACGGAACTCTCAAAACATTTCCCCCAAATTTCACGGAGTTTAAATTGTGGTTGGTAAACTTGGTTACCACAAATTTTGTGCCAGGTGAGTTCCGAAAATCCTAATGGAAGACCAACAAAAAAAAAAAAAAAAAAAAAAAAAAACCCAAACAAACAAACAGGGACTTGCTGCAGCCCTGACATTTCTGGAAGACTACAATAAAAGGAGAAACCGAGTTATTGACTGTATCGTAACTGGCAATGAGACTTGGGTAAAGCACGTCACCTGTGAAACAAAACGGCAGTCGATGGAATCGGGACACACGCATTCGCCCAAGAAACAGAGGAAGTGTCTGCAAACGCTGTCAGCAGGAAAAAAAAATCATGGTTACTGTATTTTGGGATGCTCAGGGAGTGATTATCGTCGATTTTCTTGAACGTCGACAAACAATCAACCCAGAGAGATATTGTGAAACACTCAGAAAATTAAGACGAGTGATACAAAACAAGCGTTGGGGGAAAACTCAGCGAGAAAGGTTTGTTTCTCCATGACAATGCTCGTCCTTACACAGACAATTGTACCCAAGAGCTCTTGGAGGGTTTTGGATGGGAAATTTTCAATCATCCACCGTACAATCCGGATTTGCCGCCATGCGACTACCACCTATTCCCAGTGATGAAGACGTGGCTCGCTACGCAACGCTATGCCACTGACACTGAACTGCATGCCGGTGTATACCAGTGGTTGAGCTGGTAGGCAGCAGGTTTCTTCAGAGAGGGTATTGAAAAGCTTGTATCATGTTATGATAAATGCCTTAATTTAAATGGTGATTATGTAGAAAAATAGCCTAAGAGTTTACCTCCAAAATTTATATAATAAAAATTGTTTTTTTTTCCACTTTGTTAATTTTTTTATTTCAAAATGTCTGTTACTTTCTGGATAGCCCTCATATAGTAATCAGGAAATAATAGTAGCTAAGTAGCGAATGAATTTACAAAAAAAGAATAGCCAAATGAACCACCACTTACTTTACATAATGGTTTCGTGGAGTGAACACACAAAAAAGCACAAGAATAGGAAAAACAATGAATATTTTGGGACTAGGCCCTTCGTCATATATATACGGAAGGGTAGTGAAATATGACCCAACACTTACCACAGATGAAGGCAACTGGGAACTACAAACACAAAAATGCAAACACAAGAAAAGTGCAATATTTCGGCATACAGCTTTATTCGTGCAGAAGTGGGACACCTGGTGGAGTCAGATGTGTACACAGAGACGGCCATCTGGTGAATGACATCACTGGTGCAGATGGTAGTGTGGGAGAGGGGGGGGGGAAGCTGAAGTATGGTATCGATAATCAATACTATTGACAGTATAATTTCATTGAAAGTGGTAGACCAACATAATAATAACTGAGTGAGGGTACATATATAAATCAAATTTTGAAAAAAACTATAAGTGAAAAATAAATAAAATATAAGAATATAAGAAATATAAATAGTATAAATAGTAGAGACAATAAGTGCTGGGTCAGGTGGGAAGAATTTATTGGAGATTGAGGCCTGAAGGATGTCTGGTGTCCATGATATTCTGGATAGGGTAGCTCCCATCTACGTAGTTCAGAGGAGGTTTTATAATCAGTTAAAACTCAGATCGCCCTAACTTAGAAACATTATTCACTTTGTGGGAACTGGCATGTTTTGCAACTGGATGGACCTCATTGTTAGTATATACTGTCTATCCCCCAAACTACCACAGGGATCATTCCGTTGCAACAGACCACGCTGCAAAACATGCAGCATGCATCCAGCTTCTACCACTTACTCCAATCCTACTACGGGTGAAATATTTCCCATCACTGGTCATACTACTTGCATGACATCACACCTCATCTATCAACTTACATGCTTCCATTGCTCCAGCTGATATATAGGCCTCACCATCAACCCACTTGCTATCAAAATGAATGGCTTTCTCTCCATACCACCAGTGCAAACCCTACCCTTCCATCTTGTTTCATCTTTGGTTCATTCATGGGTGTCTGGATGTCTACACATCTTTTCCACCTGCCATATGTCTCACCTCTTAGATTAATAATATGGTAAAGTGTGTTTGTATTATCTTGTGTTCATCTGGCCCTCCTGCCTTCATCTGTATTAAGCGATGGGTTACTTTCTCTATCTTATCTTATTATAATTATTATCTGAAGACTTTAACCAAACTTTATGGGGTCAGGAATGAGGTGATCATTTTTGGGCCACTTTTATTATGATATGTGATTGTTTAGTAAATATGTGCAGTAATAACATTGTTTGGTGGTACTTTATTTCAAGAGCTTTTCTATCATCTGAGTTAACTTTGTTAACTTGTGTAGTTCAAGTTTAAATATGTTAAATAATTATTTATGGCAATATTTCTACTTCAGGTAGAAGTAATCTGACATTTTTGTAAATCTTGTTCCCATTTAATGATTCAATGAGTGTATCTCCTAAAATTTTAGCTCATTATTATTATTATTTCTTGTAGGTGCATAATACTAATACATTAACATTTACAAATACAAGTATCACAGCTACAGGGTGATATTGAGGGAGCCTAACCATTCTGTTATGCCTCCAGTAGCAGCATGGAGAGCAGACAGACCACCCAGTAAATATCTGGTGCGACAATTTCCCATGATGAGCTCAGCCATGTGCTCCAGACTGCAGTCACAGTAGGGGTCATCCTTGAAGCCTCAGTGATGCAACAACTTTGAACAGTACGGGCACTGGCCTGTTCTGAAGTATTTTTAATTTTCTCCAATACTTCCTTGGCAGGTCAATGCCCGGTAGTTTCTGGATAGGGTCAGTTATCGTGTTTTTGTTCTGTGGCATGTTTTGCTGCCACTGTCACCTCAATTGCATAGCAGGGTTAAAGTGAGGGGCCAGTTGGGCAGCCAGAACAGCAGATGGTTTTCCTTGAGTTAAGATGTGCCAAGGGAAAGTTCTACAGCTGAGCCCATAAAGGGATCTCTGGCCAGTCTGTTACCTTCTGCCACTGATGGAATAAAGCTGATATTTGGGATACTGAGTTGAATCCAAGGCAGAGGGGTGGATTACAGTACACCATCCATAATCCTCATAGTGGCATTTAGATGGATGTCCACCTTCTAAATATGTGCACTGCACAGCCATATTGGGGCACAAAATTCAGCAGCAGAATAAATAAAGGCAACGGATGCTCCCCTGAATACTTGGGTTTGTGCTCTTCAGGAGGCACTTGCCAGTTTCCTCACAAGGTTTACTCTGTGTTTGATTTTCCTTGCAATATTTACCAGACACTTGTGGTACTTGAGATACCTATCAATTGTTACACGAAGATATTTAGGGTTGATGTTGTAGGTAACTGTACCAGTACTGAAGCCAGGAGACAGTTGTTGCCTTGCCTGCTAGCTTGAAATATGAAAGCAACACACCTTTGTTTTCATAAGATTTGGTTTGAGGCACCATATGGTTAAGTATTTGTGGAGGTTACTTAAGTCCTCTGTTACTTCCTCACATTTTTCCATCTTTGTTGTACAGTAATCACTAGATTGTTAGTGTACATGATTTTGTGACATGTAGTATTCATCACATCTGCTGTGTGCAAGTTGAAAAGAATTTTGCAATATGATAGATCCCTTTGGAAGCCCGTTGTTCATTGGTACCACCAGCTACTTTGATCACCATGATGTACTTTAAACCGGCGACCTGTTAACATTTCATTCGGTAGGTTTAGTGACGCACTGGCATGTGGTTGCACATAGAAATTTAAGTAGCAAACCCTCCCTCCACACCATATAATGTGCTGTGGAAAAATCCACAAAGATCTTCATTTTCTTCTTAAAATCCACCTCGATGTGTGTTGTCAGTGTCGTCATTTGTTCACAGCATCGTCTGCCCAGTCTAAAACCTGCTTGTTCTGGTGAAACAATATCATTAATCTGCTCTTCAGTTCATGAGAGAATCATCCTTTCCAAAAATTTATAACCAGGGGTAAGAAGAGAAATTGGGAGGAACTGATTAGGACTTTCCCAGTTTTTGGATGGTGATAATCTTCACATTTTTAAATACCTTAGGCAGTATGGCAGTCTTCAGTATCACATTGCACATATTTAGAAACCATGCTTTTGTGACATGGCCAGCACACCTAAGGAACTTTGGGGATGGTTTATCGTTTTCCGCTTCCTTTCTACATTTGGTAAACATCAGCGTTTCATCCAGTTCCTCTGCATTAAAAGCGTGAGAAATTGTTTCATTTGGGAACAGTGATCTCCTTGCTGTGTGTGGTTTTTGTCTCCCGGAAGTTTAGAGACTTTCAGAAGGTGTGACACTAAAGTGTTTCATGATACTACATGACTTTTCCTTCAGGTTGTGGAGCTGCCCTTGATTTCTGAATTAGTGCCGAAGCTTTCCTGTTAGAGTGAGTGTTTTTTCTTACAGATCTTTCTCCTGGAATTGTTTAGGGCCTGTAGGAGTTTTGTGGCAATGTCATGGTCACCAGTGTCTTTAAATTGCATAAATAGAGCTTCACTATCACAATTCCAAACCAGTATGTACACTTTACGGTAACCATGGGGGATGCTTTGTTTGGCTGCAGTTACAACTGCTTTGATGAATTACTTACTGTTTTCAGCCATAGCAGATATGGTGCCAACAAGATTGTCCAGGGTGTTTTGGAACACCTCCAAATTGGCGTTACACAAATTTCGGCGTGGTACAGTCACCACATTGTTGGCGGTGACAAACATGTCAAAGATAGTGCACAAGAACTTGGCAGTGTTGGCTATGTGGGAAGTCATGTAACACAACTCTATGCACTGTCTGCAATGAGCTTGAGAGTGTCTCATTGAACACAAGACATAAGTCAAGAGTGGACATCATGCCCCCCCAGGCTGCTGATCTAAAGGTGCCTTTCCCATTGGCATCATAGAAAAGGCTTACATAATTTTGTTCAGTCCTATCACAAACTTGCAGCCATCTTCACCTTCCGCTACATATCCCCATTTTGTAGTGATGTTAAAATCTGCAACATAGAGTGCTGGGTATGGCACTGAAGATAACACAAGATGGCCAGCATTTGCTGGGAGCTTTATAGACCTTAGCTAATTTCCCGTTGTTCATTGAGCCACCAGTGTCATGGCATCATCCATGTTTTTAGATACCTGTGCTAGATCACAGTGAGCACATGTTACAGTACCTTGCTTAGGGTGCTTCATGCTTCACACTAAGGTATAACCTGGAATTAGTCCCTTGTGATGGAGATTCAGTTTGTCTTGCGTAAGTGTTGCCTGCAATGCAGCCACATCAACTTTATGCTTCAGCAGGATCTTCGAGAGCACATCACATTTTTCTCTAGATATTCCATCAACATTTAGCTGTAAGATTCGGAGATTGACTGGGCCTTGGAAAGGACTATTCCTTCTCATGATGTTAAAAAATCTCTCTTGTTTTTTAATTCAGTATTACACCTTCTACGAGCGTTAGTCTGAGTGTTTTGTTACACTCAATTTTCAGAGACACTTGTCATTCTTTCCTTGCTGGCAAAAGCTACTCATTTGAACTGCGCTCATGGGGATCTCTCGCATTCCCCTTTTAGCCCATTAATTATCCATATTCAATAAAACTATTGTAAATATGACCAATATGTTATTTCTTTGCATTCACAGCTATTATAATGTATTTTCCCTTAAGATATGTTGGATTTGAAATGGCTTACACTGAGTATGGTGGTTGAGCAGTTAATGCTCTGGCCTTGGATTCGAAAGGACGGCGGTTCGAATCCCCATCCGGGCATCCAGATTTGGGTTTTCCATGGTTTCCCCAAATCACTCCAGGTGAATGCCAGGACGCTTCCTTCAAAAGGCCATGGCTGAATTCCTTCCGCTTCCTTGTCCTCAGTCCGATCCCACCTCTAATGGCCTCAATATCGATGAGGTGTAAAGCTATCAGTAAAAACAAAAAATAAATAAATAAATGTGCTTACAGTAATTGTTTTTATATTCCAAGTGATGAATTTCCATCTTTTATTTTTCATTATATTTCCCACTAACCGTTTCCTGCAACTTTGTTCACTGGGGCTATTAATGTATTGACCTTTCTCTTAAACATACATTGTCTGCGAGGGGGGAAAAAAGACTGTAACTTAGTTCCTCTGAATAATATGATGCTGACCGTACTCTGAATCTAAATAAATATTTTGACAGCAAGACATAACTAAAACCAACCAGTAGTTTTGGTGTGAATCCCATTCAATGCAATAATTTTTCATTACTGTTTCAATAAAATTCATTTATTAAGACATTTCACATATTATGCTTCACAATAGAGTATAGTTAATCTGAAAGTCAAATTTCTAAATTTTATTTAGCATTGAATGCTCTTATTGATTAAGAGCACATATCATCTGTCGATAACTGATGAGATGCAGATTATCAATGTATTATTAGTTAAACCTGGCATTTATTTACTCTTCAATGGTAGTAAATGGCAGCCCAGTTTTGTATTCTTCTTTTTTGCTGCTTAAATGCATTAGTAATATTTTTCAACCTAATTTAAATTTTCTTTTTCTTTCCATTTATTAGATGGAAGATCCATGGATGATGAAGACATTGATATAAACAGCAGTGATGAAGAAATGAGGGACATTTCTGAAGATGATGACAATCTTGATGACAGTATTGATGGAGATGAGATTAACATTGATGAGTTAGGTGAAGATGATGATGGCGAAGAACTCATATTTGATGGTGATGATGATAGTGAATCAGACATAAAATCATTACAAGAAGCAGTGCGTGACAAAACATTTTCTCTTAAGGTTTGTAATTCCTATATTTACAGTTTGCCCTTTACTGAATGTTGTCTTTTTGAATGGTAGTAGCACCATAAGCAGGAAATGGAATTGGATAAATAAAATCTTAATCTATCTGTACTGTTATAAATCTGTAAGTGAACTGTATGTGTCTTGAAAGTTTGAAATAGCATCGTGCCAGAACTACTACAGATATTAGAGTGGTATTTTAAATTTTGAAAGCTTCACATCCAGATTAAAATAAATGATAATAGTCAATGACTCATGAATACCAAGGAAACGATCAAGAAATTATAATCATTTTGAGATGAAAGAAATAGGAGTCTCAGATCAGTCTGTATTTGAGATGAACACTTCTTTCGAGAAATACTGACAGAAGGTCACACTACTACTTCTGTTTTAGGTTATTTAGATCAATTTTCTGAAATGCAATACCTTAAAATAAATGGAAGTTATGAATCAAATATAATAAGAATAAGTAATCTTTAATTTACTGTAAACGTCTTTGTGCTTTAAGAGATACTAGTCGAACAAGGAGAGGTATTCAGTCTGGAAATTGAATTGAAGAATGCTCAATGTCGATTTATAATGTTACATTTCAGGTATTTCATCCTAATAGTGTTTACACTGGTGAACCTTTGTTTATGAGAAATTAAAACTTAAAAACTGTGATATTCTAAATGGTTGATCCATGTCTATAAAGAAGCAATTAACATTAAGCAGCTGAGTAGTTACTTAGTTTTATTGTTGTATCTGTATACGAAGGTTGTGTGTTTGATCCCCGCTTCCCGAAAGTATTTTTATTTTCTGTGTACATTTCATTTCACTTCTGTTTGCTTTCTGCAGTATTAAAGATAATTTTTTTTATTAATATTCACCGAAATAATTGTTTGTTTTTCCCCTAAAGATTAGAAAGTCTCTTATCTGAAACTAGAAGATTTCTCTTTTTGAAGAAGTCTCTTGTTGCTAGTGCTATTCTGCTTCTAATATCATTCTTGATTCGGCCATCAGTTGTAATTTTATGTCCTAAGTAACAGAATTCACTTACTTTTCACTTGCTTTTGATCCAATTTTTATGTTTAATCTATTATTATTGTTATATTTTTTCTATATTTAATCACTTTTGTCTAGTTTTGGTTTATATTTAGTCAAAAAATCTTCCTTCAATATGTTTTTCTTGCCATTAAATATATCAAGTCTGTTCTGTTAACAGGACTATGTCATAAGCAACTCGTAGCATATTTTCTTCTTGAGCACTTATGCTGCAATTAAATTTTTCTTTTACCTGCTTTATTGCTTCCTCTGCATAAAAATTGAATAGTAAATGGGGATAGATGACAACCTTGTCTCTCACCTTTTTTAACTGATGAATATCTCTCCTGATTCTCTATTTTTACTATAGCCACTTTATTATTATATGGATTATATTTAAAGTTTTGAACTTCTTGCCCACCTAACATTATCAAAAGCTTCTTCTAGATCAGCAAATGCCATAAAAGTATATTTGTTTTCCTCGATCCGCTCTTCCAGTATTAATCTTAAAGCCAGAATTGCTTCCCTTATACTGTGATTTTTGCTAAACCCAAACTGATCTTCACCTACTATCTCTTCTACTACCTTTTCTATTCTTTTGTATATTATTCTAGCCTGTAATTTTGTAGCTTGTGATGTTAGACTTATGATGCGATAATTCTCACATTTGTCAGTTTGTAATATCTTCGAAAGTGTAAAGATGACACCTTTATTAAAATAAACTGGGGTACCTCCTCATTCGAACTGTTTAATGTAAGTTGGAACTATCTTGGATTTCTTCTTCTCCTGGGAGTTCAGGAGTTCTCCAGGAATCTCATCAATTCCAACCACCTTATTTGATTTCCTTTCAAAGCTCTATCAAATTCTGTCTTGATAACAGGACCTCCTAAGTCTTCCACTTTCTTACTTCAGTAAAAGTGTTCAAATCATCCCTGTCATACAGTTTTTGTATGTATTACTTTCATGGTCAGCTCTATCTTCTGAGCTTAAAAGAGGTTGTCCATCAGCAGCTTTAGTGTTTTTACATCTTTTCTTCATTTCTGAAAAATTTGTTTGGTTCTCCTATAAGCCACATTTACTTTACTTACGACCATTTCCTTTTCTAATTCTTCACACTTTTCTTGCAGTCATTTACTTGTCTTTTGCTATCTTGCCTTTCCTGTTTGTTTGATTTCTAAAATGTCTGTATCACTTGTCAGGCGTAGATGTGAATGGGAGAGAGTGGTCACACTTTCGTGTAGCCTTCTGATACCTATAATATTAAATAAGTTGGCTGCCATGTATTCGTATTATAACCCAAAAAAAGAAGGGTGATTGAAATAAATTCACTTGACACAGTTTTAAAGAATCACACAATACTTATATTCTTGAAATTAAGTTCACTTTTACAATATCGGTACCAGAAACGTGGATAAAACATCGAACAACAGTTTCATTGAAGATTACAGGCTAAGCACATTTGTACGAGAAGACAAACTCACTAAGTCCATCAACTTTAGTGAGTTGCCCCAACAACTACCACTCGGAGCTGTTCGCCCCGCTAGCTAGTGCGAAGTTATGCGATCACTTTCCGGTGAAAGAATGAAACTATCCCGGCACGAAGTTACTTCATTGAAAAGCACTGAGAGACTGAGACAATCTAGGATGTATGCAGGGTTTTTTATAAGCTTCACGCGGCCTATTACATCAGCAACTTTTTTCTTTAATTAATATCTCCTAAAGTACTAAATAGTTTAATTTGCAATTTATACAAGGGCTTCATATAATCACATTCTGTTTTAATTTAATGTAGTATTCAAAATGGTTTCTATAGGCTTAATGTTAAAGTCTCTTACGTCACCAGTTAGGCACGATCTTACGCGCTGTAACAACAATTAGCGACAATCTATCTTTAAAAACTTAATTATCTGACAATTGCTTAAACTTTTTACCAAAACCATTACATATTTGTAATCGTCTTAATTTAGGCTATCTACTGATATAATTTTTTCAGTTGTATTCCTTTTAGTTAAAAAGTTAATTATTTTCTCTTAATTAAAACCACTAATTGAACTTTGCGAAATTAGTTAATTTTACTATCAAAATGTTCGGAACAGTGGTGACTATAGCTAGTGATAAAAGTTCAGCTGTAGCTTTACTCAATCTAAAGTTATCTCAAATCTTAAATTTTTGCTTTCCTGATTGTGTGTTTCAAAACGTGATCAAACTTAATTATCTCTCAAACTAAATTTTTCCCGGTATAATGAACACACTTTAAAATGATTCTAATGGTTTTAAATAAACTGAAATCTGTTGGATTGAATGAAAAGTTACTTGCTGGGTAGGGGAACTCTTAAAAGCCAGAAAGCAAAGTGTTAGAGAAGGAAATACATTATCAAGAGAGAGAGAGAGAAGTGCCACAGGATAGTGTATTGGGACCATTTATATTCATTATTCTAATGAATGATTAGTGTTGCAAACTGAAAAAAAAAACAAATTTTTTTTTTTCAGATTTGTGAAAAAAAACCTAGCACCCTCGTTTTTTTTCTAATTTTTTTTTTTTTTTTTTCAGAAAACTATCTATTTGATAAATTATAGTTTTATTTATGGAACTTACATTTTACATGTGTGTTTTAAACCTTACTAAATCATATAATATCTTACATAATGATTCATAAATGTATCCATATAGGTAACATAATTTTTTATTCATCTTCTATGTCGGAACCACATTCACTAGTATCAGTACTACCAACACTAGTTCGGTCGGAGTTGAAATTTTCTGTTTCTTCTTCTATCCCCTCTAGATCCATAACTTCAGAAATAGTTACATTTTCTTTTACTGGTTGTATTGAATGCAAAAGCTTTTGAGATTGCAATTTTAAATTGTGAGCAAAGTACACACTGTGAATGAAGACTGCGCCGATAGTTGTGTATTATGGTCTTTTAAGTTTGAATTTAAATATATTATCATACAAAATAGGAGCTTTATTTGTTTTCAATCGTTGGTTTACGCCAACGGTTGCAAGCAAATTATTCATAATTACTGACAATGACTCAGTATTATCACTATACGCTGTGAGTTTAACAAGTATACGAATATAAGGAAAGCACAACAAGTAATAAAAAGAGGCAAAAACCGTAGTTAAATTTCCTAATTTTTTGAAAAGATTCGTAGGTCTACAGATAATTTTGTAGGGCCTGGCAGCACTAGTTCAAATAGTGAGTATCAATCCAAACAACGGGGAACGGGGATTCCTTCTCGCGCAACCTAGCCTTTTCGGGAAGTCCCGATTCGTAAAAGAAAACTTCAGTTGATGTTACCAATATTTTTGTAATTTTTTTTTTTTCTACTGAACCAGAAAGATATAGTAGATTTAAAAGTAAGATAAGTACTTAGTATAAACTCTAAAACAGTCATATTAAATGATAAATGCCTTAAAAATTTGAAATTTAGTAGTTATGAAAAAAACATGTCGCGGAAAAAAAAACATGTTTATTTTTTTCAGAGTTTTTTTTTCATGTTTTTTTTCACGTCAGAAAAAAACTGTTTTTTACAACACTATGAATGATGGTGTTCATGGGTTACAATCAGAGTTTAGGTTTTTTGCAGATGATTTAATGGCACACTGTAGGATCAAATAGATGAAGACTGAAAAGCTGCAGGGTGACCTGGATAGAATATCTAAATGTATAGGTAAGCAAGGAATGAAGATAAATACCAGAAAAAGTCAACTTATTAAATACACAGATAAAAAGACTAAAGGTTAATTATGATTATAGGGTGGGGGCAGAATTGCTTGTTGAAGGCTTGAAGTGTAAATTTTTGGCATAACGTTTGATAACAAACTCAACTGGGCAGAGCACGTTGGGTGGGTGGTAGGAAAAGGTTACAAAATCCTCCATTTACTGGAGAGTGAAGAGATGATGAACCAGTGAAGTTAGGGAATTGGGTTACAAAACTTTGGTCAGAACATTGGTTAAATATGGTGGTGTAGTTTGGGACTCACATTTTGGTTACCAAATATGGGAGTTGGAGAGTGTGCAAAGAAGAGCATCTAGATTTTTTGTGCAAATTATCGCAGGACCCAGTCAGTCACTGGTATGATAAAGGGGCTGGATTGGTAATCATTGGAGGAAAGGATGAGGGTGAAGAGAGAGCTGAGAATGTACAGGGCATATGCTGGTGAAGTGACTTGAAGGGATATTGATTAAAGAATTAGTACTAGTCCATGCAAGATGCAAAGGGAAAGGCGACCATGACCAGAAGCTGGTGCACAATTTCATGCGTCGAGCATGGTGGGTGAGCGGTTAACGCTCTGGCCTCGCATTTGAGAGGACGCCGGTTTGAATCCCCATCTGGGCATCAAGATTTGGGTTTTCCATGGATCCCCAAATCACTCCAGCGAATGCCGGCATGCATCCTTCAAAAGGCCATGGCCGCATTCCTTCCCGTTCCTTGACCCTGGCCCCATCCCAACTCTTAATGACCTCGACAGGCGTAAGGCCATAAGCAAAAAAAAAAAAAAAATAATAATTTCATGAATAAGGGAGTGGGAAATTTTTTTTGTTGGATATGGTGTCAGGGATTGGAACAAATTACCAAGTGAAGTGATGAATAATTTAACTAAAGCATTTAATTAATTTAAAATAAAATTTTTAAATCATAAAAGCAATTGGCGGAGGAATTTAACACTCCAAATTATAAAAGAATTTTTTGTAAAAAAAGGGGTAATGAGATAACTAGCCAAAGCATTAGCTTTTAGATTTATTATTGGGCCTCCCATGACTAATTGAGGTAATACCTTGCTCAGTATCATCAAGCTCATCTTCTCAATTAATATCAATGGAATAGAAATAATACAGGGTGTCCACAAATGTATATCAGGGTTTTAATGCTTTATAAGATTTATTACATTATCCTTACTGTTATAAATGATATGTCAAATAAAAGAGCAACTCAAACAGTTTTATATACAAACTTACAAGTGTTCTATGTGGGCACCATTTGTCACACGGCACACATCAAGTCTGTAGCCGAGTTCTTCCCAAACGTTGAGCAGTGTGTCTTCAGTAACTGTTGCAACAGCTGCTTCAATCCTCTGTCGTAATTCAAGGAGGTCGGCTGGTAACGGAGGCACATACACACGATCCTTGATGAAACCCCAAAGGTAGAAATCGCATGGCGTTAGATCAGGTGAACGTGGAGGCCACGCATAGCAAGCTCTGTCATTGGGCCCCTTGCGGCCAATCCAGCGGTCGGGTACAGTTACGTTCAACCAACCGCGTACTTCGTTATGCCAGTGAGGTGGTGCACCATCTTGCTGGAAAATGAAGTTCTCTGGTTCATATTGTTCCAACTGAGGGAAGAGCCATTGCTCTAGTGTATCAAGGTAAGAAGTACCAGTTACAGTCGGTTCATCAAAAAAGAAAGGTCCGTAAACTTTCCGCCGGGATACGGCACAAAAAACATTGATTTTAGGGGAGTCTCGTTGCACTTGTACGATCTCTTGAGGATTTTCTGAGCCCCAGATCCGCACATTATGAGTGTTAACATGTCCACTGAGGTGAAAGGTCGATTCATCACTGAAGACAACATGATGTAGAAAATCTTCGTCGTCATGTAACAACATTTCGTTAGCGAATTTGGCACGTAAACCATGGTCTGCAGGCTTTAGAGCCTGTAACAACTGTAAACGGTAAGGACGTAGTTGCAAGCGTTTCCTTAAAACTTTCCAAACAGTCGACTTAGAAATTTCTAATTTGCGACTAGCCTTCCGAACAGATTTCTTTGGGCTACGAGTGAACGACTCTCTCACTCGCTCAACAGTCTCTTCGCTAACTCTTGGTCGTCCCGCGCTCTTCCCTTTACAAAGGCAGCCTGTATCTTCAAACTGATGATACCATCTACGGATGTTATTGTCACTTGGAGGATCACGCCCGAACTTAATGCGGAACGCACGCTGCACAATAACTACAGATTCAGTCTTTGCAAACTGTAAAACACAAAACGCTTTCTCTTCACTAGTCGCCATCTTTGCTACTACCGCATTCTAGCGGATCGCAGCGGAAACATTTCACGCACATGCGCACTAGTGCCAACGAACAAAACTGTTTGAGTTGCTCTTTTATTTGACATATCATTTATAACTGTAAGGATAATGTAATAAATCTTATAAAGCATTAAAACCCCGATATTCATTTGTGGACTCCCTGTATAACTGTATTCCTTCGAGAGTCGTGAAACAACACAAAAATAAAAGAAACGGTAGTTTTAATTTAATTAGGACTGAAAGCATTTATCTCAATCTTGAAGTTTTTTTTAATAGAAAACATTTGAGTTATTTCCATCCTGGGAGCATAAGAAACAAAATAATAATAATTATTATGCGTATCCATCGTTTGACTCATGAGTTATGGTCTTGAGTTCGTACAAAAAATAGAAAAAAGCACCTTCCATTTTTTCCGAATTTTCCTGGTAACTTCTTCAATTTTTCTTTCCCTATTTTGACTATTATAAATGTATTTTTTTGTTAAATAATTGGTCTATAGGAAGAATTTCCAGTTTTTCCCTAATTTTCAGAGCTACTTTTTCAGTATTTTGAACCTTACGATCATTTTTTTTTTAAAAATAGCCAAATCGGTCCATACAAAAAATATTTTCAGTTTTTCCCAAATTTTCCTATTTTGTGGGGAACTTTCCCAGTTCTTCTTTCTTTAAATTCTTATTCGAACTATTCAACATTTTTTAAAATAACAAAATTGGCCCATACAAAAAAGATCTTGTACACATTTGTAAAATAATGAAAATACTTAAAACTTAATTCCATTATATAATAGTGTAATATATGTTACAAAATCAAATGTGTCATATTGTACACTGTGATTTAAGATCTAAAACTGAAAATTCTAAGATTGCATAAAACAGCTTAATTTATGAAATTTCAAAGTCCTGAAAAGGGCTCAATTTGTGAAATTTCAAAGTCCTGTCATGGTCGCCATGTAGGAAAAAAAATTGGCTTGTTCTGGTTCTTCTTTACAAATGGCATTTTAATATTGATCGTCCCAATGTTCAAAATTTCAATTCTTTCCTATACTTTATTCTCTGCAATATTTAATTTAATTAGACCGGTCGCCAATCCAAATAATTTTATCGTAGGGTTTTCCAATGATAATTTAAAAATATTGTTCTAAACACAGATTTTAAAGTCCAGTAATTTATTGTTCAAAGGCATCTTTACTCTGACAACAGGAATTGTTTCCAGAAAGACTTCGTTCCGAAAATTGCAGATTAATGCCACGATAATTATCTACACTCCATTCAGACACAATAAAAGTTCACTCCACTTGAAACCTCCAACGAAATCTTACTAACTAACAAATTAAATTTGGGAAAAGAAGTTTGTTTAGTCAATGATCCATTTAAAAATTATAGTTGCTGTCTACGAATATTCCAAGTCCAGTTATTCATGATTGACCTACGCTATGATACGCAACATCGCTGTCCTTGACCATAACGCCTGCCCGCACTTCATATGTTCACCCTCTAGCTGTTTGAGACTAATGTAGCCGAGGTCATCCCTCTGGTTTCTTGTATAGCCTCCCCCAAGCAACGCTATCCCTGATGGAATTTTCCACTCCATTTGGCACCCTCTCTACGCTCTCTGTCTCTCCTATCTCTCTCTTACTGCCGTGGGCTACAAAGGCTTCTCCCCCAAGTTTTTTCTGATTTTCATGAAAGTTTATAGTAACATAGAGTTCAACTGGAGACTTTCCCGGCGTAACATAGAGTTCAACATACTAAGCATTTTCTATCCTTATAAAATTTTTCATATCTGCTCTCCTATTGTTGTTATTAATTTTCGAAGTTTAATAAACCTATTTTCTAGATCTAGTGTCCCAACTATTTGTTCTAGCGTGTTTGTTCAAATCTTCAGAAATTCTACATATTTTGATGATTAATTTGGTGTATCTTGCTCCCTTCTAAAAACCTTTCATTAAAATGATATTGTCTCTCAAAGTTTTTATCCCTTCTTGTTGACCATCATTGAATTCAGATTAAATACTTTGAAATTTAATATCTTATATTGAGAGTGCGTTGTTTTGATCAAACGTTCTGCCAAACTTACCTAAAAAAATTGCGCTTTCATAAAAATTTGGTTCCTCCCCGAAGTTTTGTCTAGTTTAGTGTCTCCTTTCTTGACCTGTGTTTCTACCTATTCTAGATGGTCTATTTAGCTACGATGAGTTAACAGCTTTCGCTTTGAAATTACTTTTAAAATACTTCCACTCAACTCAACGATCTCAAACTGCTGCCATCATCTTTTCACAAGAAGACCTTTAATCTGATGTAATTTTCTTTTGACTACTTATTTTATTCTCGACTTACTATTTTTTCCTTTATTGAAAAACTACCTTGAAACTCGTCATACTTACTCTAAATTCCGTTGAAACCATATTTTGTACTTCTAAACCAAGATTCAATACTTTCATCCCTGTATCTTAATTCATTTACTACCATTCTTTCATACCTCTATGAATCTGCTGGCTGTTGCGTCATCACTGCTACAAAGTGACTCTGTTCTGATTTTAAGACTGCGCATAACTTCCTTTAGAAACTTTGTACAACATTGAGACTACTACCAATGTGATTGTTACATTCCCTTCTACACCTGATAGTGTTATCTTTTGCGGGAAATATCACTTTGGGTAACCTACTAAAACTGATACCAAACATCCTCCCTTTCTCGTTTTCCCAGTTGCCAATAAGGGCAACTATGTTACAAACTTTAAATTTTCCTGAATTTTTCAGGCAACTTTTTCAATTTTTCTTCCTCTAAAAACTTATTCATACCACTACAAACATTTAAAAAGAAAAAAAAAGATAAATCGGTCCATAGAAAAAGTACTTTTGGTTATTCCCAAATTTTCCAGGCAACATTTCCAATTTTTCTTTCTCTAAAAACTTTATTCATACTGTTATGATTTTTTTTTAAAAAAAATGGCCAACCTGGCCCATAAGAAAAGCACTTTCAGTTTTTCCTGAATTTTCCAATTTTCCTAGCAACTTTTCCAATTTTTCTTTCTCTAAAAAACTTACTTGGACTATTACAAAGATTTTTAAGAAATAAACATTGGTCAATAAAAAAGGCAATTTAAGTTTTCCCAAATTTTCCAATTTTATAGGCAACTTTTCAAAATTTTCTTTCTCTAAACACCTTATTCAGATTATTACCATTTTTTTTTTATTTATCAGTCGTTAGAAAAAAGTTCTTTCATTTCTTCCTAAATTTTCAATTTTTTTTGGTCTCTGAATACCTTTTTCGGACTATTACGAAGATTTAAAAAAATACACAAATTAGTCCATAGAATAAATCATTCAGTTTTTCCTGAATTTTCCAATTTTCTAGGCAACTTTTGCAATTTTTCTTTCCCCTACTAACCTTATTGTACTATTATGAAGATAAAAAAGATACCATAAAGGTACTTTCAATTTTTCCTAATTTTCCATTTTTCTAGGCAACTTTCCAAATTTTTTTTCCTTATACACCTTATTCCAACTATTACAAATACTTTTTTAAAAAATAGGCAAATCAGTCATTAGAAAAAGTACTTTCACTTTTCCCTGAATTTTCCAGGTTACTTTTAAATTTTTCCAGTCTCTGAATACCTTTTTTGAACTATTATGAAGATTAAAAAAAAAAAATTAGCCAAATTGGTCCAAAGAAAAAAGTATTTTGTTTTTCATGAATTTTCCAATTTTCCCAGCAACTTTTCCATTTTTCTTTCTCTGAATAATTAATTCGGACTATTATGAACATTTTTTTCCCCAGAAATTGCCAAATCAGTCCACAGAAAAAAGCAATTTAAGTTTTTCCTGATTTATTCGGATTTTTTAATTTTTATTTCCCTAAAAACCTGATTCGAACATTTAAAATTTTTTTAATCAAAATCGCTCGAGCCTTTTTCAGGTGATGCTATTACCAACGAACAGTATTTCATTTTTATTTATATAGACAATGGTACAATAAAATATGTACCACATGTTAATAATATACCAAATATAAAAAATTAGGATAATATCGGTTTAAGTGGTCCACAACATTATTTTTGACAATTTACTGGTCCTTGGGTTGAAAAAGGTCGAGAAACGCTGTCCTACAGTATCACTTTCTTTTCGTTCTCCCACTATCAGTTTCCAATCACCCATAATTATTAGATTCCCCCCCCCCCCTTTTTCATGTATTGGATTAATTCTTGAATTTTATAATAGATTTTCTCTATTTTTTTCATCATCTTCCTGTGACATTGGCATACACACTTACACTAACGTGGTTGGAGCAGGCTTAGTTTTGACCCTTGTCAAAATAATCCTGTCACTAAATCGTTTGTAATAACATGTCCATTTCTCTACTTTCTTGTTCATCACAAAAACCACATCAGTAACTCACTGACTAATTATTCTGTGTTCTCCAGACCAGAAATCCTGTGTCCTTCCACTTAATGTCACTAATCCCAACAACATCTAACTTAAGTCATTCCATCTCCCTTTTTAAGTTTTCTAATCTACCTGCACTATTCAGACTTATAACATCCCACACTCTTAGGTTTCTATCCATTCTGATTACATTACTGCTCTTTGAGAAGTCTCCACCCAGAGGTCTGATTGAGGTACTATTTTACCTTCAGAAAATTTTCTCAAGAAGAAGCTATCATTCTACAAGTAATTGATAGAATTACATGGACCTGAGATACACTTGGGCTATTTAAAGCAGTGGCTTCCCCCACTCTTCTGCCTTCCTTTTGAAATTAGGAGGCCTATTTCAGTTACATTTGTAATATTACGATTTTTCTCTGTTGAACTGGAACCTTCTCAGATAAATGTATTATATCAGTAAGTATAGGTGCACGCAAAATTAATTTTAACAGCATATCTGTTTTTGGAAATTTTATGCCACAAGGATGGGAATTGTACACTGAAGAGCCAAAGAAAATGGTATAGGCATGCATATTCAAACACAGAGATATATAAACACTCAAAGTACGGCGCTCTGGTCGGCAACGCCTATATAAGACAACAGGTGTCTGATGCAGGTGTTAGATCGGTTACTGCTGCTACAATGGGGTTATCACGATTTAAGTGAGCTTGAATGTGGTGTTGTAGTCGACACCCGAAAGATAGGACACAGCATCTCTGAGGAAGTGATGAGGTGGGGACTTGCCCATATGATCATTTCACGAGTGCACCATGAATATCGGGATTCTGGCAAAACATCAAATCTCTGACACCGCTGCGGCTGGAAAAAGATCCTGCAAGAACGGGACCAACGATGACTGGAGAGAATTGTTCAATGTGACAGAACTGCAACCCTTCCATATATTTGCAGTGGATTTCGATGGTGGGCCATCAACAAGTGTCAGCGCGCAAACCATTCAACGAAACATCGTCGATATCTGCTTTCAGAGCCGAAGGCCCACTCGTGTGCCCTTGCTGAGTGCACGACACACAGCTTTGTGCCTCGCCTGGGTCTGTCAACACCGAAATTGGATTGTTGATGATTGGAAACATGTTGCCTGGTCTGACAAGTCTCATTTCCAATTGTATCGAGCGAATGGACGAGTACGAATATGGAGACAAGCTCATGAATTCATGGACCCTGTATGTCAGCAGGGGACTGTTCAAGCTGGTGGAGGATCTGTAATGGTGTGGGGCGTGTGCAGTTGGAGTGACATGGGACCCCTTATACATCTAGATATGACTATGACAGGCGGCACACACGTACGCATCCTGGCTGATCACCTGCATCCATTCATGTGCATTGTGCATTTTGACAGACTTGGTCAATTCCAGAAGGATAATACGACACCCCAAATGTCCAGAATTGCTACAGTGTGGCTCCAGGAACACACTTCTGGCCACCAAACTCCACAGGCATGAACATTATTGAGCCTTGCAACTTTCCATTCAGAAGAGATCTGCATCCCCTTGTACTCTTGTGGATTGATGGACAGCCCTGCAGGATGCATGGTGTCAATTTCCTCCAGCACTACTTCAGACATTAGTCGAGTCCATGCCAAGTCGTGTTGTGGCACTTCTGCATGCTCGCGGGGACTGTACACGATAGTAGACAGGTGTACCAGTTTCTTTGGCTCTTCAGTGTATCATCTGCCAAAAATTCTAACAAAAATCCTTCAAAACATTTACTAAATGTTGAATATCAGTGTGAAATATATACATGTGAAGCTGCTGTTACAATGCATTTCACTATTCAGCTCTTATGTTTTCCAAATGCCCACTGCGACAACGATGGTTACATTAATAAGTAGCCTGGACCAGAAGGAAGAATGCTCCTAGCTATCATTGTTTTGAAGTACATATATTGCTACCGAATTCATGAAAACTTGGCCACTGCATGCAATTCGTGATAATGGCTCAGGAATATATTAATATGTTATCACAAAAACTTGTCATTGACTTTGTGTAGTTTATAAGATAGGATAGGGAAAATATACAGTTACCCGTCACTTACCACAGATGAAGGCAGGAGGGCGAGACACGTAAAAACACAAAAACAAACGAATTGCACAATATTTCGACTTTAGTCTTAGTCATGTGGGAGGCGAGACATATGGCAGGGGGAAAGATGTGGTCACATCCCAACCCGCCACATGATCACCAAATCTAAGGGAAAGTTTTTTCATGAATTTTACATTTTTTGCTTCTCAATGTTAATATTTGGTATCAAAATAAAAAGAGTAAAGAATACATACACACACACCAAGGTTTGCACGTGTGAAACATTAGCCAAATCCTAGTATTCAATAAACGCATACAATAATAGAGTGGGATTCTCATCATAGTTCTGCATATAAAGAGCAAATTTTATAAGCCTTTTGCTGTGTTATTTACAAGAAAAATCTCTTGTAGGTGGCATAGACATCAGACAGGTCACTTTTAACTATCTCAACTACAGAATTGCTATAAATGATTAATATTATCATTTATACCTTCATATCAAAGATTAATAATTACATAGATTTTATTAGATTTCCTGGTGTCTTTGTTTATATGAAAAATGTTCTGCCATCATTTTTTTGCTAGTAGCTAGAATTGTGTAAATAGTTGGGAACTGTGACTAGGGAAAATATTATTAGTTTTTTGTTTATAAGTCCTTAATATTTATAATTAAACATATGCTATATACAAGAAAAAGTGATGATGGTATGATAAGGGTAAGAACTATAATCATAGATATTTAGCGAGTAAAGTAAATCTCTAGTTTTGTCTTTCCTCTCCTATAAAAATTTAGAGAATCAGTATTGTTTATAGAATTTTAAATGGTGCAATGATCCTTGTTTAGAAATATAATAGTACACCAGTTTAAGGTTTCTTTAATTATTTATGATGGATTATTTCCTAGCAAAATGTATATTGCGGCATTTTATTTGTACTCAAAAATGTTTTAGAATGAGAAAAAGCAAAAGAAATCGCTGAAGGCTAAAGGTTTAGATGGAGACACATTTGTACCGGCGGAAGAATTTGCTGAAATATTGGAAGATACAGGAGCAAGAGATCCCTATTCTGGTAGCAGTAGTGCAGTATCAAACAAAGATAATGCAGGTATGTTGTTGTTGCACTAATAAGATATGTAGAATTCTTACAAGATATTGTAATATGCTTCTTTAAAAGTTACTATTTTTAAACATGGTATATTGGAAATCGTAAAGATATTTTAAAAAATTTAACTGATTACTTTTGGTGTCCCATTTCTGTGACAGATTTTAATTTTGTCCTGTTTATCATACAGTAATATTTATCAGTTATCTACCCTGAGTTAATCATACTCTAATTGAATGCCATTATTACAGAATTAAGGGGTTAATTGGTTTGGTAAATATATCAGAATGATACTTGATTATTTCTGTAACTGTCCAAAATTAGGCCTAATGAGATATGGTGTTATAAAGCTTGAGGTCACCACTCGATAACTTTAGAAATGTCTACTTTTAAACCACACACCCACATAAAGGAATTTCTAATTAAAAGTTACAAGTACACAGTTCACTGAAATTTATTCTAGAACCTGAAAAGTTTCTGTTGCACCTGTACCTACAACAGGCATTGACCATTATCGATACTTCATTCCAAAAGGAATAAATTGCAAGAAGTTTCCTTCATTCTTACATCACATTTATGCGCCAGCAGTCATACAACAAAAAATTATTGTCTGTTTTAATCAAATAGCAAACCAGGTACCAAAATTTTACGGCCAAAGAACCGACAATAGTCACTTCTTGCAAATACACTACCAAAAAAATTATTTTCTCTATCCATTGAACATCTCAATTTTCTTTAATTTCCACAGATAATTTAAAGCCATTTATTTACGCCCAATCTCACTTTCCAAATATAACAAAGTTCCATGGTATGGCATCCTGGCATTCTCAGGTATTGCACACTGCCCAACATAGCTGCACTGCCAAACTGCAACAAAGGAAAGTGTGATGTTTCACATAGTGCTTGACGAAGTCTATGACGTGATGACCGAGATTATTTCTTTTGTAAATCTCGGAATCCAAAATCTCCCAATTTTCCCAAATGTTTACACTAGATGGCCCTCATTATTATATGACTTTTCTGTTATTATGAAAATTCTCAGATATTCTCTTATTGTAACGTAGCAGTTCATAATATTAGCAAATTAAAAGCCTAAGGGGAAAAGGAAAAAGAATAGCAACTTCAATAAATATTGTTGTTTTGATATGTTCAGAAAAGATTGTAGGATCACGGGGGGGGGGGGGGGACGGTTCTAAATTTTAGTGACAGATGGCGCTGTAAGCATCAGTATTTTGTCTACAAATGACAAATCATAAAACATATCCCGTCAGATGGAAATGGGCTTCATCTGTCCACAGAATTTTCCACGGCCAATCATTGTCCACTTCCATGCTAGCAAGAAATTCCAAAACAAAACCCTCTCTTGCTGGCAGGTCAGAAGGAAACAACTCCTGCACATGGCAAATTTTGTACGGATAGCATTGCAGGATGTTTTTAGAATGTTATGCACCATGCTCACAGGCCTGTCCAATGTTCGGGCAATTCTCCGTGCACTACACGGTTGCACATCACCGCTCGACGCCTCCTGAACTGCTGTGGCCACCTCTTCAACTACCGCCGAATCACATCTTTTCCTTCCTCTACCAGACTGCACATCAAATGAACCTGAACTTATCATCATTTTCACCAGACCCATCCGTGTCAGTCATCGGTCCAACACCTTTTTTTATACCCTTGAGGGTCCTGAACTTCTGCAGAGCTACTGGTGCAGAATCACCATTCATGTTCTTTACCCCTTCTTCAATAATATGCCGTTCAATTTTGACGTCATTCTAATCAGTGGTTTGTTTTTTAGAGCGTTTTGAAACTTAAACTTTAATTATAATCACCCCGTAGTTGCATAATGAGAAATTTCAAAACATCATATTAGTGGAGAGAAAATTGATTAGATCTTGAATAGAATCGAACCTGCAAATCTTCAGAGCAAACCTAATTCAAAATTATTGCAAACACTGTCAAAGGTTGTTGGTATTGGAGGATTTTAGGCAGAACAAACTAAATGAAATAAACTGCAAAAGATTACAATCTTAATTTCTGTCTATAAAAGCCATTTATTTAACATACAAAGATTGACATAAATAATGCGACATTATTTCCCCTTCATAATTACCCAAATTTCTTCATGTTATTTTACCTTATTAACAAAAACTCTCAAAACTTTAACTAATCATCCAGATTATTTTATGATTAAATTACCTTGATTCTGCCAGCTATTTCACTGTGAAAATACTCTTAATTATGAAAATATTACTGATTGATGTTTTACCTCCAAACCATATATCTTTGTTATCCAAAAACAGTTATTTTACATTCTTTTCTTAACATGAAATTACCATTTATCATCCTCTTTGAGTTCTACAATCTTTGTAAATTTTTTATAGCAATTAACTAGCTTAAATTAAGCTTTTATTACTAGCTACAGGAGATAGATTAGACGAACTAATCAAACTTTATTTTATTACTTCTTCCTGAATTTCTTTTAGAAATTACTCTTATTTCTTTTAGAAAACTCCTAATGTATTAGTATTTCCAAAATTTTCTAGTTTTCTTTTTGTATTGTTATAAAAACAGTATAAAAATTCTCTGGGCTCCCATTCAGGGGCACCTTAATTTAATGTGGTGTTTCAAAGTCTGTATCCAACTTTATCTATTGGTAAAGATGTAGCCAGAGGGCGAGTTTGAAATGTAGCATCAGATTGATGCACTCCCTTAGTGGGAAGCCCGAGAATTTTTTATGCAACCTATACACTGGGAAAATCTCTATTCTTTCAATGAAAACGGTCTTTTGTTAATTGGGGAGGTGTCCCTTATGGTAAAGCAGAAAGAGTGAGAAGGAAAAATGTTTTTAAGAAAATTGTTACTGGGTACATAGTCGATGGAAAAGTTAAAAAATAAAATTTGTGGAAAGCAAACTTAAACACTGTGAAAACAATGCATGGTGGTTTACATTAATCCTGACAAGGTGTGAGATGATGATAATAAGCAGCATGCTCCAGTCTCCTTATAACCTAACCTTTGTAAAGGTTGGTGGTTATAGTATGTTACAGCGATGGAATTTATTTCTCCTTTTCTTACAGTGATTCAGATGGAAGAAGCAGATTATTAAAAATACTGGATGTGTCAGGTGGTTTGATGGTTTTGGAAGTTGATATGTGCATCTCTGAATCTTTTGATTGTAGAATTCCATTGGAGCATAATTTGGAATGCATCCAACAGGAACAACTTGCTCATGGCTAGTGGTTCCAAGATCAGACAATATCTATGACCATAATAATGAAATAAATTTAGGCAATGTGAATTAATACGAAGATGTAAAAATCAAACCAATCACTTATGGCTAGAAATATGTGGTTACTGAATACAAGCAATACTTGGGTGATGTGAGAGAGTGCATTAGTCAAATAGCAAGTCTTATGCAGATATTTGTAATAAAAGTTACCATATGAATTTTGAAAGGAAACGGTAAAGAGGACAACAAAAATGAAATGTGTATAATGGTTTTTTTTTTTTTTTTTTAATAAGTGGGTAGAACTCAAATCTACTAAAAATGGCACAACTTTAAAAAAATCAAATATAAATTTGTAAAAGTTTAGGAAACCAAATAAACAAAGGAGAAGTGACTGGAAGGAGAAATGAGGAGGAAGATGTATAAATTAATTCCATGGCATTGTCTAGTGTCTGTCATATTTTCCGAGGCCAAGTGTCACCCAGAATACTCACTGACAGTGTCATACTGCTGAAATCATCAGAAGGCATCCAAATATCCTGGATACCAAACACCCTCTGGCTTTAGTCTCCAATTGTACCCTTTCCTCTTACTTCATCTTTTTGTACAGTGTGTTTAAATATGTTTCCATTTTATAAATGTGTACTTTCTATGATTTGTTATTGTCTAATTTTTCTGCTATTATTTTCTTGGCTGACATCAGAGTCATTATTTTAGATTTTAATGGAAATTAAATAAATTGCTCCCTTCATGGGTCTAGGCATGACTGGCAAGGAGAAGTTTTAAGTAAGGGAATGGGACCAGAGACTGTACTAGGTGGATATTGGTACGGTTATGAAAAAAAAAGGTTTAAAAATTGTATATGCCTAATGTGTAACAGAAGAATTGCTTTAATATAAGGAGCTGAGGGCAGTAGGGTGTGGTTTACACGTGTGAAAGAATTTTGTTGCCCTGCATACAATTTTTTTCATTACTATTTTCTGTTTTTAGCTTCACAAATTTATTTGTAGAGAAATTTACCAGAATATAAATTTATTATTTTTTGGAGGATTCTTAATTTTTTGGATAACAAGCATCATACCAATATTTAAAAGTAGATTGCTTCCACATAAGTAACATTTAGTAGGCATATAGTAGGCAAGTGTATTTGATTACATTTTTTCTTCCATTAATTTTTATTTAAACCATGCATGTTCTAATGTGCCACTAAATAAAAAATGTAAATGTAAATTATAATGGGATCCACCGATTTCTCCGTCTCCTATATAAGAATTCACGAACCTCATGAAGGGGGAAAAAACAACACTTTTTTAGTTTTTCTATATAACCTTTAAGTTTTGTCAAATAATATAGCTACAGTAAATTTGTGAAATCGATTCAGTCATTTATAATAACCTGTACTTAATGTATGAATTTCTCATTAGAATACAAAAGAAATTAATGTTAATGAACTATTATAACATTTCAGGAATAAAACAGCTGAAATGGGAAGCTGGAAGAGATTCTTGGATTAATCAAGGCTGGAAGAGAAAGCATAAATTTAAGCAAAATAGTTCAGCTAAAAGAAAAAGATACTAATTACATAGTTTTAAAACCTGTGAGATGCAGTTTGTGTTTTATTTGGTTGATTTTCTGTATAAAGATATTTTTAATTTTGTAAATATAAGAGGATAATAAAATTCACACTTATTCTCCAGCTGGGGTCAGTATTTTGAGTAAGGTAATGTAGTTACCACAGATTAATATTTCAACAAAGGTGCAATGTGAAATCTGAAACAAAAATTTTCTCTGATGAATTCGCTTTCATAAAACAGTTACTTCTCAGTGGTAGAAGGATAGTTAAAATTTGTAACTGACAAGAGTCTGAGCTACATAGTTCAAAACCGAAGAGACTGAGATGTAAATCTTACCTTCATGAATACCTAATTTACTATCAGATATTATTAGAGAATGAGGCTTTATTAATCAACTAACTTCAAAATAGGGATTATTTAATATATATATATTTAAAAAAATAAAGAAGCTTCAAGTTTATTTTAGGATTCTTTATTAATAAATAGACGAGTGGTTGAGATTTTGCAATCTTAAATTTACATGAATAAGATTTTTATTTAATTTAATTGTGATGGAATGCACACACTGGTGGCAATTTCCAAACCTTTCTTGACCCCCATATTTTCCTCCAACACGAGTGTTAATTATAAACACCTTCTGCACTTTGACAAATTATTCAATTCCCTTGATAATTTATTCCAATCCCTGACCCTCTTACCAATGACAGGAAATTTACCCACACCCATACGCTTGAAATCGAGTGCCAGCTTGTGGTCATCTTTTCTGTTCCTGCACCTCTCCAGGGTTCATACAGAATTTTAAATATTAAAATTAAGGAGTATTCAAGGAGTTCATTCAATATTTTTAAGGAGTCTTATTACATTCATCCACAATTAATGGGAAAACTCGATAATTTTAAGAATACTGTTTGCACTACTTTATTACAATGAAACAAAAAAACAATAAAACACAAACAACTAATATATATAAATGTTCATTCAAATTATCCTTTTAATATCCATTTCTAAGTTTTCCTGCCGAAACTTGTCTTCTGATTTTTATCAGTTTTCACATTATTTGCTTTAAGGTTGGGATCACTATGTGCAAAATTTCAAACTTTCTTTTCTTCTGCAATGTCTCCACAATACAATTTTTTTTTTTCTATAACACTGCTCTTACTTTATCATCGGTACAGTTTGACAGTAATGCACATCTGGAAACTTCTATCACATTTTAGAAAAATTGCAAATGATTACTGCTTGAAAAATTACACATTCCATAACAAAAGTTTTAATTTTAAAAATTGACACAATTTATTAAAAAAAAGTTCTACATAATTTTAAGATCTGCTCTTTTAATGGATATCTGTTCATCTATTTTCGCTACATCTAGACATTTTTCTTTAATAGTTTTCCTTAACATATTAGACTTAAGAAAAAAAGAAATGTCTTTCTTATCCTCTCCCTTTTCAGCATAAATGTCCGCATTCTTTTCACACTCAGCAATGTCATTCTGAAGGCATTGCTTTTTCTTTTTCAGATAGTCAATTTCATCTTCTATCGTCTTTCTTTTACTACTATTGCTTTCAGCAAATTTCTTTGTTCGTTGGCTTTCTAAATACTGCATGTATTTTGCACGTGCAGAAGATGCTGAAAGTCTCAATTCTTTTGTAATGTGTACATTAAGTACACCACCACAAAATTTGATGTAATCATACACTAATCTTTGAGAAATGTAAGATTCATCATTCAAATTTTCAACTTCTAGAGATTTATTAACAGAAAATCCCCGTTCAACTGAAGCTTGCCCATGAGACAGAATAAGAATAATTTTTATCAAGTTCCATAATTTGAAATATTTTTCTTCTTTAAAATATTCAGATAAGAATATATCAAGAGACATTGTTCTGTGATCAAAATTTTCAAATTCCACTGCAAAATTTTCAACCATTTTATTTAAAAAATCGTTGTATTGTAGTAGGATTTCATCGCCATCTTCATCTAAAATTTGTTTTTTTTGGGTTAGGTAAGACAACATGTTTTTCATTTTAATCTTTGATTGTTCCTTATTTTTAATCATAAAAGAGGGGCTAATACAAGAGGCACTTCGTACTAACAAATAATTTACTGGAGATTTTTCCATCAAAGATGATATTAATTTTATGATGAAGTTCTGACATTCATTTTTAAGGTTTATAGCATCACCATCTGTTAGTTGTTTTTTAAATAATTTTTCTTTTAAGATTTTATCAGCAATAAAACCTAAGCTGACTTTATGTTTAGGTCCAAGCAAACTTTTATCACAAAATTTTATTTTACACAGTTTTCCAGGTGTAGTCAAAGTGTTAATTTTTTCCTCATTTATTATGTGAAAAAGTTGAAGACATTGCTTAACTAATGTTAAAGTGTCTTCAGCAAAAAATGGAAGTAATGGCTTATCACTCTGATAAAGTTCTAAAAAAGGCTGTAAAATTTTCGTGATGGATAAAACAATGTTTAATTTAATAATCATAGAACTGTCTTTAGTTGCCTCTGCAATTATTGAAAAAGATTTGCATGATACCTTAGAAAAAGTTCCATTTTCAATTTTTTTAATATAGAGTACAACATCATCCCATATCTCAATAGCTCTTTCAACTGCAGGGCAATTTTCAAGCCATCGATAGTTGCAGAATTTCACTGGAAGTTTTTTCTTGTTTGCAATGCTTAAAAAATCTTCTCTTCTCGCTGGAGAGTCTTTAAAGACCCAATACAATGAACTTAAAATTGAAGATATATTCCACTCAGTTATAGACATTCCTTTTCTAAAAGCGTTGTTTAAAACATGAAGTCCACAACTACCTACTAATACACATTGTATGCCAAATTCTTTTTTCAAATCTCCCTGTAAGGTCTCATAAAATTTCCAATTCACCGAGGGTCCGTCCATGGAAATTTGCAGTAGTTTTGATAAATTAATTTTTTCTGTAGCCATATAAAAAGATTTTAAAATGTCATCAGCAGTTGAATGACCCATGAATATGGATGTCATGTACTGTGTAATGACTTTATTACTTTCATGATGCCAAAATCTGACATGCACATCCATCTGCTTCTTTTGGTTTGTCCTATTTAGAGTTTCATCGAACATCAAGGTGTAGTGATCAATATTATAAATGCACTTAAACAAAATCATTTGAAAATGAGGAGCCAAACCAAAATGGCATAGATAAGCAGCCTTGCGCTCACCACAAGCAAATTGTTTTGCAATAAGGCTATCAGGAAACATACGCTTAAAAAGGTTTCCTGAACCCTCACAGGACTTGTAAGAATAATGATTCTGTATGCATTTTAATACCCACAGAATTTCTGCATCCAGTACGTCTTTCTGTATAGCAAATTCTTTGATACTGCCTGTTGATGTTGGGATATGTACACTACCAGAAGAACAAGATTGAGCATTAGATGATTCAACAGATACTTTGATAAAATCTTTTATTGATGAAGCAGATTGTTGCTTTATTTTCAACAATTCACTGTGTTTTGACCCTGCAACGAAAAAAAATATTTTTTAAAAAATAAACTTCAATAAAATAACAGATAGGCTACATATTCAAGAAAATTTGGGGATTTTCTTATTTTATTCTGAATTTAACTATTCTACTGTAATTTATTTTAAACTATTATAAACCGGATTGCTTGAGCAAAACTTCGGTGTTCGAATCCCGTGCATATAATTAAACATTGTATATGTATAGGCAGATTGTACGGAAGCCACATAGGGAATTCTATCATTACCGTGGCGCCAAAATTTGATGACTGATTCTTATAGAACTCGACAAAACAAATCGAAAATAAAGAATAAAATTTTTTGATATCTCGCTTGGTTCTCGAGATATCGTATCTCAAAATTGACGTAGTTAGATTTAAATACGGCCTGGACCAGAAGAAAAATTTCGTTATATTCAAATTTGATGATGAATTCGTATGTAACACTACGAGATAAATGGAAAATAAAGATAAAGTTTTTTGATATCTCGCTTAGTTTTCAAGATATTGTATCTCAAAAATGAGGAGGTTAGGGTGAGATCTGGCCTGGACCAGAAAATTTTTTTTCGCCAAAACCACCATATCCACACGGTGTAAATGCACTGTAGGTGTTTTATTTTCTTCCTAGTGATTGTTGCTAGGTTGAAATACGGCCTGGACCAGAAGAAAAAACACCAAAAGCAGAAGGGACTAAACCTATGACTGATTTTTACCATGCTATATCTCGAAAACCAAGAGAGATATCAAAAATTTTTATTCTTTATTTTCGATTTATTTCGTCGAGTTCTACAAGAATTCATCATCAGATTTTGGCGCCATGGTAATGATAGAACTGCCGCCACATACTTTTGTGTGGCCCTGTAAATCCTATAAACACCATTTTCAATAGAAAACATGTTACAATGTATTTTAATATCATAGATAAATTCGATTGAGTTCGAAAAAAGTATAACATCACTAAAACATATTTCATAGAATTTCCATATGTAATGTTGCTGAATTTTTTTGTGTGACCTTGTAAGTAAACTATAAATGGGGAGCTGTACGACTTTCTGAACCGATCCGAAACTATTACTAACCTGTTGAAATATGGATCAACTGCTTCCTTATAATGTCCTCTTCAAGGTTTGGAATCATATTTTTCGTAAAAGTCGCCACGAATTACATTAAAAATGCCGAAATATGAGAGTGTCGCGCGGTTATTACATGTCGCTAGCGCTGGAAAAAACAATGAAAATCTTGTAAAATGTTGGTTATATGCTTTGTTGTAATGTTTATATGTGTTTGAGCTCCACTCCGTTGTCAAACGTCGCACGACATTAACAGATAGAAAATATGTATCCAAGACGCGCTACAACCAGTCACGCCATCTTATCGGTCAGAGACAATCGATTGCTTCTGTTGTAAACAAATGCTCCGGTTGTATGGCGGATGCCGCGGAACGAATGTCCCATAAATTTTTACTTTTGGTCCAGGCCGAATTTCACCCTATTCACGACCATTATGACAAAACGAAGCTGTTTAGGTTCATATGATCCCTGTACCGATAATTTCTTTGTCATTTCCGCGGCGCAAGTCACATTTCAATGTCAATGTGTTCTAAATTTAAGTTCACACGTGGAATAAATAAAAAATCCGAAATAGCGGGAAACAAAACGAAAAATTTCGAATGAAATTCATGCCTAAAAATTACTGCAAAAAAATAAATAAATTTATATGATACATACCTTTCATATGTGACTTCACGGCTGCTTCTCCCATTCCGGATATGTCAAAAGTCTTCATACACACACAGCATTTGGCTTTGAATCTATCACAATCTTGCAAAACCCACTCCTTGTATTCTTTTTTATCCAGCCATATCTTATTAAAAACGCACTTTCCCTTAGGAGGCATTTTCGATGTATAAAAATACTAATAACTGAACGCCTAAAGAAAAATATTAGCAAAGCGACTAACGGCACGCGACAAAGAATAAATAAGCCGCATGCGACAATCATGGAGGAAGGAAATATGGCGACAATCAATAAATAAGCCGTTTGACAGTTCGGCCTGAAATCATAATCAGTGATTAAATCCCCTTAAAATAACATGTCCAGGTGCTTTATCATCGAGCACTTTTTGACGCCCTCTATAGATCATAAATAAAGAGACCAGTATTTTGTTTTCTAGCATTCTCTCCTTTATAAAAACAAACAAAATTCTCTTCTGGATAGAGCATCTGCGATAACAGCAAGTCGGGGGGAGGGGGGATGGTGTGCGATCACCAGTGCTTCCAGAAACAGAGGAGAGAATGTGTGTTGTGGGTAATGAGTTAAATTACAATCTGAATTTATTCTTCCTGCGCGATACGCACGTTAACCATGGAAACTCAGGCGTTTCCGAATCCGAAAGCAAAATACCAAAAATTTTTCAAGGAGTATTATGTAAAATCAAGGAGTTTTAAGGGTACTTGAAAATGAAAATTCATTTTCAGGAGTTTTCAAGGAGCGTGCGAACCCTGCTCTCTTAATTATACCACAAATAACCCACTGTAATTTGTTTAAGGTAAATGCTTTACAAATCGGCCACTATGCAGTGTTTCAAGTTTATTAAAGATGACTCAGCAAATCTGCTGTTTTGACTCGTGTACACATTTTTTTACTTGATCGTAATTTGATACACTGCTGAATCTTTCTCAGTAATTGGAATTATGGGTAGTGTAGTCACACATTTGGAAATATCTGAGTGGGATTAATTTCTTTTCAATTATATTTAGGGACTTAGAACTGTGCAACACCTAGAAGAAATTGATTTTTTTCATTTCTTTTAAATTCATGCCTAACTATAATTTCACCAATGCAATTTCATGAGATAATTATTTTTTCTATGATTACTATGTCAACTGGTTTGATGCAATCTTACAGACTGTGAGGCTATATTAATATGGAAGTAAGACATCACTTAACACAGCGAAGACAGGAGAACTGAAGAAACAAAAACAAAATAAAAAGCAGAGCACAAACATAATACTGCAAGAAGAGGATGAAGCACATATCTTGGTCAATACATGCACCTAACTGTGTGAAAGATTGTAATGATACTTTTTTGATCACTGGTGGGCTTGATAGGTAATTATTGTGGTGTTAAGCCGATTCATCAATATAAAAGCTGCAAATGTTCACTGTTCATTAAAGCTGGTACATAGTTTGGTAGATATACTCATCCTCACCTTAGGCACTCGACACCAAATAGTACATTTATTAATAATTATTTTGAAGAATTGGAATGGGGAAATTCTGAAGGTTGCCATTTCAGGCAAAAGTAAAATATTCAGTATTTAATTAATAAGATCAGATAGGGAATAGTAACCCGTCACTTACAAGTGGATGGAGGCAGAAGGGTCAAATGAACACACAAAAAACACAGAAAATTCACAATATTTCGGTTAATAATCTTTGTTTTGTAGGAGGTGAAACATATGGTAGGGAGGAAGATGTGCCCACATCCCGACCTGCCACATGAAACATGCAGGGGGGGGGGGGGGGGAGGGTTTGAACTGGGGAAACAAGTTCACCAATGCTAATTGGGAAACAGAATAATCTCTGCGACAATCAGTTGAGGTATAATTAAAAAGGTCACGAGGTCCTGACGGCTCCTGGCGCATCCCGTGGGATTCACAGAGGTAGAGCTCCACACTCCCTGTACAACGTTCGGCACTAGAATGGATATGATGGGGTCAACGCCATGCTCCAGCCATTCTTTACTTTCCTGTGGAGTTTCCTCCACGGTACTCATTGGATAGCAGGCTGAATTGGCCTGAGCAAACCGTTCCGAATGTTCAGCTTCGAGGAAAAATCCTCAGCATCATCAGAGATCGATGAGGTATAATTAAATTCGTTTAAATAATATCTGTTGCAAGGGTAAATAAATAAAACCAGAAATATATGAAAACCGACTATATAATTGCACAATATTGAGTGACAGGTTTAGTTTAGGTTGAGGCCTTGGGAATGTCTGGTGTCTAGGATTTAGGGAACAACAACAAACGTTTCAGAGAAGGAATGTGGAGAGACATGTCCATAGTGAAGGATCTGGTTAATGGACCAATTTTCATAACCCAGTTCTTTCCTGGTCTGGAATTCATGGTCAGCTTAACCCTTTCCTCCCTGACGGTACTTATAAGTACCATTATGTTTACCACCATATAATTTGACAATACCAGTGTCCACTGCATTGTTAAGCCTGTTGATCTATTGTTGTATGATTAGGTCAGACAATGACAACATTTATTTTTAAATTCTGCACGAAATTGTGGAGAAATTAATTTTCTAAGTTGGTGCTTGACTGCATATTGACCAGAGTAACAAGTGCTACATTACAATGCATTATTAGATGATAATTTATTTGGTAAGTGTCAATTTCTGCTTTACTTTTTTAATTTTAATTTAACCATATGTATTTTACCTATAAAATATGTTTTTCTAGTTTATTTACTAAATAATCGAGAAAAACCAACGAGGACTTATAAGTACCGTCAGGGACTTCTGGGTAGTTTTATACAAATTATTGGTCAATAGATTTAGCAAGTATACAATTGGTGTTATCATTGTTTTAAATATTTTCAAAATGATATTTTTAAGAAATAAGCTCTGATTGAAGCTCTTCTCTTAGAAGTTTATAATTTACCAAAGCAAAAATGAAGAAATGACTGCAAAGTTCTTGGATTACTCTTTAGGTCAAAGAACGGTCTTAGAATTGACTGAACAAAAATGGAGCAATGAGGATGATAATTATTTTTCGTGTGTTTCATTATTAAGCCCCGGATTTTTAGGTTCTAAAAAACCAAATTTAGGTTTATTCAACTCACGTTTTAGGCTTTTATAGGTTTTTAAAATTCTGATTTAGGAACTTACACGTTTTTAAGGGAAATAAAATTTAAAACATGCAATATATACTGCCATAGTGTTAAAAATAATGTTGACTTTACAATACAATGTCAAGTACTCCTTAAAAACTTCCAACATGTCATTGGTCGATCACATTAAAATATGCAAAATAAACCACTATTATGTTCAAAATACTTCGTCTGTATTGTGTATGGTAAACAACTCATTTAAAACTTCTAATATGACACTGAACAATGAAATATTTTGACAGATTTTCAGGAGTAAATCCTCCTCTTTTTTCCGTTCAAATTCTCTTGAATGCGGAAAAACTACGCTTTACGTCACATGTGGTCAGAGGTGTGAACTTTGTATCAGCGATTTCCTTAGGATTCCAAGGCAATATTCTTGTTTCTTTAGACCACAGTGGACACGGCCTATGTATTCCATCCTCTTGAAATCTGGACTGCGGGCTAAAACAGACTCCTGCTTCTGAGCTATAGACACCCCAACTTGTCCAGGAGCCACTTTGGCCCTCACTTCTTGGGTGATTTGAAGTGCTTTCGTCAACGGTAGAGTACCTCCTTCCAAATTCTTGATTGAAAATTGTAAAAATTTGCCTTTATATATTTCAACTTCTGTACAGCTGGTACTGAGTGCAACACTTTCTTTGCATTTACTATAGCAATAGCTTCGCTTTCATCTAATTATACGATGACCTCCGTGATGCTCTCATAGTTTTCTGCATAATATACTGCGGCTGAGAGCCAGGTCCCACATCGTGTCACTACTGGCTCAGGAAGGAGGGGTATCGATGAAAGTAACTACTCGACTTGGCGCTTTCAGGAATATTTTCTTCACTGAAGGAATTATCTCTTTAACTACAGGGTGCTGTTCCCGAATTTTTTCAGCTACCTGGTGCAGCCCATGAGCTAGACAGGTGACATGGACCATTCGAAGATGGAATGCCTTCAAACACTCCCCTGCTTTTATCATAAGCTGCACTGTCTGTCACCAACGACAATTTATCCTCGTGTTCTGGACCATAACAGTTTCGATGCATCCCTTACAGCAATTACCACAGTAGAATGGTTAGTCATTGGAGGTTCTCTGCACATAATGACTTGGGGTATACTACGTTCCTCACATGCGAGCTTGCCCACAACAACGCTATATATCTGCCGCAGGCATCTGACGTCTCGTCTACACTTAACCAGATGAAGTTGTCGGCAATGTCCACTAGTTCTTCAATGGTTTTCACTTGCAGATGAGGCAAATAATTCTTTCTTAAAGTGAATTCATCTCATATTTTTCTGTTGCAAAATTCTTCCAAAATGGTTTTCAGGACTGCATTCTGGACTGTTGAAACTGGTATATTAGCGGCAGTGAGAACTTCACACAGACGCAGGTGAAACGAATCTTCTGCACCCAGCTTTGAACTTGTAATGAAACTCTGTTTCTGTTCGGAAGCGTTTCTCCTGGTAACATTTGCCAAATGAGTTGCTGAATTCTGATACTGTAGTACGTGGGATCATTTTTCTGCAGTCACTTATATAGAAATCAAAAATAAAAATAGTCCACCTGAATAATAACACCCCGGATAATAGCCAGTTAATATTATGAAATTTCATCCAGCAGTCTAGACTGTCACTTTACGTTACATTAGAAATGAAAACAAATAAAATCTAATTTTTTTTTTTTTTAATTATAAAAGATATATGTATATAAAACAAATTAAACTTACTGGTTTCACACATGCTTGACAATATATAATTTTCTCTCATCTTTAGAAAAGTTCTTATTCGTTCCTAACCACTCTCGCAGGTGACTACTTCTTGAGGATTTCTTTTTAGGCATTATTGCTTTTAATTAAGGAACTAAACTTATGTAGGCCTACACAATATTTTAATTTCCGTGTTACCACTGAACGATGATGGTATACAACTGTTAAATTCTCAGAAAGGGTTTGCGTTCCTGAGATTGTTAATGTTTAACGTGCTATGTTTAAAACTTACTTTGTCGATTTGTTTCTACTGAATGTAGACCTTTGTAATAATGTGAAGTTGCCACACCGTATTGTTACAGCTTTTCTCAATGTTACTGTCAACAATTAGGTTAAAACACATCATGTAATATTGTGGTGAATGGTTATTCCAATTTTAAAATAAATTCTTCCATTTTATACGTAAACATAGTTCGTTTACCCTCCAAGTTCGACTTTACCCCTCGGACTATGTTAGGGATCATTCCCATACTGCTCACATTTGCAGAGTCTTAGATCTTAGGATTCACGTAACAATAGATACAGCTGTTGATGGTGACTGGCCGGATCGCCATGTAACATTAATTTGGATCGATGTAGAAGAAGAAAACCAAATTTTTCAGAAGGAAGGGGGAAAAGGAAGCAGCTACCCGTAACCTGTCCATAAGGCACTGTTCCCGCAATTGCCTGGAGGGGAAAAGGAAAACCACGGAATACCACGTCAGAATAGCTGATGGTTGGGTTCGAACCCATGGCGTCTTCCACAGACCGTAGCCCTGAGCTAATCCGGTTGGACATTTGTTTAAGTAACAAAATTACAGTCGAACTGGATCAGTACATCGAATTAGGTCATTTTAGGTTCTAAAAACCGAATTAGGTCATTTTAGGTCATAACATAAAAATTAGGTTATTTTAGGTCCTATTAAATTTATGAATATTATTAGTTTATACAGTAGACGTAAGAGAAAGTTAAAATTTCGAGGATATTAGGTTGGGAACAAAATAGGTTCGAACCTAAGAATCCGGGGCTTATTCATTATTATAAAAACTGAAAGAATTTTTATTGTGTGACAATCAGGCCCAACCACAAAGCCTTTCTGACAACTTATTTGCCGACAGAAAACTAAAAAGAGGAGGTTGAGACCACAGATTTTCAAACCTAGACATTGGCTACTGGAAATGGTAGGATAGAAAGGTTATACATTTAGTATCAAATTTTCATGGCAGCAAGGAAACTACTGTTACACACAGTGGTATAACAATTAACTACAATGGTTGGGGTTCATGGCAATTTCAACAGATTGGCCCTCTCTCAGGCTTGCTTGGCGACCTGGGTGGATCTTGGGCTAGAGGGCCTCTCCGGCTGGGTCATAGGGAGCGCTCTCCAGCAGTGGGTCCCATGTCATTTTGCCCACCCTGTTGTTATACCACTGATTATATGCAAACAAAAAGATGGATTGAAGTCGACAATTTCATGCTCAGAAGTTGTCAACGACTACAATACATTCATGTGTGGGGTTGATATTGCTGATCAGCTGATGGCGTTGTGCAATGCTGTCAGAAAATTACCAAAATCATGGCACAGATTGTTTTTGGGAATTCTTGATGTATTTGTCAATGCCTGTAACATAAATGGTCTTATATTTGAAACAAGTCTGTAAAAAATTTCAGGGTATGACTATGAAGGATATCAGTAAGAAGAAAAGGTCATCTACAGATATTTCACCAAGCCCTCATCCATTCAAACACAAGTCATACTATTCCACAATTAAAGATGTAATATTGGGAAACAGAGGCATACACTGTTCCTAATTAGTAAAAATCAGATGAAGATGTGAAGTATGTAGTATGAAGAAGATACAGTCAAAACATCATTCCAAATGTTCCACTGCAATGTCTTTTTGTGTCTGAATGAGCAAAAAGAATTGGTTTGTTGAATATCATGAGGCGAACATTTCATATCAATATGAACATAATTGATTTCAGTTGCTATTTCTGTACATCCTGTGATACACAAAGTCCCTGACGGTACCTATAAGTACCGGCTTAGTAATTAGCACTAAGAGTTAAAAAAAAATCGAAAAAATATGGGTGCTTAATTTCAAGTACCTTTATACAAATATATAATTAAAATTTCCCTTAATTTCCAATAACCGGTAGGAAAGGGCTAAGGAGGAGCAGAATTGGAGTGGTGGGTGATAGTATGGGAGATTTGCTTTTCTACAATATCATAGGGGTAGCAGTTGGAAACAAGGGCTTGAAATAGTTTTTGGGAATACCTGGAAAGTGATTCATAATCAGAACAGATGCATCTGTCACAGATCCACAGGCTGTACGGGAGGGAACAATTGGTGTGGAAGGGATGGAAACTGTCAAAGTGTAGATACTGTTGAAAATTACTTGGCTTGATGAGCACAGAGGTGTGGAGAGCACCATGTCATTGGGTGAGACTGACAACAAGGAATGTGACATAGGGGTGGGAATATGACCAAGTGAAATTGTTGGAGTGACTGTTGTTGAGTCAGTTGAGGAAATCTATGAGGTGGTCTTCACTGTGGGCCCAGATCATAAATATATCATCTATGGTGACAGTTTTTCATAAAATCTGTCTAAAAAAACGCTCATTTAAGGCAAATCGAACTTTGAAATCACATACAAAGATGCAGATTATCCTCCTAGGCACAACACTGTATGGAAGCATTCACTCTGGCAAACATACTTATATTTGCACTCCAAAGTTCAGAGTGAGCTTTGTGATGGTTTTAGCCACTGCTACTAATTACTCCTTAAACCATCGAAAAAAGTTCTTTCATAGAGGTTAGCTTAAAGTGAATGAGAAAGTCCACTTGTTTCGAGGCGAGATAGTTAAACTTACAGTAGTTACATTTTGAATTTTACCTCACGACGCGATTGTTTCCCCAAACAGTTTCCTCAAAGCTGGGCTACTTTAAAACAAAAAAAAAAAAAAAAAAACTGTTCGACCACCTCTCAAAACTGCCTAAAAACTATTCCAGACTGCTTGAGGCTGCCTGCACTCGTTGGTTTTTATAGTCTTGGCCTATCATTCACTGAATCATCGTAAAACAATTGTATATTCCTGCGGGGAATCACTATTCCATTGTGAATAACCAAAATCCCCCATTCCTGTGGAACACTAATTTTACTCGGTTTAACCAAAATTTTAATATGCTATAGTTTAATTTACTCCCAATCTTTTGACAAATTTCCTCGTAATTATTCTCATTAATAGCTATTAATTTCTAAAAGTCACACATAGTGATGCCATCATATTATCGATTCAGCGCTTCCAAAGAATTTTTTTAAATCACTATTGTGTATTATTCATTCCTATTATCATCTTGCATTGATGGAGGACTCTACTCATACCTGATGTTTTAAATGTTGCAAGTTGGTATTTCACCGTTTTGTAAATTATATGGCAATTTAAATGCCGAATGCGCTGTTTGAAAACAATCTAAGAGTTGCCACAATTCCAGGTACTGCAATTACCAGTACAATATTTTGAACACACATAGTCTTGTGAGATATGGATGGTTTGTTTGTACTGGTCAGATTGTAGATTTGCCTAACCTTAAACTATGGTATTATACTGTGCATGCATGTTTGGCAGTACAATCCATATAAGAAATATTTTTTCCTCTGCCACATGGTATATGCATTGCACCAATTTTTCTTCTGACTGATGGTTTCTTTCTACTGGTTAGATCAGGGATTTCAATAGCTTTAAATCCTCTCCAGACAGCATGAAACATTTTGTGTGCACACACACACCCCTTCCAATTAATAAATTTCAATGTAGTATTTTTTTTTAACCTGTAGCACACACACGACTATTGGCTTATTAGATAATTTTGCTTTGGATTATGTAAATTGTAATTACTGTTCATTCATTTCATTGCAATGCTCTGAATATAGAACATATTTAGTTTTCCTATATGGGAGCTTGCAGTGTACAATTGTCCATGAGAAAAACCATGGGTACTCAAAATTCAACCCACACACTTGCAACTGATCTAGTGATTTGTTGTTATTGCAAAATGAAAGTTTAATTGGAAATGTATACTGGTGGTACTCTCCTTTGAATTTGGCAATTAAAATTGTTGCTTCAATTGCATTATTTAATCTTGTGACTGACAATCTGGTACCATTTGGTTAGTGTCTTCTAAGAGTGATAGGAAAGCCAACTTCCAAATTATTGATTTATATAAAGCGAATTTATGGATTCATTTTGATAATTTACTGTTTTATATTGATCTGGTTATAGCTGTTTCCCTTGGTAACTTATACTGAATGCTGATATTAACTATCAAATTTTACAAATTGATTTAAACTGTTACATTGTTCATTTCGATCATTAAATGACACAGATCATTCAGATGGTTTACAATAGGAGAAATAAAACTAACTGCCTTTATTTCATGCTCAGTGTTGTGATGATGCAGCAGCACACAATTGCGACATATGTAGTCTACTTTGTTTATTTTGATTTGCTTTCTTTCTCAGATTGAAGATTTCAATAGCTTCAAAACTTTTCAACGCATCGTGAACCATTTTGCAAAAAAAAAAAAAACCTGCATGTAAATTGCTCCATTAGTATTTTAGTCAATAGTGGACATATCTTGTCAAGGAAACTGGTGTTAGGTAATGAAAACAAGGAATGATTTGGGAAACTAACCTCACACAATATTTAAGTAAAAAACTTAGTCACGTATAAAGGTGAGACATATGGCAGGGGGAAGATGTGTGTACAGCCTGATGTGCCACATTAAGCCCAAGACATACCATTTGGAACGGAGTTGAGGTGGCAAAGGGAGTCGTGGCGTATTCAGATTGAAATCCAGCATCCCCTCAATTTGGAGGAACATAGCTGGTTGTATGGATGTGAAGGGGAAGCATGGTTTCAATAGTGAACATGAGGCATTTGTTTTGTGAAAGATCTATGGTATCCAGTAAGGAAACAGGAGTTTATTGTTAACAACAAATGTGTATAATTTACTACTTTTACATAGCGAATCATTAGTGGCAGAGTAATATCATTGGCTGTTGCACATTGCGGACTTGTGTAGAGAATTTTCCTTGGAGCAAGAAAGTGTGGTATGTGGAGATTCTTCTGATGAGATGGTCAGAAGAGAGATTTTACTTACCCACTACTAGTACTTCTGCTACCCCCATTCAATGTAAAACTGTTACAGCAGACTCCAAAAGTCTGCACCAAGGTCAACAACTAGAAACGACAGATTTTTCCAGTGTGCTGATTCATAAGTCACCAGCTTTTAAGAATATGGTAATCTAACAGTGTTCTCAGCAAAACTAAATATATAATACAGAAGCTGATCCAGAGTTCCCTTGTTAGTTAAAATTCTCATTGCTCTAACTTTATAAACATTTATGACCTGTTAGAGCGTTAAACTGTTTCGTCATTTATAATCATTTTCATTGAGTAAATATTCATTTTCATTATCATAGAATAAATTGAGAGAATTTTGTTTGCAAATTCATTGGTGTTTGATTCATTACAGCAATGCTATGCCAGTCCACTCCTTCCATTTTGTAATGATATGAGCTGAGGTGACAAAAGTTGTGGGAGACCCTGCTAATAGCGTGTCGGTCCTCCATTTGCCCAGCGAAGTACAGCAACACGACGTCGCATGGACTCCACGAGTCATTGGAAGTCGTCTGGATAAATATTGAGCCATGCACCCTCTATAGACGTCCATAATTCTGAAAGTGTTGCTAGTGGAGGATTTTGTGCACGAACTGATCTCACGATTATGTCCCATAAATGTTCAATGGGATTCATGTCGGGCGATAGCGGTGGCCAAATCATCCGCTGCAATTGTCCTGAATGTTCTTCAAACAAATCGCAGTTATGGCCCGGAGACATGGCGCATTGTCATCCTGGAGAATTCCATTGTTGTTTTGGGTATATGAAGTCCATGAATGGTTGCAAATGGTCTCCCAGTAACACCACGTAAACACAGGCCACATTATTATGGAGCCACCACCAGCTTGCACAGTGCCTTGTTGAAAACTTGGGTCCATGGCTTTATAGGGTCTGCGCCACTCTATTACCCTTCCATCAGCTCTTACCAATTGAAATCGTGACTCATTTGATCAAGCCACTTTTTTCCAGTTGTCTACAATCCAACTGATATTGTTATGAGTGCCGCTGTTGGTGACGTGGTGCTGTTAGTAATGGCACCCGAGTTGGGTCTTCTGCTGCCATAGCCCATTAAAGCCAAATTTCGCCGGACTGTCCTAACCGACATGCCCGTCAGATGTCCCACGTTCATTCCTGCTGTTAGTTCACGCAGTGTTGCTTGTCTGTTCACACTAACAAGTCTACGCAGACATCACTGGTCGTGCTCATTAAGTGCGGCGGTCGACCACTGCGTTGTCCATGATGGTAGGTTATGCCTGATTTTAGGTATTCTCGGCACACACTTAACACTGTGGATCTCTGAATGTTGAATTCCGTAATGATTTCCGAAATTGAATGTCCCATGCGTCTAGCTCCAACTAGCATACCGCGTTCAAAATCTGGTAATTCTCATTGTGTGGCCATAATCACATAGTCAACCTTCTCACATGAAGCATTTGACCACAAATGAAAGTCCTGCCCAGGCACTGACCATTTATACAATTTGTAAGAGACACTGCCATCTATATATTGCATATTGATATCCCACGACTTTTGTCACCTCAGTGTATATTTTGTAAACTACCGTATTATTAGATACCTTGTTAATTTTGGTATAACCCTATGCAACCCACTTATAATATTTATAACTATAAATAATTTGGTGCAGACTTAATTGTATAAGTGACCTGGAATATTACAATCGCACATAACTATGTGCAGCAATCCATATAGTTCTGTCACAAGAAGAATATACATATGGAAATGGCCAAGCGATATACGAAGGTATCATTTAGAATAAATAACAGCTATACACAAATTCACAAACCAACTTAAAAACTGGTAAACCTACTCAACTTATACACATTCTGGCCACAATCTGAAATTCTTGGCAATAAGGAAACTACTAAAACTAAGCCGACTATATGGAAGCAACTGGAAAGAATAACACAGGAAAGGAAAGTTAGCTTGGATTTTTAAATGCATTTGTAAGAAATAAATTCAGTTGAAGAATGGAATTATCCTAAGATATAATCAAAACTCGTAAATAAACCGAGCATACAGGAGAGAAGCTATCCAAAAAATTTAGATAGCACAAAGTAATTGTGAAGTTGACATAGAAATCAATTTGGGCAAATGACGTTACGTTTCTCTCAAAAAGGTTGTTTTACTTCTAGTACCTTGCCTCCAATTCTCCCTACTGAGAACGATTAATGAGGTGTAAAGCCCTAATTAAAGAGAGAGATAATATAAGTAACGAGGTCAGGACAAGGTAGGAAGACTACAAATATTTTAGAAATCACACAAACAGGTTGAAAATTATTGGCTAGAATAATAAGCCAAGGAGTTGAAAGTCGAGATACAGGGTGAAAAGTTTGAGTATAGGAAAGCCTGGGGTAGAAGGAAAGCAATCATGGCAAAATTTATCTTCAAAAGATTGAAGATAAATTTTTGGAGTCTGATCTAAAATGTCTAGAGAGAAGAATAATGTTGTGCATATAAGAATCAGGTGGCTAAAATGAGAGAATATGAGACAAGCATTAGTTAATAGAACATTAACTAATATTCTACTTTTGTGTAGAGGAAACCATGAAGGAAATGAACGACGATTTGTATGTGGCTTATCAATCTGATGAGAAAACTGTCAGTATATTATTTTTGTTAGGAGAAGGAAGTGAGAATCATTAGAAAATAGAAAGACTACAAAATACTGGGAGAAGAATTTGGATTTAGTATAAACCAAAGACCAAATTCATGAAATCCATCAATAACAACAATAACAGTTCAAAAAATATAGGATTAGATGTAGAAGTAAATGATTTCTATTTAGTACTGAATTTAAAACTACCCTCAAAGTTCAGCTGCACGCATCGATGCACTACTGTACTGGAATAGGGATGTACAAAATGGGCGCAGCTGTCCTAATTGTGGTTTTTTGTAGTCGCATTGGTGAATGCTGAAATAGTTCCCAATCTCTGCTTGATATTCTCCAAATTTCCCAAACAGAAGCAAACTATCACATAGAACACAAGTAGCACATTTCACAGACTAATAGCAAAGTTTCAGAGGCAGAACAGTAAAAAAGTTCCTTCAGAAATAGGTGAAAATGAGAGAGAGAGAGAGAGAGAGAGAGAAGCTGAGGTGTTTGCAATGAGCTGGTATAGGAAGATGTTTGAAACTAAATATGCAGATAAAGCAGTAAATGAAGAGATTTTCAAAACACGAGGTAAGTGGGGAAACATAAAATTGTAGTATAATTACATAGGACTGAAGGGGAGGAACAGGATGGTGGTTTGCATTTTAAGATATGGTGGATTGATTTTTTGTTAGTGGGAGTACTAGAACTGTAGAGTAAGCCAAATATTTGAATATATGAAGCAGGCTGAAATAGGTAAATTTAGATCTTGTTCAACAGCACACAAAAATCAGGTTATATAACATCCTGGCTAAACCTACACTATTGTACGGCAGCGAGCCTTGGACACTATGCAAAGGTGATGAGCAGAGACTAACGGCAGCTGAGATGCGATTCATGAGAACAGCTGGCTACACATTACTAGACAGAAAGATCTGATGAAATCCTTACAGAACTCAAGTCAAACCAATTCTCCAAATTGTACAAAACTACAGAACATCTTGCACAGACCATGTACTACGGATGAAGATGGACCAGATACACCGAAAAACTCTCAAATACCATCCCAGAGGCAGGAGAGATGTAGGAAGACCACCAAGAAGATGAATTGAGACCATAACAGGCCACCAGGCCTAACGCTGGATAGGAAGAAGACATTTACATCAGATTGGAATAGGAAAGGAAGTAATGGAAGGCAAATTAGACATGATAAAACAATCCTGAATGAAGAAATGCCTGATTTGAAAATTGTATATTTTCCTTGTGTTTCATTCCTACAGCACTTTTCATGCATTTGAGGATCTTACTGAAATTAATGACGGACAATATTTGACACATCAGAAGTAATTAACGTAAAAAAAAATGGGATAATTTCAGTCAAAACACAAAGCTGTGAGCCATTGTCAAATTACTAGCTTCTACCACACAACTGCAGAAGGTACAAAACTTCCAACAGCATGTTTTGTTTCATCTACACGCAATCATTGAATTCTTTGCTAGGGATGAAATCTCTGCTGCTGAAATTCACTAGACTTCAGTGTACATCTACATATATCCTCAGCAATTCACAAAATTGTGGGTGGAAGAGGGTGCTCAGCACCAAAGCTAATCCCTTTGCTGTGCATTCCAATCCCTAATGGTACAAGAGGAAAAAAGAATTCATATAAGAATCAGTCCGGCAACTTATTTTTCTAATTTTATCTTTCCTGTCCTTCCGACTCAAATAGGTTGGTGGAAGAAGTATTTCACTACACTCAAAAGTGAAAGCGGGAGTACGCATGTTTACCAATAAGTTTAAACGAAATGTGTGTCATCTATCTACCAGAGACTCTCAACCTAGTATACTAATCAGTTCTGTGACGCTTTCATAAGGACTGTAGCAAGCGGTCACGAAACGAGCGGCTCTTCTCTGTACTTTCTATATATTTTCGGTCAACCCCTTACGAAACCGATCCCAAATGGCACAACAATAGCCCAAATGTGGACACACAAGAGATTTGTACGCTATCTCCTTTGTTTGTTCATTACAATTTTTCAAGATTTAACCTATGAATCGCAGCCTAGAATTTGCTCTACCTACTAACGAATTAATGTGTATGTCCTATTTCATGTTCCTTTGTACTGTTACTCCCAAATATTTCATAGAATCGACCATATCAATAACTGTATTGTTTAACTCTTATTTCAGAACAACTGGATTCTTTTTGTTAGTTATGCTCATTGTCTTGCACTTTTTACAATTTAGAGTAAGTTGCCACTCAGCGCACCAAGCCAAAATAACATCCAGATCACGCTGAATTTCTAAGCAATCGGCCAAATTTCTTACTTCCCTATAAATAACCGCATCAGCGAACAATCTAAAAAGGCTTTTCACTTTGTCTCCGCGATCGTTTATAAAAATTAAAGAAAAGAAGTGGTCCTATTACACTTCCTTGAGGTACACCCGATGTAATATCTAGATTAGAAGAACTTTCTCCTTCAACGACAACATACTGCAACCGACCAGTTAGAAAATCCTTTATCCATTCACAAAGCTGACCCGATATACCGTATGCTCGAAGCTTCGCTAAAAGGCGGTTGTGTGGCACAGAGTCAAAGGCTTTCTGAAAATCTAAAAAAATTGCATCTACTTGTGAACCTGCATCGATAACTTTCATTACGTCGTGTGTAAATAGGGCCAGCTGTGTTTCACATGATCTTTTCTTCCGAAATCCGTGTCGATTTGTTGTAAGCAAATTATCATCATAATGTTCGAGCATATAATATGCTCCATAACTCTACTACAAACAGATGCTATAGATATGGGACGATAGTTCCCTGGATCACTACGATCACCTTTTTTGAAAATCGAAGTTACTTGCACGATTTTCCAGTCTGTAGGTACTTTTCGCTCTTCTAATGATTTACTGAATATATCAGACAGAAACGGCCCGATTTCCGCTGCATACTCTGAAAATACTCTTGCTGGAATTCCATCTGGGCCCGGTGCTTTCCCCCACTTCAGGAGCTCTAATTGCTTAATACCTGCAGTATCTATTCGTAATGATTCCATCACCGACTCGCCACGGCGTGGGAAAACGTGAATACTATCCTTATGTTCATTTGTAAATGAATTTTTGAATACAGTATTTAGTATGTTAGCTTTATCGCGGCTTTCATTAACCTCGGAATCTTCACGAATTAGTGCTGGAAAATTGCTGTTGGTACAATTAACTTTTCGTACATACGACCAAAATTTCTTTGGGTTTTCTGTGAGACTCTTAGAGAGAGAGTTGGAGTGAAAATCGTTAAAGGCCTCGCGCATTACATTCTTAATAAGTCCTCTTAAATGAGCTAAGGTTTCTAAATCGCTGCGACAGCCCTTCCTTCTTGAGCGAGCGTGTATTTTCCTTTGTTTTTTGAGTAATCTTTTGACTTCGCATGTGTACCACGGTGGATCATTCTCCCCCTTTATTGTCCGCTTCGGTATATGTATTTCCATCCCTTCCCTGACTATATGTATAAAACGATGCCACATCTCTTCAATGGTGTCCTTTGTTGACTTGAAGTTATGGTAATTATTCCTTAGGTAGGTTCTAAAACACTCCTTTGAGGCCTTATTGAATCTGTATACAATTCGCCCTTTTTTCCTTTTTCGCTTGGTCATTAATTTGATAGTCGCAATTACCGCTTTGTGATCGCTTATTCCTGTGGTTTTTGAAATGTCTGTGAATAATTCTGGCCTGTTGGTAACCAGCAAGTCTAAAATGTTTTCGCTACCGCTATGACACCGCGTAGGTTCATTAACTAGCTGTTCGAGATGATTATCTGACAAATCGAAAATTACTTCAGAAGCTGCCTTATCCCTGCTACCTGTGATGTGAACGTAATTACACCAGTCAATATAAGGCAGATTGAAGTCGCCTCCTAGAATCATAACATGATCCTTAAAATGGCTGGCTATACTATTTACATTATTTCTAAACTCCTCGACGATAACTATGTCGGAATCGGGTGGACGGTAGAAGGCGCCTATGATGAGTTTTGACCCAGCAATGTTGAGTTTAATCCATATGATTTCACAGATCGTATCGACGTCTATTTCATTACATGGGAGAAATTTACTCACAGCTATAAATACCCCACCTCCATCAGAATGTAATCTGTCTTTACGAAAAACGTTCATGCTATCTTTAAAAGTTTTGGCGGAACTTATTTCCGGTTTCAACCAACTTTCTGTAGCGTTAACGATATCCGCTTCTGTACTACAAATATTGCTTTCAAGTTCCGGTTGTTTGTTGCAAACGCTTCTCCAGTTAATTACGAGAACTTTTAACTGTCGAGATTCTTTTACGTTGCTCCAACATTCCGGTGTTGTATCTGATTGGGTTGCCCGTAACTGAATTTCGTGTTTCGGGTCTTCCTCCCCGAGCCTAAAAAACCACCCAGTGCATTCCACACGACCCCTGCCACCCGTGTAGCCGATTCACGCGTGTAGTGCACACCTGACCTATTAAGGGGAACCTTATGGCGAAGATCGAAGTGCTTTCTGTGGTGACATAATTTAAAGTGTTTAGTCTTCTTTTGTTTCATCTTTGAATATTTGTTTAGCAGCCCCAGTAGTCAGACGTTCTTCGGCAGCCGTTACGGGGAATAGTGCCTTCTATGATAGTTTTAATCCAAAGTGTGTGGTTAGCTTCGTCTCTGAATAGTTGTTGGTCAGTAGCAGCAGCCATCGTCGGAACCGTTACGTGACGTAGTACCTCTAGTGATAATTCACTTAAAAGTGTGTAGTTAGTTGTAGCTTCGTCCTTGCATATTAGTTTGTCAGTAGCAGCAGCTGCAGTCGTTGGTCGGAATCGTTACGTGAAGTAGTACCTCCAGTGCAAATTTAATTTAAAGTGCTTAGTTAGCGTAAGCTTCGTCTTTGTACATTTGGTTATTGACGAAAGGCCTCCTACTGAGAACGCATAGTGAGTCCGTTTTTCTCGTGTACTCCTTAGTTTTTCTTTCTGTAAGGGAGTATGTGTAGGGACTGTGGTTGTTGTGTGCAGACGCAGGCTGAGGTGACTGACCTGCGCACCCAGCTTGCAGCTTTGGTAACAAGAGTTACACAGCTGAAAGCTGCCGCAAGTGAGTGCAATAGATGCGGTATTGGTGACCCTGTAGACGCTGATCGGCTCGCAGGTTCTCCCATACCAGTCATCGAACCTGCAGTCCAGGCCGATACGTCGGAATCTATGCGGCCGTCGCCTAGTGGTGGCTGGCGTGTGGTGTCTGGACGTCGACGGCGCATGCGGGGGCAGTTGTGCAAGCTTGATTCCCAAGAAGGCGAGCTTGTACCTCTGTCCAATCGGTTTGACGCATTGTCTGGATCTGATTCAGTCCTGCAATCGTCGGCCTGTGAGTTGGCAGCCCCACAGCCCGCTAAGTCTTGGTAACTGCAGAAGGGGGTTTAGTGGTCGGTAGCTCCAACGTTAGGCGATTTATTGAACCCCTTAGGGAAATGGCAAAGAGGTCGCGGACGAATTCCTGTATCCATTCATTGTGTATTCCGGGGGGTCTGATCTGAGATGTGGAACAGGCCATCCCGGATGCCATTGAACGGACAGGGTGCAGCCAGCTGCGGATTGTAGCTCATGTCGGCACCAATGATGCTTGCCGCCTTGGGTCGGAGGTTATCCTCTCGTCCTTTGGGCGAGTTGCAGAAAGGGTGAACTTTGTGGCCATTGGCCACAAGATTTCGGCTGAGCTATCCATCTGCAGCATTGTCGATAGGACTGACTGTGGACCTCTGGTTCAGAACCGTGTTGAGGGGCAGAACCAGAGATTACGGCGCTTCTATGATAGTCATGGCTGCAGATTCCTCGATCTTCGCCCTAGGTTGAGTCTTGTAGGAATCCCTTGGATAGATCAGGGGTGCACTACACACGGGAATCGGCTAAACGGGTGGCAGGGGCCGTGTGGAGTGCATTGGGGGGTTTTTTAGGCTGAGGAAGGATGACCCTGAGGAGGAAATTCAGTTGCGGACAGCCAAGATAAATTCAGCACCGTGTGTTAGGGGTAGCTTAAAAGAATCCCGAACATTAAAAGTTCTAGTAGTTAACTGCAGAAGTGTTTGTAAAAAACAGCCTGAACTCGAAAACGTTATTCGTAGTACAGATGCTGATATCATAATAGGCACAGAAAGTTGGTTAAAACCGGATATAAGTTCCGGCGAAATTTTTAACAGTAACATGAACATTTTCCGTAAGGATAGGTTGCATTCCCAAGGAGGTGGTGTATTTATAGCTGTTAGTAAGTACCTCCCATGTAGCGAAATATATGTCCATACTGTCTGCGAAATCATATGGATCAAGCTCAACGTAGCTAGGACAAAACTTGTGATAGGCTCGTTCTATCGTCCACCCGATGCAAGCGTAAATATTGCCGAGGCCTTGAGAAATAATGTAAATAATATAGCACGGCAACTTTCGGACCATACAATAATGCTAGGAGGTGACTAACTTGCCTGATATCGACTGGACTAATTACGTTCACGTTACTGGGGGCAGGGATAAAGCAGCTTGCGAAATCATTCTAGACCTCTTCTCAGATCACCATCTTGAACAGCTCGTAACTGAACCAACGCGATGCCTCAACGGTAACGAAAATATTTTAGATATAGTTGTTACAAATAGGCCCGAACTATTCACGGATATTTCTACCACCGCAGCTGTAATTGCTACAGTAAAACTAACAACCACGCGCAGAAAGAGAAAAGAGAGGATCGTTTACAGATTCGAAAAGGCTTCAAAAGAGTGTTTTAGAGCATATTTGAGGCATAATTACCACACCTTCTTGGTAGCAGGAGGCACCGTTGAAGAGAGGTGGCATCGATTCCTAAATATCCTCGGGGAAGGTATGAACTTGCATATACCGAAACGGACAATCGGGGAAGAGAACGATCCCCCATGGTACACACGGGAGGTTAAAAGGTTACTCAAGAAGCAAAGGAAGATACATGCACGATCAAAAAAGACGATGCATCGGACTGATTTAGATAAGTTAGAGGAGACAAGGGGACGTGTTAAGAATGCGATGCGTGAGGCATTTAATAACTTTCGTGAAAATTCTCTATCTAAGAGCCTCACTGAAAACCCTAAGAAATTTTGGTCGTATGTAAAAAAAAGATAGTTGTAGTGGGAACAATAAGCCAGTTCTAATAAAAGACGGATGGGAGGTTGAAGACAGCCGCGACAAGACTACCTTAATTAACACAGAATTCAAAAATTCATTCACGCAAGGAAACTTTGAAAACATCCCCACTTTACCACATCGTGTGGAATTAGAGATGGATCCGATAGAAATTGATAGCGTAGGAATTGTGAAGCAATTAAAACTCCTGACGTGGGGTAAAGCGCCGGGTCCCGATGGTATACCGGTAAGAGTATTTTCTGAATACGCGGAGGATATTGAACCATTTCTGTCAGATATATTCCGTAAATCACTAGAAGAGAGAAAAGTACCTTCTAGCTGGAAAATAGCCCAGGTAATTCCTGTTTTTAAGAAAGGAGATCGGAGTGATCCTAGGAATTATCGACCCATATCTCTAACATCGGTCTGCAGCAGAATTCTGTCATATGCTCGAACATAATGAAGTTTCTAGATGAGAACGAGTTACTTACACCATGTCAACACGGATTTCGTAAGAAGCGATCGTGTGAAACACAATTGGCCCTATTTTCCCACGACAAAATGAAAGTTATCGATGCAGGTTCGCATGTTGATGCGGTTTTTTTGGATTTTCAGAAGGCTTTTGATTCTGTGCCACACAACGGACTTTTAGCGAAGATTCGAGCTTACGGTATTTCGGCTCAGATTTGCGAGTGGATACATGATTTTCTAACTGGTCGATCACAAAATGTCGTTGACGGGGAAGCCTCTTCTAAGATAAATGTTACTTCAGGCGTTCCTCAGGGAAGTGTAATAGGTCCACTTCTTTTCTTAATATTTATAAACGATCTAGGTGACAACGTCAAATGCTGGTTGCGATTGTTTGCCGACAATGCGGTTATCTATAGGGAAATAAGGTGCTCCGACGACTGCTTAGAAATTCAGCGTGATTTGGATGCTATTTTCGATTGGTGCCATAAATGGCAGCTTACACTTAATTGCAAAAAGTGCAAGGCAATGCGGATAAGTAACAAGAAGAATCAGGTTGTTCACGAGTACAAAATAAACAATTCACCTGTTGACACGGTTGATTTCGTGAAGTATCTGGGGGTGATAATACAAAGCAACATGAAATTGGACATGCACATAACTTCCGTCGTAGGCAAGGCAAATTATAAATTACGATTCATAGGTCGTATTTTGAGGAATTGTAATGCTCAAACGAAGGAATGGGTTCAGATATAGCAAAAGATAAGGTGGGCTACAATTTTACAGGCACTTATATGAGAAATTGAAGTTACATTGGAAGAGTGAAAAGGTCATAATTATAAATATGGTAATCACAGAAAGAAAGATGAATCTATTTAATTCATTATTTAGCAGAGAACAATTAATACAGGAATTGAAACAGGCAAGAGAAATTTTATAAAAATCAAACTATCCCTTAATTGAAGGCTACTTTAAAGAATAATTCGGAATTATTTTTAAAAAGGGGGGGGGGGATTTCACCTGCAATATTATGAACAAGTTTTTACATTTTTATTGCTGTTCTGCCTCCAACTTTTCAAAAGTTATACATTAACTTTACCTATCAGTTTTGATTCAAACTGCTTTATGGCACTTTCCAATTCTATTTCTATAAATAATAATCCAAACTGTCAAAAAATTGTAAATATTATGCTATACAAATATTCTTTTGCAACTTGCATATTCCCAGAGGATGAGGTAAAAAGATGGCTTTGAAACAAACTAGTTTTCCAATATACCTAACGCCTTAAAGTACAGCTATAGGTTATGGAATTAAAGTGCTGGAAAACACTAATTGTATAATCTATCTTGGCTTTCCAGGCAACGTAGCATCATGATTGTAGTGCTGATGTTTTGAATTTCTCCCTGGGCAGAAACTGTATTTGTCGGTGTTTGTTTCTGCCCAGAAAGAAGACTGCAGAATGTCTGTCAAAATGTCGGCACTCCAAATCAAGACGTGGCATAACTCGGAAAGCTAAGACAATTTACAGTTGCGGAAGTCTCCGATCATTATTATCTACAATAGTGGATTCACACTTGCTGGATTTTCACTCAATTTCAAGATGAGAATAAAATTATTACTAGCAGTGACAGAATATTTATCTTTCGGACAAAGTCAGTTTCAAAAAATAAAGTTCCTTACCCAGAACTTTATTTAAAAAAATATTTGGAACAAAAAATTGGCCAACTTTAGCATCATGTTGGCTTTTAAAAATAGTAGGTAGTAGTTATAAAATTTTATTTTTACATTACTTACACTTTAGCAATCAATACATAAAAATAATCTGTACAAAACAAAGACCAAAGCCGTTTCATTGGCAGTGATCAAATATACAAATGATTTAAGTCTTAAAAGGTCGTAACAAAAGTTATACAAGGAAGGAAGGAAGGAGTTGCTCACCAACCGAATGGAGGTACAAAAATTTGCTATGAATTTCTTCATCTGAAGATTAAAATGGAAGTTATTTACAAATGGCACTAGTTTATACTTAGTTATTAAAACATACAAATTTCTAAGTCTTCAACTAAAAATGTTCAAAAATATGTACATCTAAAAGTTACAAATAAATCATATAAAAAAGTTTACATATGTATACTGTAATAACTCTGAAATCGGCAGTGCAGGTCTCATTCTTCCTTACATGACGACATAAATGTGATTCAGAAACCACCCAAACTAATATAAATAATGTCATGCTTGATGAAACATTAGGTTTGCTTCTAGTGCATTCACAGGTCAATTGTTTCCAACAATGGAGATTTAGCAACTTCAAAGAAAATCCTGTAAAAGAAAGTTTACATGAAAAATAAACCCCAATGAGCTGCTCTAGTGAGGGGGGAGGAGGAGGGGTGGGGGGAGATACTTACGGGTGAGAATATTTGTTTCTAACTGTCGACAGTTGTTCATTTGGTGTTTGGTGCAACATGTTATTCAGTTTCAGTACTAATTCCTTAATGTCTTCTAGCTTGTACCCTGCAGAAAAATTCAAGTGTTAAAAATGAAAATTTCATTAGGGCACTTATAAAACAACCTAGTTCCATTTACCAGAGTAATGCTCCAATGTGGGAGTCCAACTACCAAGTCCTTTCATTCTCAATGCCAAAAGCAGAGCAGCTGCAGCCAGTTTAGATTCTGAAGTAAATACAAATGAATACTCCAACAGAGAGAGTTCCAGTATATAACGTGCTAAAGTCAAGACTGGCATTGTTTGTTTTGAGCACTGGAGAGGGGAAAAAAAAAGAAAACTTCTGATTAATTTCAATGCACTCAACATTAAAATCACTAATACATCCATGCAGAGTTAAGATATGTTAAAATGAAAATTTATGAACACAACTGTTCCTATATCAAACTTTTGTAATAGGGGAGGAAAGAAACTATACAGATTTTTATTGCATTAAAGTTATAACATTTGTCTAAATCAGAAATGTATCTTCAGAAATTAAATTTTTAATCCAAAGCCAGAACATTTTTTTAATTTAATATTTACATTTTGAATGTTACCTCAACACTTAGTCATCACACATATCTACGAGGGCCGTTCAGAAAGTAACCTCTGGTCGATTTAAAAAAATACACCAAGTTAAATAAAAATATTTTAATATATACATCTTACAACTACATCTTTGCACTATTTTTCTACATAGTCTCCATAGCGATTTAAGCACTTATCGTATCTCTTCACAAGCTTTGAAATTCCTTCTGCATAAAAATCACCCGCTTGTGCCTGGAGCCAGCCTGTGACTGCATCTTTGAGCTCTTCGTCGTCATCAAACCGCTGGGACCAGAGCCATTTCTTCATATGCATGAAGAGGTGATAATCGCTTGGCGCCAGATCTGGGCTGTAAGGTGGATGGTTGATAACGTCCCACTTGAAGGACTCAAGAAGGGCCGTTGTTCTGCGAGCAGAGTGAGGACGGGCGTTATCGTGCAAAAAAACGATACCGGAAGTCAGCATACCAAGTTATGTTTGTTCTGTATAGCCCGTCGTAAGTTTTTTAGTGTTTCACAGTACACGTCTTGATTAATGGTCGTCCCACGTTCCATGAATTAAGCCAACACCCCTTTGGCATCCCAAAACACCGTTGCCATCAGTTTTCTGGCAGAAAAATCTTGCAAGGCTTTTCTTGGTTTGGTAGGCGAATTTGAATGTGCCCACATCTTTGATTGTTCTTTTGTCTCAGGGTTCACGTACTTAATCCAGGTTTCGTCACCGGTCACGATTCTGTTTAACAATGGTTGTCCTTCGTCCTCATAACGTGACAGAAAGTCTAATGCAGAGGCCATTCTTTGAGTTTTGTGGTGGTCGGTAAGAATTTTGGGCACCCATCGTGCACAGAACTTACGGTAACCCAATTTTGCTGTCACTATCTCGTACAAGAGAGTCTTAGAAATCTGCGGAAAAACAGTAGACAACTCCGACATTGTGAAACATCGATTTTTATGAACGTTTGCATCAACTGTCTGAACGAGTTCGTCAGTCACCAATGATGGTCTACCACTCCTCTCTTCATCATGAACGTTTTCTCGTCCACTTTTAAATAAACGTACCCATTCACGGTCAACTCCTTCACTCATAACTCTTGGTCCGTACACGGCACAAAGCTCACGATGAATAGCTGCTGCAGAATATCCTTTGGCTGTAAAAAATCTTATGACAGCACGCACTTCACATTTGGCGGGGTTTTCTATTGCAGCACACATTTCAAACTGCCACAAAAACTAAACTAGCGCAGGTACGACGTTCACTCGACCACGGCTTGATGCCGACTGACCTGAGTGCGTGAATGCACAGATGGCGTCGCGACTACCCCCACCACCCGCACTGTGACCGATCGGAGGTTACTTTCTGAACGGCCCTCGTATAAGCTTCAACTCTTCACAAGAATTATTTAAATTTTCAATACATTTATATCCGTATTCTGAAGAATGTCTCTTAACAATTTTTAGTAACTTTTCAGAAGAATATTTAGAGTCCCCGATCAACACAGTGTAACAGCCCTCGTACCTGAATTTTGAATAGTATTGTACTGTATGAAGTATTTGTAGAGAGCTAAAGTTTGCTTGAATATGATCTGGTATGTTTGTTTTATAATTTCTTGTAAATCAGTGTATATAGACTTTTGTTTTATGAAAGAAAATTATTTAAAGTCCATTTAATATGTTTAAGAACAGAATTGTGCAAGAGAATTTCTTAAATGTTTGTAATTCCATGTATTAATGTAAGTTACGATGTCTACAGGACAATTTTCTACAGTTTGAAATGATTTCTGTAAATAATTTTGTATTTGAGTATCTCTAATTACCATTTCTGATCATTTTGTAATGTTGTTAAGTAATTTTGTATTAATTCAGATTGTTTTTAATATGTTTGATTGTTTGAGTGATTGTTAATGTTCGAGAAATATCGGGCAGATGCCTTTGAAGAATTCTCGTAATTTCGATAGAGACGATATAAACAGATCGGCTGGACAGAGTCAGTATTCAGTTTTACAGAGAGATTCATCCAGTTAGTTTTTCAAGTTGAGTTCACAGAGATTTTATTTGCGACGGCTCAGAAGTGCATCTCTGTATGGTATCTATGCTTGTGAATATCGCCAACTTCGTTTTGAGCAAATAAACAAATCTTCAACATAACCTTCTGGTGGATTTTTTAATTTAACCAATATATATAAATTAAACCACCGAAGAACCTAATAACAGGATAAAACAATACCACCAATTTTCAAACAATTGGGGAGGGGAGCATTTACTGAACCAGAAGAGTTCCAATATTTAACTAAATCTAGATAATAGAAACTGCTAGCACAGAATACCACTCCTTGCCATTGCAATATTCCACCAACCATTTTCTGCAATAGCCAAGATAGAAATTTTCAGAACTGTGCAAGAAAAAGTAGGAGTAGGGAAGTATTTAATACATTTAGCAAAGCCTACAGCAATTTATTACTTACTGTAAGGGTGTTAAATATAAGAAGCAAATTAAATATGAGAAAACATTGACCAAGCATGAAGCAATTTCAATATCTATCAACTTTTAATATAACTTCAATCAGAATCATAGTTTAATATATAAATGTTACCAGTACAAAGACTAAATATTTCTAAACTTTATTAATCACAACTGAAATATACATACCCTGGCATATCTTCTGAGGAACCTATACGACAAAGGTATACCAAGCCTAAAATCCACCTTTTGCAGTATGTTTATTTCCATTCTGATAAGCTCACTTTTGGTATAAGCCCCATCACAAACGTAGATCAAATCTTCTATCATTGGAGGCATATGTTCCTGAACAGATATGAAGAGTTAGAAAAAATTAAAATACTCTGGCAAATAATACTCATCCTCATTTCATGTCACTCACATCATATTTGCTGGCAACAAAAAGTGATGCTGCACCAACCAGCTGAAGTGTTTCTCTGCGCACAGTGACTTTTGAGAGGTAGATGTCGACAAGTTTGACAGCCAGATATAATGTCTCATGATTCAACTCAAAGTTTTCTTGCATTTCAACAAGCCAGTCAACTAACAATGCACGCATTGTAGCATTTATATGTGCCTGTTTCTCCATGTATGATTCAATAAAGAAATACTTCTGAAAATAAGCAAGTTTTTCCCTTCAGAAAATTGCCTGTTAAAGTTGGATAACATGTTATCAACACAAAAAATTTCCATGAATCACAAAATAAGGGACTGCCTTTGTGGGAAGTGCAAATGAGTCAATTACAGCAAAATAATTACATAACAAAAAAGATTTATACACCAGAAGATGCAGTCAGAATATGTACATCAATTACAATAACTAAAATTTACATATGAAGCTCGCAATTTGGTGGAAAAATAAAAAACCCACGGAGTAGGAATTAATTATTTTTTTAATTGCTCCCCCCTCCCCTGCTGAGTTTAATCTCATCCCTTGCTAGGCATTTAAAATATGTTGGGAGCTTAATGAAGATATGTATCTCTTTAAAACCTTTTTGAAACAAATGACTTGCAGTCATTGTGAAGGTAATTTTTATTTCCAGTGCCATAACTGTATTTTACTTTTTAAACACACACACACACACACACACACACACACACACACACACACACACACACTGTTACCAATGTCAAAATCCCTATCTTCTATCTGCATGAAGTTCTATTGCCAACCCCACACACAATTCTTATTCACTTTTAGGCTGTCACATCTGAATGTCCTGCAAATCTGGATTTTGTGTGCTTTTACCAGCTGGCCAAATGGAGACCCACAATGAGGCCTCTTTCAAACTCTGTAAGGTGCTGAGAACACTGTTTCGCACAAGTATGTGGCATTTTTGTGTCCTTAAAATTGATCACTCAACACGAGACATTGTTATACCAACAATACTAAACACGAACAACTCTAATGCACTCTGATGGCATCTATCTTGTCAGACAATTGCAACACTAATCATCTACACACACCTGCTGATGGTGGATGTATATTTACACTGACACCCGACCATGTCTTCTGGGTACTTTGATTTTTTAGTCTGCAAGTATACTTTAATTTTTCTATCAGAATTTCATAATCGATCTGTATCAATTTAAATGCAATTGCCAAGTAACAACCTTTTTCAGTCAGCAATTCAAAATTTATTCCTTATAAAATACAGTCTGTGAATGCAAATAAAAGTTGTTCTGTTGAATGGCTTTTTTGAAAACTGAATTGTGAATTAGTACATTTATAATTTTCTATGATGCTGGTTAAAAAAACTTTGAAAGAATTTAAAGATAAAATTTGTAGAGGGCAAATGTAGGTTGGTGCAGGATAGGGGGAAGATGGGCTTGTAGGGAAATTGCTACCGGAGCGTGTGCTCCATTGCAATTAAATTAAATTGTTAGCATTTTTTTATATAAAAAAGTATGGAAAAAGCTGTTAGTAATGAAACAGAATTTTAATTCAATACAATTTACTTTTCTTTTTTTTTATACACAATGGTATAACTACAGCACATTTAGGTCTAACTGGGAAGGTACACTGAAGTGGAGATATACTAAATAGAGAGCTTAGTACATCACTCAATTCTGTGGAACAATGATTAACTAAGCTGCAGGAAATCATATCATAATCAGTAAAGCATTTTCTCTTCGAAGTATAAGTTTTCTTATTTCTTCTGAAGCAGCTAAATTTATACACAGTGTCAATTTTTTCCCCCCAAAACTAGTATCAATGAAATTCCCACCAAGTCACTGAACTATTAGTAGTCAACTTATTAGAAACATGAATGTTTATTACATATATCAGCAATTAAAAAACTGGATTCTACTAAAATTTCCTTGATATTTACTGTCCCATCCCAGATGGTAGACATTTAGCTTTTGGCTAAAACTATAAATATTGAGGACACAGGTTTAATACCTCATGCAAAAAGCAGCTCTCACAAAAGAATTTTGATGAGAAGTAGGCAGTCAGAAAAATCTTGCTAGGAATGACAACAGTAAAGGCCAGTGCTTCTGAAGTTTAATAAAATCGAACTATTCAACTTTAAATAGTATGTTAGGTTCAAAAAGTAGATTATGTGCAGAAAGAGATTAACTTTTTTCCAAGTCAGATACAGCCAACTACAGCGGCAACTACGTAACGCACAGCTTTAACGACGCGAACAGTGTGCATGTACAAAGCAACTTGATGGTACTGTCCACACCCAAGTGTTGCCTGGGATCTAGTTTGTTTTGCCACTATTTGCATCCTAGCTTATTTGATAAACATATCTTATTTGGTCCTGAGCAGTAGCAGTTCTGCCTTCTAAGGGGGCATAGAGAACAAGGATTCTATACTCTGCACTTAACTTTGGAAAGAAAAAACAAGTTCTATTTCTTCAGTTCTGCTCGCCTACTCAGATCAACATCCTCTGAAGGAGATTCATATGTAAGAATAAACAGTGTCGGGCACCTCGGGCAGCCTCCACTGGGCCTCAATTTACAATAAAATTTAATATATTACAATACATCAAACCAGATTCTCCTCCATTTCTCTCTCTTTAAATCCAATAGTCTTAATTTTACTCGCAGAGTGCACTGTAAACATGATTCCAGTTTGTGATAGTATACTAAAATAATTGATCTATCTTTTACTACTTTTCTTCGTCTGATTGAAAGTGTGTTACAGTATAAGAATTTCCATTACTGTTCAAAGTATGACTAGCAGAAAAATTTCTCCTTTGGGTTTGAAAGTAAGGTTACCTGCTTCCCTGGTTTTTACTCTTCAAAGAGGTATACCTCAAATCCAGGAAATAGGGAACAAAAGGTATGATACATTCTGAAAGATACAGTTATGCACATTACCCACTTAACAGCAAAACATGTCTCGAATCATCATAGTCAGAATTTGGAATGGCAGCCATCTTCTTATCTCAAAATCTACTATACACCATGTAGTATTAGTAGTTATTCCGGTCTAGACTGCATTTAAACCTAACCACAACCTTCACTATTACAGATCTTTTCGAACTTATATTTTTTACATATATTAAGAGTCATACATTATGAAAAGAATTACACTGTGTTTAAGGTGTCATACTATTTCATGTCTATAACTGAAGAAATCCCCTTGCAAACTTACTGACAGTAACAACTTAAAAAAAAGGTTAAATACAGATTTGAACTTACTGCTTGGGAACTATTACTAAAGATTTTTAGATATAATTTTGGCACAACTTGATACAAGACTTCACAAAAATGGCACTCACAAAAGCAGCTTAAATCGCTAATAAAGTTCGTTGTCTCTCTGGTCCAGGACACATATCGATCTAGTCACAAACTCCACAAATATTACTGTTATAAAAGCAAAGCTTCTATCACTTACACATTAATACATTAACTATATCTGATGTTAGTGATATCGTGAATGACGATATAAACTTGACCCAAAATTTCAAATGAACCGTTAACAACCGGCGGATTAATGATGCTGGCAACATGGCACTCCTGAAGGTGAAGTACACAAAATGCTGAATACATGTGAAGCTACATACATTCATTGACATCAACTAGGGCATCATGCCAATTATTAAAGTAACGTAATTTAAAAATGTATACTAAAATGCCTAAGCTTAAGCTGTAAACTGAAAGTCCAGAATTCATTAAAACTTACACAACTTATATAAATATTGCTTCTTGAAATGAAAAGCTTCTACTTTAGGATATTGAATGCATTAATTTTAAGTGAAAGATCTGAAAAGGCATTTGCAGAATATAGAACATTAAGCAAAAAGCGCTGTTTTGTTAATCATAGGCTACTATTTGTACAGATACCAACAAAAATAAAAAAAGGATTAGTTATCTTTGGTTAAATTTTAAATTTTTGTACAAATTTATAATGTTAGTTTATAATAGCAAAAAAAAGATACATAGGGGGGGAAAAAAAATTAAACCAAGGTGGAATCCAAACTATTATATTTGTCATGAACATGCAAACAACTTTTCACACAAAACCTTTTGGCACTTTTAGGGACTCAATTTTCGTACAGGTATACACTTAGCATTTTACTCCCCCCCCCCCCTCTCCCGAACTATTATGTATTACTGACGGGATTATGATGTTATACACGAGATGTCATAGTTTTTCATATTTGCACCTGAAGATATCTTCTGAACTTACCGACAGTACAATTCTAAAAATGGGCCATGGTTGTTCAGACCTTTGATCTACTCGATCTCATGTTGCACTTTCTTCTCCCAAACCAAATTTCTTTCATTGCTTGGTGCTCCATTTAGTGACTTTGAAGTCCACAGCTTGATTGGGTCTTTAGTCTCGATGGCGCTGGTGTATAGCCTTATAGAGGGTGTCTGGCTTCTTTGTTCACTCTATGCCTTGCCACTAGTGGCAACTTCCTGGTGTATGTCTCCAGGGGCAACGTCAGCTAATATCTCCACTTTCCCCACAGGCGATGATCTAAGGCAACCTGTGACGAGCCGGCATGTTCTGTGGAGTGCAATGTTTACTGTCTTAGCAAGACTTGATTTTTGCTGCACAGGACATGCATACTCTTCTGCAGAATAGCAAAATGCTAAGGTGGAGGTACGGATGACACTTGGGTTATCTCTCCAGCTAGATCTGGTCAACTTGCTTAAGATATTGTTGCACGATACTTTCATCTTAATGATGTGACAGTGGCTTTTAAAAGTGAGACCTCTGTTAAGAGTTATGTCAAGGTATTTTGGGTTTACACTGTGAAGCGGAGTCAATCCATTCCAGGTCACATTCAGCTTTCACTTAACACATTTATTGCACAAGTTAAATGCATAAACTTCGTTTTTTGGAGGGGGGAGGGGGTTTGGTTTGAGGTCGTTCTGCTTGTAGTAACTTCAAAGGGATTCAAGAGTTATTTTAAGTTTACCCTCAACGACTTCAAACGTCACATGTTGTGCATCTAGGGCAAAATCATCAGCATAGGCTGTTCAGGGGTTGATCATTGGTGAAGATGTTAAAGCTGGGGCAAGAACACTGCCTTGAGGAAGTCCATTTTTCGGTTTGCATGGATGGCGTTTTGAATTTTGAAAGCTGACAAAGAATTTCCTATTTCTGAGATGTTCGTAGACTATTTTTGTGAAAAATAGATCCCGCGTCATGTTGTATACTTTAGGAAAGTCTTTTTTTTATGCTGATCATGTCAATGAAGACTACTCCAGTAACTAAACCCTTTTCAAAACCATCTTCAATATACTGTGATAGATCAAGGCTGCTCAACCTTTTCAACAGTCGGGTCAACTGGACGGTCCAAAATTCACTGGCGGGCCACAGTTCCTAATTTTGTTTCTTTTAATGAACAATGAGTTTAAAAGTCCAATATTCTTAAATTTAATTTTCCTTTATTTAAATAATACAATAAATAGCATCCTGTGCCAAATAAAGAAACAAATTCTATACAACAAAAATCAAAATCTAAAAAACAAAAAAAATCCTATGGTAATTGGTACAATCAATGTGCTTTCTGACATCGTTTCTCTTTTAATAATTTTCCTATGTTAGGTGCCAGATCAGATGTTGACAATAACAAGTCAGAAATACGATGCTCAGAGGTGTGTGTTATTTATTTTTTACATAGTTAATACCTGGAAAAAAAAAAAAAAATCACAAACATATGTGGATCCGAAACTACTTAAGAACTGAATGGCCAGGTCAGTTATTGCAGAAAAGTCTTTTGGTGCGAGTTTCACAGAAATATACAGTCATCTGAAGAATTTTGTAACTTTGGAAATACTCTTTCTGCAAAAATGTTTTTGGGCAGTGTTTTTGCAATTCAGTGAGTTCCAACTGAATATTGGCAGGATAACTGATTATTTCAGTCAAACTGATTTGAAATGATTTACAAATATTTTTATATTTTGTTTTTTAGTTTCAAAATGCTGGAATCTGCTCTGAAAAGACTGTAAGAAGCACCAAATTTTAAATCCGTACTTGGAACAATTGATGGTGATGATTAGATCTTCTCTTTCAAATCTTTGAGTGTGGGAAAAGGTCAATATTTTCTTTGGCTAAATTAATTAAAAACTGGTTCTCGAACCACAAAGGCCCTGTGACCCTGCCGGTGTTTACCTTGTGAGCAGAGAGCCAATCGCTTGACCGCACGCATCACTTGGTCGCCGGAACATTTTTTCCAACTAGACGGGAATTTTCATACATGCTTGTGCAGACCATTTAAAATTCGTCCGCAGGCAACATTGTGGCCCGTGGGACTGGGGTTGAAAGCGTTGTGTTAGAGGCATGACTTGGTCCGAGCAGGAGCGGGCTGTTCCGAATCCAGCATATTAAGGTATCAGTTTGTCTTCAATAACAAATGTTGAAGAGTGGTATTGGGCAGTAGCTATTGGCATTGCCTGTAGATTTTAGTGGTACGATAGCTTGAGCGTTCCTCCATAGCTCAATGTGGATGCAGTCAACAACTATAGCTTTTCCATTTTGGAGGGATTTAATATGGGTTGTTATTTCTTCAGAAGGGGGGCACTAATGGTGGAATTCTCACTGGTGGTGTCACAGATGATCTTTGTTCCTGTTCTTTCTTCTGCTAGCTGGTTTACTATTAAGAAGCAGCTGGTGGGCAATATCAGGAGTGATGTGTAACTGTAGTTTTATGAGGGTCGTGTGAATTTTAACACTGATATGACTCACATCAGCCAAATTCAGTGTTACTGATTAGGTCAGTACATGTTTTTCTTCTGGATGTACCAACTGGTTGCATTAGTAATTCCCAACATTCTCTGGTTGCTTCAGAGAATGGGTCTTCCTCAAACAGTTGAAAATATTGAGTGTACAAGTCTGCTTTGCTGGGCTGCAGTCCAGCGATGTAGTTGGTTCTGCAGCCCAGCGGGATACACTGTCACAAAGCTTTTTGCAAGATTTTGTAACTTGTAACATTTGCTTATCAACGATTTCTGTAAAAAGCCTCAACTGAGCCCTTTTAGAATTGAAGTCTCTCCTGAAAAGGTACAGTTGGTGTAGTAATTTGCTGTAAGCTGCACATAATTGGCTTGAGTGGAGGGTATTGAAGATAGGACTTGCTTCTTGCACATTTGACTGATATTACTGACCTTTTTTCCAATGGCCACTGATGCTTATTTCTTTCTTTCCTCTTGTTATTTTAGATTGGAAAGCACAGAGTTAGTTATGGAGCAAAGCACCCTCTGCCATCCACAATTTTTGCGAATTGCGGAGTACTGATAATGTAGTGACGATTCCAAAAAAGACTTTACAAGGGAAATTTAGAGAATCTACATTAAAACCGCACAAGACTTTTCTACTTTAAAATGTTAAAAAAGAACAGTTTCTATAGGGTGTCGCGTATATTGTCACTATTATGAAATTTTAATTATTGAAATTCAGCTAATAGTTATATCATATAAAGTGAGAACCACTGCTTTTTCCACCTTGGTCTTACAGTGATCCTGTAGTTCTATACTATTCAGACAAGCATAAACACGAAATGTACTAATGTGAATCAGATAGTCATCTGCTTTGTCCCTTAACCCTATAATAATTTGACGTAATACAGTAATCACACAAAAACAATTGTGTAAATAGGCAAAGTCTACACTTTGAAATGTGCATTCATTTCACTTTCTGTAACGGAATCTCTTGGTTTTAGAGATCATTTATTTAGAATAAATAAAATTATGGTGACTTGGCTGCGAGTGTCATGTTTTAGTAAATCTATAAATACTTTAAATGTGTAGCTTTATCAATCTTATACTTACACAAAATTAAGACTCTTGTAATGGCCAAGTGAGCAGACTTGTGTATTCTAAATAAATGTTCTATAACACCATGGGATACAATTCTGTCACAAAAGCACACATTTCAAAGTCAGAAGATCTTGCCTATTTTTACAAGAATTGCTTTTGTGGCATATCATTAATTTTTTAAGTTGATAACATATTCAAAGTTGTCACTTAAATGTAACGATTCCATTTGAAAATTGACAGATAAGGATATTTCAGAATTCCAGACAGCAATATATGTTACCAACAATGCCCCTACATTCTGCAAACAATAACTGTGCACCATGGCCGAGCATTGTTGATTAACCCAGATTTAACTACCACCATAAGTAAATAATGGTAACTTCCAAACTAAACACAGGAACATACTAAAATTTAAGGTGTTTGTTAAACTAGCTGATCTGATGAATAAAAGAAATTTCAGGCATACAGCATCGAGAACAAAGCAATTGACCTGCAAATGTGCCAAAATTTAATGCTGTCAAAGACTTAAAAGTTTCAATTTTCACAAGAGGTGCCACACTTTGATAGGACATGGGGATGTTGGACCAAAAGATTTTAACCTATCACATTCATATTTTTATCACACTCAAGAGAATAAGGCCCCCATTCTGGGAATATGATCCTGATTATTCCTAATCTCTATATAAGAAAACATTATGAAGATACAGAATATTTATCCTGATGTTCTTAGAGTCTCAAAATATTGACAGCCCTTTTTCTTCATGGCCAGATGATTAAAAAATAAAATCCAACATAGAAAAGTAATTAAGTTCCCATTGAAATCCATATACTTCAACGTAGGTGTAAAAAGTAGTTTCAGAATTTGATAGCTGGTGTACATTAAAGATATAAAATCATAGCTGATGGCAACAGTAGCAGTTATATGTGCTAACGCCAGGAACAGGAAGTTTTGTTTTGTAAACCATTATCACTGGCTCTTTGATCATTTTTTGTGCTTCTAGTGCTTTTATTATTATTGCAATCATTTTTGAATATGGGATGATTTTAACTGGTAAATTAGTACATCTCAATTTTTGCAGCATCAGATCCACTTAATTTTATTTGTAATGAACTTGCTTTGTCCACTTTTGATAGTGAGCAATTATTAAATTTTTAATACTGGAGAATTTTGTTAGGGTTATGCTACATTACACCATGCGTTTCTTTTTTCAAAGTGCTCCTTTGGTAAATGTAACTGACTTGGCAAGGCTGTAGTAAGAATTTCTACCATGTAAACTGTTACCTTCAATCAGTCAAAAACACCACTTGGAAGCTGATTAAGCCTAGTGATATTTTCCCTGGATATCCAATGGAGTCTTAAGAGTCAAGGAAAAAGTTGTGTTCTACTTGCACGTGATGTATGCCAAACAAATGTGGCTTATTCAAACTTCGAATTATAAACATATTACTGGTTTCCACAAGGAAGTGGCACCATCGATAATGATGTAGTCAAATGCAGGACACCATTAGAAATACTTTCCAAAGTATATTAACCGAGTTATGCTGGTTCATGGTGTAGAAAAACCTAATTTATCTTTGAATATAATGGTCCAGGCTGTATTACAACAGAATTACCATCTGAAAATAGTAAGTATTATGACTGGCTTCAGCAGTATACGACTAGGGTTCGGATCTTTAGGAAAAGTCATTTTTCCCCTGCCTTCTTTTTGAGCTGTAATGCTAAATTAAACACTGACTGAACGTTTCCGGTTTTATTTTAATGTATTTTATACAGCATATAAATACATATTCAGGCCATTTTGCTAGTTTTGGTCATATTACGATAATATTTATGGTGATATTGAGGAAAAATAGGGCAATTTGTAATAATACCCGGAAGCAAATTATGCTGTCTATATGAAAGTGAAACTACTAGATAAATGATTTATAATTGAGCATGTTTTGATGTATCACATTTATTTTAATTTTTAGCTCATATTTACTCATTTTTAAAGTCATATTTGTTTGCATATTTCTCTATTTTTTTGGTCATAAAGATCCCAACCCTAATTATGACCATAGGAGAATCTTGTTGCAAAATCCCATCTCCAGTAGACCCATAAACATATCCAACTCTCAATGAAAATTTTTACTTAATTTTGACAGGTGATTTATAATAGAACTTAACTATTCTTGGAATTAATTTTAAAAATATACTTGATAAATTTTTGGGGGACCTACTTTGTATTAGCCTATTGTATGTAACAGGAAATGACCACACTACAAACTCCTTTGCTAAATTATGACAGCTTCTAGAGCAATTAAAAAAATTATACGCAGTTTTTTCGGCCAATTTTGCACAGAATTGTGCACACATTGACAACAGAATTTAAAATTCCAAATTTTAACAGGGTTCTGGACTAACAATAAGGGATAAATTAGTTTTTAATACAAATAAAATTTGTAGCACAAGGTGAACCACTTCACCTGTAGAAAGAATAGGCATGTTCACATAGATATTAGAAAAACGACCTTGCCAATTCATATCAGGTCTCCTATCGAATGGCAATGACAAAGTTCATGCACACAATCCATGGACAGTAATCACCTGATGCTTGAACTTTTGAGTGTCATCCTGCACATCTTCTGTGGTACCAGTTGATTTGAAGTTTCTTTCTATATTAATTATCTTCAACTCCCTTTGGTTCTACATCTTATTTGCCTGGTTAATCAATCATATCCATGGTATTCCGATATGTCGCCTTCCTTACAATTTAAATGCGATGGAGTACCTGCTCTGGTGGCAATTTCCTAGCCAATTTTTGTCCTGTGTTTTTGGTAAATGATTCACCATTTCTATCAGTAATTTATTTCAAACCTCTACACCCTTACCTTCAAAAGAAAATCTTCCCATGATCTTATGCCAGAAATAAAGTGCTAATTTATGGTCGGTCATCTTTTCCCTTCCATGCATCTTTCCTAATTATTCCAAGCCTTGAACACTCCAACGACTTCATCCTCCCCCTGTCTTGCAATCAATCCCATTCCAGCTCCTTTATATCACTAACACTTTGCGTTCTGCAGTAATATTTGGAGACAAATCTGGCAGCCCTTCTTTGCACACTCTCCAACTCCTGTATTTGACACCCAAAATGCGGGTCCAATACTACATTACCATATTCAAGCGAAGATCTGACCAACCGTTTTGTAGCCAAATTCCCTTACTCTCTCCAAAAAGTGAAGGATTCTGAAACCTTTTCTACTACATGACCAAATTGTTTTCAATATAATATGTTATGCAAAGGTATTTACATTTCAAGCTTCAACAAGCAATTCTTTACCCTCATTATAATCAATCAACTTTTTTTAAAATCTATGTACCTAATAAACCAACTTCTTTGCATTTATTTTCATCCTATGTTGACCTATCCAGCTATATATAGTATCCAAATCACCCTGCAGCTGTTCACAGTCTTCTGCCATTTTGATCCTGTTATGTAGCATTATGTCATCTACAAACAACCTAACTTCTGATAGTAACCCACCAACACTATAATTCATTAGAATGACGAATAACAATGGTCCCAATATGCTACACTGTGGCACTCCCGTTTTCACTTCTTTTTCTGTGGCATTTACTATATTAACTTTTTGCTTTATATGTTTTAAGAATTCTTCTATCCAGTAAATCACATTTTCATCTACTCCAATAGTTTTTACCTCATTTAGCATTATTTTATGGTTCACTCTACCAAAAGCCTTTGAAAGATTTATTGATACACTATCAATTTGGCCTCCCTTGTCCATTTCAGATGAAATATCTGTCATATAGCCTATTGATATTCTCATGAATATCCTTGCCTAAAGCCAATCTGTTGACATGAAAACAGACTTACCTTCCTCAGATACCTCCGATTCCAAACTGAATGGCCTGTAATTTTAGTTCTATTTGTCATCCCTCCTTTATGGACCAGTACTACTATTTCATTTTTCCAAGCCCTCTGCTAAGGGGCCACCCATAAAAAGGGGGGGGGGGTGTTACGAGTAATAAGCTTTGTGACATGCCATGTATAATTTGTATCACTTTTTGGCATGTGGCGGCTGCATTTTTTCGTCCACACTGTGCCTATGCTATCGCATATTGGCCACTTTTGACATACATCGAAAGGCCAATACTGCCTTTGAGAAAATATGACCTGCATATTAATTTAAGGATTGTGTTTCATATGTGGTCTAAATTTTTCATAATACAAAGCCACTAACCCAAGCAACCACAAGAGAGACAGAAAGCGGTTTTAACCATGACAAAGATTTGTCCTCAAAGAACTGCAGTTAGATGTGACAGGAGGTTCTCTAATAAAAGATGATGATGCTATATGGTTGGATGAAGATGTTGATGCATCAAATATTACTAACATTATCGAAATCAATAACTAACCGACTGCTATGCTAGTCATTAATATAAAAAGTTATGGGTTCAAAATACATGGACATAAGATGATTGAATTGTGTATCGTTCATCTTATTTGCTATGGTTTTTTTTTTCTTCTTCAATTTTCTAAAATTGATTTATTGTTGATTTTATGAAAAAAATATTTTAAATGGAAATATACAAGTAATTTTGAAAGTGCTGTTTTAATTTAATAATTTATAAATTTAAAATTGCAAAATAAGTGACACTACACAAATGTGACAACCTGTGGCAAGGTAAGGGGCGCCAAAAAAATTTAGTGTGACATAATATATGGATGGCCCCCAAGTAACAAGTATCAAACAATGTTTCTAGATAAGGTACAATGTCACAACCTGCAAACTTTGATAAGACATTCATAGTAATATCTACACCAGCCCCTTTTTGCTTTTTTAGTTCCTTCACAATTATCTCAGGATGCATTTCAAATTTCTTAGTCTGTTCGTTTCTAATTGTGTGGATAAGCTCATTCTCCAATTTGCACTCTCCCATTCCTGAGTCATAATCCCCAATGGTAAACCAGTGACTTAAAATACCTGCCTTTTCCAAATCCGCAGTAACTTCTACATCTTTATTTATAATTGAATCAATTATTTTTGAAAGGGCACATGTCCATTTTATTGACGAAGCGTGCTTGGTGCAAGCACATGGTCATCTCCACCCACTAGTATATTCACATGTCCTTCTTGAGAAGACCAACTTAAGAAGGTCGAAACCAGTCAAGACTAATAGCCTGACTGATGTAACTGGTTGGCTGTATTTTACATCTATCAACTATTTACCGTCGCTGAGAGCAGTATGTTTAAAATCGTTTTATTAAAGTTTACAGAAATGAATAAAAAAACAATAAGTCTTAAAAAAAATTAATATTTTTACCGCAACTGATGAAGTAACATAGAATACACTTAGAGTATTTTTGGAATTTATTGCGTACATTATGTGCTTTGTTCTATAGATTTTTAAATAACGCGGACATGTACCCTTTTAATAATAAACCAAGGGAAAAAAATAAATACTTTTTTCACATTTTGTTTATTATGTATGGATATCTTGTTTGTTCGAACAGTACATTTAAACTAAAAACATATGCAATTACATTTAATTCAAGAGTGAAATTATTGAAGTTTTGCACAAACCCACCAGCTTATATACTTTAATTTACGTAACTAATCAGCATTAGAATCACTCTCGGTAGATGAACACAACATAGTATCATAGAATGGCATATGTTCTTCAGGAACATATTGTAGCACTTTCCTGAGTCAACCTTTTTTTTTTGGCATTGATGGGATTTCTTTTATGTTAGGAAGCTCAATACCTATATTCCTCCAATTTTGTCATAACCTTAAAGGGCTCCATTTTTCATTTTATAACAGCAGTGTTCAGATATTCCTCCCTTCCCAACTTTTTTTGAGCTTCACTTGGGAGAATATACTTTATAAAGTGCTTGGGCCACCACTAGTTAAACTCTCGGATGTCATTATCTTCCAAAGAAACCGTTTCAATTTTCCCTTCATGTGCAGATGATACATTCATAATTTTCAATATTGATCAGTTGCATAGAATCTGTCCACTCTTTTTAATCACCTCTCAATAACACCAAAGATACAATCACATGGGAGAAAACTTTGATATCTTATTGGAAAATATTTGTTACTTTATGTATCAGGGAAAGGCGTAATATAAAATCGTAAAACCATATGGTATCTGTGCTGCCCTGTACATCCGTCGGTAAAAAGATGGGTTTCTTCTGCAGTTTGGGGGATGAAATGTGCTATGTAGTTATTAAGGAAAGTGGAAACCTCATTTCTCACAATGACTTCACGGCAGGTATAGATTTTGCTTGCTTTGGTTTTCAAGTCAAATGCAAAAACAGTTATCCACAGTTGCCGATAGAATATTTTTTGCACTGGAATATGAGGCAAAGGGAGATTTTGCATGAAATCTACTACGATTCCATTAGTATTTGGCTCTCTTTTCTATGTCTTTTAAAGCAGAATTAAACTTTTTGGAATGCCATGTGTGTTTTAATAACAATAAAACATCTTTAGTTTCAACAGCTAATCAGAAACATAGACTACAAACATAACAATCCGCTCAGAGCAACAGCTGTCAACAATACAACCAGTTTAGCGGAGGAAGGGCACATGTACAGGACATGAGCCTATTCAATAATAAACACCGATTTCAAACCTAAAGCCCTGTAGAGAGTTCAGTTGAGAATATGCCCTTTCAAGAGCAAATAAGTCTACACTTCTCAAACCCAAATCTGCAAAAACATACTTTTTGCTAAAATATGGAAATGTGCCCTTTCAAAAATAATTCAATTGCTTCCCTCAGTTTTCTAACATAGCCGTAGAAATATCCTTATGCATCCATCAGTTATCCATCAATTTTCTTCGTAAACCCATCTTCAGCCTCCTTTGCTATTATTAATTCCTTGTTTAGTTGTTTCAAGTACTCCCTACTACCCTGCTGTCTCTTAATATTTGTGTTCTCTTCTCAACAACCTCTTTAACCTCCCTATTATAGTACACAGGTTCTCTACTTTTCTTTATTGTCCGTTTTGGAATAAATATTTCTTCACTCTTTCTTACTATATCCGTGAAGTCTTTCCACTCGGACTCCATTGTACATGTGCCTTCCATTTGCTGAAACTTTCCCCCTTAAATATCTTATCAAATTTGTGCCCTTTTGTAATTGTACTTGTTTTCCGCATTAAGTTTGGCCACAGGTTTACCGGATCCTCTAATATCCAGCGTGCTTTATTGGGAAGAGTTACAACATGTTTGGCCACCTTGTGTTCTGCTCTAGCATTTGTCTAAAGCCTACCACCATTACTAAGGTATTTACAAATCTCTGTAGCCTTGTGTTATTAATCTTGAATCCTAACCAGCCAACACTCAAGAGCACCAGCTCTGGTACTTTCCCCTCCTCCATTCTCATGATGGAGCCACTGCAATCTTTGCTTTGCCAAAATCTCTTCTACAGGGTAATGATTTAAAAATTCCCCGATATTTCCAGGTTTTCCAGAAAAATTTGCCATACTTTTCCCCGATTTAGAAAGTTTATTCGCATGATTAAGATATTTAAAGTTTTAATTAGATTTTAATTGCAAATAATTAAATGTGGTATAAAACTCACAAAATTAAAAAAGAATGCTTCCGCGGCCAGAGTCGGTTGATTCTTGGCTGTCCGGGTGGCGCCACGTCCTGTTCATTGTAGCCAACATTTCGACGCTCATTCTGGGGTCTTCTTCCAGGCCATCCCTTCTGCCTGCAAGAAGACCCCAGAATGAGGGTCGAAACGTCGGCTACAATGAACACGACGCGGCGCCACCCGGACAGCCAAGAATCAACACGTTTAAGAATGTTTATTTGAATATTTTATATCTAATTTAATAATCTTATGAAGCTTAATTAAAAATGAGTAGCACAAAAATAAGAATATGACTAGTACGAACTAGAACAAATTAGTAATCTTTCAATATTTGGTAGATAAAATAATTGAAGATTTTTAAAAGTGTTCAACAGTAACTTGACTCAGTCAGAAGCTTAGGTTTTTTATGCCTTTTTTCATTTGCTACACTTTTTTTTCAAATCTTCTGGTTCAGTTATTGTAGCTTCTTTTGTTCCATCTTCAATTTGTTCTGTTGCCGAGTTAACACTTTCGCGCAAGTTTCTGCGAGTCTATGCAAGGTAGCATGAACACGAGTTTGTATAAACCGTGCAATCGTGTAGGCTCACCTTGTGTGGTTGCTTGCGTGTGCCGCTCATCTTTGCAGAGGTTTATTTGGTGCAACTCGAAGGCACTAGCACGATGTTTATACTGTTACATAGATTCAGCATTTGAAAGAGCTCTGAATGACGCAAAACATAAATCCCACCTATGGTTAGTATATACATGATCTTACGTATTATTTTGTCCCTGCTTTAATTCACCTTATATCAATAATACAAAAAAGTTATAAAGCAGTATTATTATCGCTATTCAAGTTTTTGCTGGCATTAGTATCTTGAATCTAGGCTTTTTTTATATTAAAGGTTCAATTTTTCTCAAGAGAAGTTCAAAACACCTTTATAAACTTACTACTCCATGATTGCTGTTTTATTAAATAAAAAATATAACTTCTGAGTTTACATGTAGTACTATAATTCTGATTTAGTAGTCATCCACTTTTTAAAATAATATAATTTCAAATGCAGAGTTCCAGCACTCTTGTACGAACATCTCGTCGTCGTATCTTGACGAGGCACAAGACGAGATGCAAGTTGCTAGTGTAAATGCGACATTTGTTGGCTATTTTATGTCAAAAAAATATATAAGCTGAATTATTTAATGCAAAATTTCATTATTAAAATAAATTATTAAAAACTTTCCAAATTTTGGGTTGTTGCAATTAAAATTCCCTGATAATTTTTAAAATTACTCAGATCCCCTGATATTTCCATGATATTTCAAGGTTGCTTTAAATTCCCTGATAATTCACAATATTCCAGGTTTGTGGCCACCCTGTTCTAATGCTTATATTTTTAATTTCTGATGGTAAAGTTCCTGATTTTATGCCATTAATTCGTTAGTAGGTAGAACTAATTCTAGGCTGCGATTCCTAGGTCGAATCTTGAAAAATTCGAATGAACAACCAAAGGAGATAGCATACAAATCTCTTGTGCATCCACATTTGGACTACTGTTGTACCATTTGGGATCAGTTTCGTAAGGGGTTGATTGACAGTATAGAGAAATTACAGAAATAGCCACTCGATTCGTGACCGCTTGCTACAGTCATTATTAAAGCGTCACAGAACTAATTAGTAGACTGGGCTGGGAGTCTCTGGTAGATAGACAATGTATGTTTCATTTAAACTTATTGGTAAACATGTGTACTCCCACTTTCACTTATGAGAGTGGTGAAATACTTCATCCACCAACCTATTTGAGTCAGAGTGACAGGAAAGATAAGATTAGAGAAATATGGTGCCGCACTGATTCTTATATTAATTCTTTTTTCCCCACGTACCATTCGTGATTGGAATGCACAGAAAAGGGATTAGTTTTGGTGCTGAGCACCCTCTACCACCCACAATTTTGTGAATTGCAGAGTATATATATGCCTAGCAAACCAGTAGTGTACATTAAAGCCACCAAATAAATACTAATAGAGTAAAGTTGCTTGTAATGTGCGTAGACACAAGCTAGTTACTATGCAAGCAACACATGTTATTACCTATTGTTTTGTCAGGCATCATTTTGAAGGGGAAGAACCGTTTCGAATCCATAGGGCAAGTAGGGAAGAAATAAAAGTGCACAAAATAGTTAGGTTGAAATGTAGCCTACAACAAAATAATCTGAAGTGGTAATAACAGCACGGGGAATTTAGTTTTTGTTAATAATTTAAGCTGCTTCAATTTTCAAGTGATGTACTGGTGGAGATTGTGTTAGGTTTAAATTATTTTCTTGCTTACAGCTTTACACCTCATTGACGTCAAGGTCATTTAAGGCAGGTAAGCAATGGGGACAAGTAGGGGGAAGGAATTCGGCCACCGGCTATTGAAGGAAGCATCCCGGCATTTGCCTGGATTGATTTGGGGAAAAACAGTAAATCCAAATCTGGATGGGCTTTCGAACCTGCATCCTCCCGAATGAGAGGCCAAAGCTTTACCACTCGTAGGTAGTAGGTTGAAATGCAGCTTGTACTGAATGACAATTGATAGTTCATGGCATTAGAGTCATAATGCATTCATGCTACATCCTAACTTTCACCGAACATTACTTCTATGTACAGATTTCTCCAATAGTACCATCTAAGGCACCTGAACAAACTGACAATTCTGCATGGTCATTATTGTTTAGCACAGCTGGTGCACGAGACAATCATGCAGTCCTACATTTATTGCAAATAAATGTTCTCAAAATTTTAAAACCTCGAAAAGCCACTATATACGTTCATAACTACTCAAATGGTTTGTTTGCTAATGTGTACTGTTAGAAAAACACCAGTTTTGTTAAATAGCTTGTAGCACTAACACCATTCAAATTTAAATCATACTACAATAAGCCTTATTGAATTCTCTTTTACACAGTCTCCCTAGCAAACCTTTTCTCATTCAGACACATTGGTACGATCTGGACCCAATAGGTAAAATAGGCGGGTTTTATCTAATCGGGACTGCACGGAAAAGAGGGGTTTTTCGGGTGGGGACAAATAGGAGAAAACTAATGGGTTAAAATGTGAATCGTGGTATCGTAAAAAAATATGTCACTAACGGGACTGCACGGAAAAGAGGGGTTTTTCGGGTGGGGACAAATAGGAGAAAACTAATGGGTTAAAATGTGAATCGTGGTATCGTTAACTAGAACATATCCCATCCGCGTAATTCTATATTACGATACCACTGCAAAGAAATGAGGGTTGTTTCGGGTGGGGAGAAATAGTAGGAAAAATAATTCTTCGTGAATCGTGGTATCGTTATCTACAATATATCCCATCCGCGTAATTCTATATTACGATACCACTGCAAAGAAATGAGGGTTGTTTCGGGTGGGGAGAAATAGTAGGAAAAATAATTCTTCGTGAATCGTGGTATCGTTATCTAGAATATATCCCATCCGCGTAATTCTATATTACGATACCACTGCAAAGAAATGAGGTGTTCTTCGGGTGGAGCGAAATAGTAGAAAAAAAGGGTTAAAATGTGAATCGTGGTATCGTTATATAATATGTCACTAACGGGACTGCACGGAACAGAGGGGTTTTTCGGGTGGGGACAAATAGGAGAAAACTAATGGGTTAAAATGTGAATCGTGGTATCGTTAACTAGAACATATCCCATCCGCGTAATTCTATATTACGATACCACTGCAAAGAAATGAGGGTTGTTTCGGGTGGGGAGAAATAGTAGGAAAAATAATTCTTCGTGAATCGTGGTATCGTTATCTACAATATATCCCATCCGCGTAATTCTATATTACGATACCACTGCAAAGAAATGAGGGTTGTTTCGGGTGGGGAGAAATAGTAGGAAAAATAATTCTTCGTGAATCGTGGTATCGTTATCTAGAATATATCCCATCCGCGTAATTCTATATTACGATACCACTGCAAAGAAATGAGGTGTTCTTCGGGTGGAGAGAAATAGTAGAATAAAAGGGTTAAAATGTGAATCGTGGTATCGTTATCTATAATATATCCCATCCGCGAATTTCTATATTACGATACCTCTGCAGAGAAATGTTTGTAGTTTTTTACAATATATCGAAACGGGTTTTTGAGGCGAGAAGGTATTCCATAAAAATATGGCACAAATGGAATGCAAGCAGAGAAAACAAATATTCATCACAAATGTGAATAAAGGGTTTTCCGGCCGTGAGATATTTAATACAAATATGGCACAAATGTTATGCAGTGGTATCGTTATATAGAATATATTTCATCTGCGTAATTCTATATTACGATACCACTGCAAATAAACGTTAGTACTTCCGTTTTGTAGAATATATCCCATCTGCGTAATTCTATATTACGATACCACTGCAAATAAATGTTAGTACTACCGTTTTGTAGAATATATCCCATCCACGGACAACGCAAATAACTACGGAGATATTGTTTTGCAATAAAAGTCCCATCCGCGAAATTCTACATTACGAAACCACCGCAAAGAAATGTTGCTAATGGAACTGCAGGTAAACCCAGGGGTTCTCGTGCTGGGATAAATGTGATAAGAATTTCATACAGGCATAGTGGAAATTTTCATCGTAAATGTGTTATTTCATCCGTGTAACTGTACATGAGGATACAACTGCTAGGAAAACGGGCGTTATAGAATTACGCGGATGGGATATATTCCAGAAAACGATACCGCGTTTCATTTTTTTCGATGAGTGTTGTGAATTATGATAATTCTCCCATGTTTTCCAGAAATTTCGAATATTTTTCTCCAGTGGTATCGCAATATAGAATTACGGGGATGGGATATATTCCAGAAAACGATACCGCGTTTCATTTTTTCGATGAGTGTTGTGAATTATGTATTTCACTGCTTCCATGACAATTCTCCGATATTTCGAACTTTTTTTTTTCCCCAGTGGTATCGCAATTTAGAATTACGCGGATGGGATATATTCTAGAAAACGACATAAATTTCGATTTTTTTTTTTTTTTTCCGTGGTATCGCAATATAGAATTACGCGGATGGGATATATTCCAGAAAACGATACCGCGTTTCATTTTTTCGATGAGTGTTGTGAATTATGTATTTCACTGCTTCCATGACAATTCTCCCATGTTTTTCAGAAATTTCGACAATTTTTTTCCCAGTGGTATCGCATTATAAAATTACGTGGATGGGATATATTCTAGAAAACGATACCGCATTTCACTTTTTACGATGAGTGTTGTGCCTTATATTTCTGAGAAATTTGTCCCCGCCCGAAAAACCCCTACTTTCCGTGCAGTCCCGTTAGTGACATGTTTTTCCGCAGATGACTGTACGCTGAGTACGAATACGTCATCGTGACGTCACGGTGACGTCACGATCTCGTCGCGAAGCGAGCGGTATAGCCTGTTAGATAAAACCCAAATAGGCTACCTCCTAGATTTTCTCAATTCTCTCAAAAATAGCCATTCTATCAACTTCACTTGGTCTTTCAACCACATGTGTCATCTTTCCTGAAATGGACAGCTCCTTATATCAAGTAACTGACCAAGAGTCTGTGCACATCAAGTAAATTAATTTACAACAGTACCTACACTTCTACAATTACCCATTACTTAAACAATAAATGTTCCCTTCTGTACAACCTCGCAATCTATGGCAGGCGCGTCAGTTCTGATCACTAACCGCTTTTGAGAAAAACCAAAGCATTAACAGAAGCCCTCATTTCCTGCTGCAACCCCCCCCCCCCCTTGTCTTGTGCTAAAACAAATCTCTCATGCTACCAAACACTGTTCCCGTAACACCTGCTCTGCACCTCCTAGCGCAGACTGCAGCACAAATATTAATCACACAGCTTGTCTCTTATTACCAAATGATTAAAATTGACTCACCTCTCTGTCTTTAAGGTACCCGAAAATGTCCATTGCATATTCTGAAACTTGAAAAAGATCTCCAGCATTCTCGGCATCAAAGTCATCTACACCAGGTGGGAATCGCCTACGTGACTCAGCTTCTTTTGGAATTTTATATTTTGATACAGCTCCACCACTATGAAATTAACACAAAATAACTCCAGAAATAATCAAATTACAACAAACACATCAACAGAGAGAATATGACAAACGTGCAGTACTTACGATTCCTCCTCAGCAGTTACATACGAGGAACTATCATCATGGCAGTTAGGAGATTCTCCTTTAATAGATACAATGGACACAGCTTCAAGGTCCTCTGATTTATTAGGTTCAGTCTTCACTGATTGTGAGGCAGTTTGTTGCTTAAGTGTGTTATTCACTTTCAAAACAGCTGATTTTGAAGACGCTGGATTTAAGGTGCTCTTCACAGTTAATTTTCCAGGCACTGAAAACTTTCTATTCTCATTTGTTGGGTGTTCTTTTAGATGTTTCTTGGGAATTTGATACTTAACTGCTGCATGCGATTTATCATCTTTTCCTTTCAAGTTAGTTTTCTTTGTAACAGCATCCTATTTACAAACAGGAAATCATAAAGTTAATGCCAAATCGAATAAAAACACTCTCGGAGAAAAATAAGAAATGAGGTTAAAATATCGTGGCGATGTTTCCTTACATTGGTTATGTCAACAAAGGCTGATCTCTTAGATAAAGGTTTTAGTGGTGAAACCGCTTTCCGTTTTGTAGGCTCATCATTCACAGGATTCAAGTTCTGGTTTGCAACAGATTTACTGCGACCAATATTTAATTTTTTTTGAACATTCCTCTTTGGTGCCATTGTTTGCTATTTGAAGTGAACAAAATTAGATACAACAGCAATTTATTTCAAAACATAAAGAAAGACATTCCACAGTAATCACAGCTGGATGGCCGAAACGAAATCTTATATCTGAATAAGATTCTATATAGGCTTATTTAGGGACGCTGCATACGCTCTATGAGTCAAAAAACAAAGAAACCCTCATGAAACTAATACATACAGTATCTACTACTGCATCTTACGTTAAAAAATATCCACTCAAAGTCAAAACACAAGTCCCATATTAAAATAACGTTGCGATCATTCAAAATAGTAAAAGAAGCTAAATATGTTCTTAATAGTACATATCTAACAAACTGGGTTGTAACCACTGCACTCAGCTGAAAATGATTGAAAGCGACGGGTATTTAAAGGTACAATAGTTCTAGCTGTACAAAATGGTTCCTTTAAAAAGCAAGCGAGCAAACATTTAATTTGAAGCATACGAATTAAGAGTCCTAAAAACAAGCAAACTACATAGTGTGAGTACGTATTACTTACAGGAACTCAATAAAAGCGTATAAAGCCACAAATCCAATGCAGATATCAATGTGGAGCCACTTCGCGACGTGATGCTGTTTTAAATTTGGGAAGTCTGTTAAAATATTTCCTCATTGGCCAGTATATATGTTCGTTTCTCCAATCACAAATCAGCAACCACATCTCACAGAGCACTCTAACGTAGACATTTGAAACATGATTTTCGCAAGTGTTTTTGTTTTTGTTTATGTGTAATATATTTATATATATATATATATATATTTAAAGTCATTGATACAAAAATTGTGTATTGAGTAGAAAGATTTGGATTAGCTTTGTAAACGCATTTTAGAATTATTGTATCATCGATTCAGTTAAACGTTTCAAAAAAGAGCCAACTGCAAATCAAACTACTGATCTTATTCTAATGCAGTAATTAACCAATATCAGCATGAATGGAGAGGCATTTACTGTAAAGTTTTGTTCTTCTAGAAGTTGTACCCTTCAGTTTTCCAAGAACTGGTTGAGAGTTTTGAATGAACTATCGCCTTCAGTAAGTTAGTTTTTCCTCTTGACTACATGGAATCCTTTTGTACTAAAGTTAAAACATAAGAAATTTTACAAAGGGAAACTTTAATTTTGGTAGTAATTAAACCATCATCATCATTTATTTTTTAGTTCCTAGGAGAGTGTGACCACCACTTAAAAAGTACATCAGAATTAATACAGTGGTGTTTAAAGCTTGCTTGCTCTTAGGTTGCAACACTGGAAAGACTGTTGGTAAATACTTGGGAGCTGAAACAGAATGAGAGCTGTAGCATTACAAACATATTGTGACCACTCTAGGTTTAACCATCTGATAGGGCACTCTGGGGATTACCTAAATTATAGAACGGGATTACTGGAGATTGCGATTCTGCCAGGAACTGGTGTCATAATACTGCAGTTGTTAAATGGAAGACTTTGCTAGAAATACCTTTGGAAGCGCATTTTACAGTTTCTTGCTGTTCCAGGCTGTATCACAACCAAATTTCTGCTTAAAAATAATGGTCCAGGCGGGGATTCTACGATAACCGTGGCGCCATTTGATGATGGATGCTTATGTAACTTGAGGAGATAAATTGAATTTAAGGCATAAAATTGTTTGTGTCTCGCTTAGTTCTCGAGATATTGTATATCAAAGTTGCCATGGTTAGGTTGAAATGTGGCCTGGACCAGAATAAATATTCGCCATAGCCAAATGTGATGATTTCGTCGTATTTATCTCGACGAGACAAATCAAAAATAAAGAATAGAAATTTTTGATATCTCGCCTAGTCCTCGAGATATTGTATATAAAAAAGAGAGGAGGTTAAGGTGAGATCTGGCCTGGACCATAACCACTATCTGTAGATGGTGAAAATGCACTATAGGTGTTTTATTTTCTTTCTAGTGGTTCTTGTTAGATTGAAATATGACCTGGGCAAGAAGAAATGTCACCAAAACACAAGAAACTATACCTATAACTGTTTTGCAACATGCTATATCTCGAAAACCAAGCAAGCTATCAAAAAATTTTATTCTTCATTTTTGATTTTTTATGTTGAGTTCTACAAGAATTCATCATATTATTTTGGCACCATGGTAATGATAGAACTGCCATCCAGGCCGTATTACAATGGAATTATGCTCGAAAATAATAAGTCTTGCCATTGACTACAGCAGTATTATAACGTCATTACTGAATGCTATTGTAGCAGAATCGCGATCAGCAGTAGACACCTATAGAACTATTTAAACTAGGTATTGACAAGGAATGTGGCCTATGAAACAACTTCAATAAACTTGGTATGGTGCTGTGCCAATGAAATTCTGGATAAAGTTTACATTATGATACAGTGATCAAACATGTATTGAAGCTTTAATTTTCTAGCAGCAATATTAGCCCAGTTTAAGGTTAGGCTGAAATGAAGCCTGGGCAGGAATAATAATTTCAACAACATAAGGCATAAGGAATTTAGTTTTTGTTATTAACTGAAACTGCTTTCATGAGATCCATGTTTCTGATATCATATATCGTGATTTAAATGACTAAAAAAATTATTAAGCCCAAAATAACTGATTAAAAACAAATTGTTGATATGTCATAGATGCAGCGTAATGACATTATATGCTTCCTATTAGAGACATCAAGAAACGGCCATTTTTTCAGAGAGTGACAGTAAATTGTAAAAGTTAATAAGAGTTAGCCATAACATCAGAGCCCCAAGAAGGTAATATGCTATTTTTGGTCTGAAATTTGGTAGAACTGTACATGTTCCTTAGGACATATAATGTGAGAAAATGTTTCTGGTAAAACCACTTAATGTATCAAATATGTATATAGTTGATCAGAATTTGGGTAGGTCCATTATAAGTTATTATGTGATAAGTACATTATTATTTGTTTATTGCAAATATTTCTTAAGCATGATTATAGTAAAGAAAGCTGCCTTCCTAATGAATGTGGGACTTAGAGAAAAATAATGGAACATGAAATTTCTTCTGATTGGCCCTACATAGGATTTACTGTTGGATGGCAGACATAATGCATAAAATACAATTTGCTGTGCCGCCCAAAATGTTGTTACTAAAATATATGTAATGTTCGCGAGCAGTGGTGTCATCCATGTACCATTAATTCAAAATCAACTAAAACAATAATTTGGAAAGTGCTGTCAGCCCTGGTCAATTAATGTAAAATCGAGTGCACCATCATGACTGCTTATTAGGTACACAGGTAAAAACTGAAGTTTCAATATGATTATAGAGTGGGAGAGGAAGTACTTCTTGATGACTGGAAATGTAAATACCTTGGCATAACACTTAATCACAGATTCAACTGAGAACGACACATTAGATGGTTTGTAGGAAAAGGTTTCAAAATTGAATTTGGTAGTGTAATATGGGGGTGTAAGGGTTTGGGAGAGACTATACTAGCCTTTTCCAACCATATGTCAACCTCTCCTTCACGTGGTGCACCCTGCTTGCACGAACGAGGCTCTGGTGACTGAAAGATTCCCGGTACAAGGAGTCACCCACTGCTTGCCAACGGCCTCCAAAAGGAAGGCGGAAGAGTGGGGAACGGTTCAGGGCACCCTCTAGCCCTTGAGGTTGGAAACGGCTCCTAAAGGCGGATGAATCAGAAATGATCAACGGCATGGGGATGCAGAAGGCAACGAAACCACTGCATTAAAGACCCAAAGGGTATCCCGAGGACATGTAATCCTCTCAAATTACATATATCATGATGGCTTCTTCCTGGGTAACATATTCCGGAGGTAAAATAGTCCCCCAATCGGATCTCTGGGTGGGGACTGCTCATGGAGGAGTCATCAGAATGGATAGAAACATTCTACGAGTCGGAGCGTGGAATGTTAGAAGTCTGAATAGGGCAGGAAGGTTAGAAAACTTAAAAAGGGAGATGGGACAACTTAAGTTAGATGTTGTTGGGATTAAATGGAAGGATGCACAGGATTTCTGATCTGGAGAACACAGGATAATTAGCACACAATCTGTCAATGGAGTTACTGGTGTAGGATTTGTAATGAACAAGAAAGTAGGGAAACAGGTGAGTTATTATGAACAGTTTAGTGACAGGACTATTTTGATGAGGTTAGATACTAAGCCTGTCCCAACCACATTAGTACAAGTATATATGCCAACGTCACAGGAAGATGACGAAGAAATAGGAAAAATTTACACTGATATGAAGACTTAATCCAATATGTGAAGGGGGAGGAAAATCTAATAATCGTGGGTGATTGGAATGTAAAAGTTGGAGATGGAAAAGAGGGGAATACTGTAGGAAGTTTTGGTCTAGAGGAAGAAATGAGCGAGGAAGCAGGTTGCTAGAATTTTGTGAAAGATATAAGCTAGTAGTGGCAAACACACTGTTTAAGAACCATGCAAGAAGAATATATACCTGGAAACGTCCTGGGGATACAGGCAGATATCAGCTAGATTATATCATGGTCAAACAGCGATTCAGGAATCAAGTTCTAGGCTGTAAAGTGTAACCAGGAGCAGACTTAGACTCTGACCATAATTTGATAGTAATGAAGTGCAGGCTGAAATTCAAGCGAATAAGGAAGCAGCATAAGCAGAACAGACTGGAAGTGAATAAACTGAAACAATCTAGCACAATAGAAAAATTTGCAGAGATGTTAGACTTAGGTCTAAGAAGTAACTGTGAAATGAGCTCAACCGAGGACGAATGGAATGCATTAAAGACCGAAATAATGAAAGCTGGTAAAAAAACATTAGGCTTTAGGGAACAAGCTGCCCGAAAACCTTGGATCACAGAAGAAATTTTGGAGCTGATATATCAGAGGAGAAGGTACAAAAATGCTCAGGATGAAGCAGGAAGAGAGCAGTACAAGCAATTTAGGAATCAAATAAATAGCAAATGCAAAATAGCAAAAGAAAAATGGCTACAAGAAAAGTGTGAAGAAGTAGAAAAGGAAATGGTCATAGGAAAAGGGAAACCTCTTTTAAGCTCAGATGATAGAGCTAACAGATGGAAGGAATACATTGAGAAACTGTATGTTTGGGACGATCTGAACAATAGTGTATTGGAAAAGGAAGGCGATGTCGACATAGATGACTTAGGAGATCCTATTTTGAGGACAGAATTTAATAAAGCTCTGAATGACTTGAAAGCAAATAAGGTAGTTGGAATTGATGAGATCCCTGCAGAAGTTCTTAAATCCCTAGGAGAGGAAGGAACCGAAAGATTATTCAAGCTGATATCAAAAAGTTATGAAACAGGAAAAATTCCAACTGATTTTAATAAGAATATCATCTTCACACTTCCAAAGAAAGCACAAGCCGACAAATGTGAGAATTATCGCACCATTAGTCTAACATCACATGCTTCAAAATTACTGACCAGAATAATATATGGAAGGATAGAAAGGGTAGTAGAAGAGATAGTAGGTGAAGATCAGTTTGGGTTTATAAAAAATCGTGGTACAGGGGAAGCAATTATGTCTTTAAGATTAATATTGAAGGGCGGATCAAGAAAAACAAAGATACTTTTATGGCATTTGTTGATTTAGAAAAAGCTTTTGATAATGTTAGGTGGGACAAGATGTTCAAAATTTTAAAGAAGTCAGGTCTAAAGTATCGAGATAGAAGAATACTCTATAAACTACACTCCTGGAAATTGAAATAAGAACACCGTGAATTCATTGTCCCAGTAATGGGAAACTTTATATACACATTCCTGGGGTCAGATACAACACATGATCACACAGACAGAACCATAGGCACACAGGCAACAGAGCATGCACAATGTCGGCACTAGTACCATGTATATCCTCCTTTCGCAGCAATGCAGGCTGCAATTCTCCCATGGAGACGATCGTAGAGGTGCTGGATGTAGTCCTGTGGAACGGCATGCCAAGCCATTTCCACCTGGCGCCTTAGCTGGACCAGCGTTCGTGCTGGACGTGCAGACCGCGTGAGACGACGTTTCATCCAGTCCCAAACATGCTCAATGGGGGACAGATCCGGAGATCTCGCTGGCCAGGGTAGTTGACTTACACCTTCTAGAGCAACTTGGGTGGCACGGGATACATGTGGACTTGCATTGTCCTGTTGGAACAGCATGTTCCCTAGCCGGACTAGGAATGGTAGAACGATGGGTTCGATGACGGTTTGAATGTACCATGCACTGTTCAGTGTCCCCTCGACGATCACCAGAGGTGTACGGCCAGTGTAGGAGATCGCTCCCCACACCATGATGCCGGGTGTTGGCCCTGTGTGCCTCGGTCGTATGCAGTCCTGATTGTGGCGCTCACCTGCATGGTGCCAAACACGCATACGACCATCATTGGCACCAAGGCAGAAGTGACTCTCATCACTGAAGACGACACGTCTCCATTCGTCCCTCCATATACGCCTGTCGCGACACCACTGGAGGCGGGCTGCACGATGTTGGGGCGTGAGCGGAAGACGACCTAACGGTGCGCGGGACCGTAGCCCAGCTTCATGGAGACGGTTGCGAATGGTCCTCTCTGATACCCCAGGAGCAACAGTGTCCCTAATTTGCCGGGAAGTGGCAATGCAGTCCCCTACGGCACTGCGTAGGATGCGACGGTCTTGGCGTGCATCCGTGCGTCGCTGCTGTCCGGACCCAGGTCGACGGGCACGTGCACCTTCCGCCGACCACTGGCGACAACATCGTTGTACTGTGGAGACCTTGTGCCCCACATGTTGAGCAATTCGGCGGTACATCCACCCGGCCTCCCGCATGCCCACTATACGCCCTAGCTCAAAGTCCGTCAACTGCACATACGGTTCACGTACACGCTGTCGCAGCATGCTACCAGTGTTAAAGACTGAGATGGAGCTCTGTATACCACGGCAAACTGGCTGACACTGACTGCGGCGGTGCCCAACCGCTGTGCAGCTAGCGCCCTTCGACGGCCAACACTGCTGTTCCTGGTGTGTCCACTGTGCCGTGCGTTTGATCATTGCTTGTACAGCCCTCTCGTAGTGTCCGGAGCAAGTATGGTGGGTCTTACACACCGGCGTCAATGTGTTCTTATTTCAATTTCCAGGAGTGTATATAAGAATCAAGTGGCTGTAATAAAAGTAGAGAATCACGAGAGACATGCATCAGTTAAAAAGGGTGTGAGACAAGGTTGTAGTCTATCCCCGTTAATATTCAACTTGTATGTAGAAGAAGCAATGAAGAAAGTCAAAGAAAAATTTCCATGTGGCATAAGTTTTCAGGTAGAAAAAATCAGTATGCTACGATTTGCTGATGACATTGTCTTGTTAGCAGAGAGGACTGAGGATATTGAGAAGTTATTGAATGGCATGAACAAAATACTGAAGGAAGATTTTGGACAAAATATAAATCAAAGTAAGACAAAAGTGATGAAATGTAGCAGAAATGATACCAATACTAGCAGATTAAATATAAAAATAGGTTCGGATGCAATAGGAGAAGTAAGTGAGTTTTGTTACTTGGGAAGCAAAATTACAACCGATGGCCGAAGTAGGAATGATGTTAAAAGCAGAATAGCACTAGCAAAAAGAGCGTTCATGAAAAAGAGAAACCTTTTAGTTTCAAATATTGATCTAGGAATTAGAAAGAACTTTTTAAAACTCTGTGTGTGGAGCACAGCACTTTATGGTAGTGAAACATGGACTTTAAGAATACCGAAAAGAAAGAAACTTGAAGCATTTGAAATATGTCGCTACAGAAGAATGCTGAAAATTAGGTGGACAGACAAAGTAAGAAATGAACGAGTTTTGGAAATGATGGGTGAGAAAAGAAGTTTATGGAAGAAGCTTACAGAAAGAAGAGACAGGCTGGTAGGTCATATTTTGAGACATGTTGGATTGGTTAATTTGTTAGTGGAGGGAACAGTCGATGGTAAGAACTGCAGAGGAAGACAGAGATTAGAATATATGAAGCAGATAATTGAGGACGTGGGTCGTAAGGGTGTATGTAGAAATGAAGAGGTTAGCACAGGATAGGGAGGGATGGAGGATTGCATCAAACCAGTCTAAAGACTGACAACAGCAAAAAAAGAAAAAAAAGTGTAATATGGGACCCACATTTTTGGTACGAATACTGAAGTTGGAGGGGGTGCAAAGAATGGCTTCTAGATTCTTCTCTGGGAATCTGGGAATTATTGCAGAACACAATCAGTAAAGGAGCTATTATGGGATTCATTGGAATACAGGCAGAGGATGAAGAGAGTAATGGAAATGCACAAGTCATCTGTTGGTAATGAAGTGTGGAAAGATATTGGTTGAAGAATTAGGAGAGAAGGGCTGCAAAGGAAAAGATGTCCGTGACCATAAGTTGGCAGTCGATTTCAGGCATAAGGGTTTTTTTCCTCTCTCCCTCTCTCGTGTGTAAGGGTATCATTGGTTGGAATAAATTATCGAAAGCAATGATGAACAATTTACTAGAAATGGTGAAAGTGTTTAAAGTTGAAATTCATAGAGGGTAAAAGTAGGTGGCTACAGATGATTGGTGTGTAGGTAAACTGCAACAGGAGTGTGCACTTCATCACAATTAAATTTATTAATGTGATCATTAGTGTTATCAACCTTGGACCAACAGTGCGAAAATCAACGTAATATTACCATGTATACAGGAATTTTGGATATCATACATAATAAGTTCTGTTTATGTTGATTGTCAGTTATCTTTTTCAGATGATGTGTGTGTTAAATTTGTTGCAAGTTTCAGTTGTTAACGTTTGATGGTACTGTGGAAAAGGAGATGGCTTTTAGGCAGTATAAATAACAAACAATAGGAAAAATAACCCCTCACTCACCAAAGTTAAAAGCAGGTTTAATAACCGAAATATTGTGTATATTTGTGCGTTCGTGATATATGTTCTTCTCCCATCGCTGCCTTCAACTTTGGTTAGTGATGAGTCATTTTCCATTTCCTTGCAATTTATATAAACAAAAACTTATACAATTTTTGTTTGTTTAAAACCTTATTTGTGCAATAGGGAATGAGCTATTAGATTCAGGAGGTGTACACATGCCGAAGTTTACCCCATGTAAAGTTAGCATGTGAATGCCTCTTGAACCAAATGGCTCTTTTCCTATCACATGAATAAGGCTTTAAACTGAAATATTCTATATGTTTTTGATCATTTCCAATGTTTTTTCACTCATCACAGCCTTCAACTTTAGTGAGTGAATTGTTAAAGACTTAGAGATTACAACGTGGCTGCTACTGAATATTAAGCTATTAGCATGATATTAACTTTATAGGATTATTTTACCTACACAAATGCTCCTTGAATTTCATGCCATAATTTTCTTAAAGAATACTTACTTAGCAATTTTACTTAGCTGTTTTTAAATGAATATTATACCTTATACTCATGTGCCATCTTTCATCCTGCTGTGGCATTCCACCAAGTGTGGTGAGTGTACAATAACACTCTGGCCTTGCATTTGGAAGGACTCAGGTTCAAACCTGTGCCCAGCCATTCAGTTTTCCATTGATTCCTAAAATAACTTTAGACGAATACCAGGATGGCTCTTTCAAAAGGCCATGGTTGAATTCCTTCTCATTCCCTACCCTAAGTCTTTTCTCACCTCTAATAACATCGATGTCAACAAGGTGTAAAGCCATAAGAAAAAGATTGGTACTCCATCATGATAGTAGATCTAGTGTTATAAGATTTAGTTGAAAGTTGATTGGCTAAGTATTGTGTTACTCTAAAGTTGGAAGGGGAGGTATAAGATGTCAAGGATGTATTGAAATGGAACTTCACTGCTACATTGTGCAGAAGGTTTAGGCCTGTTAGACATAACTCAGACTACTTGTGCCATTAATCAAGTGTTGAGTTAATTTGTATTGTGAGAACATAAGATTGGGTGATGACTCTGCTTACGAAAATACATCCTTCTAAATAGCTTGGTGGTGTGGAAATTGGTTTAGGGAAAGAAGAAATATGCTCGAAAGAACTGGTTTGTTAGAAGTAAGGTGGTGCATGTTATACCTCTATGCCCAGAAATAGGAACATTTTCCAAATAAAGGGGTTGGAGTAAGTAGTAGTGATGTTGCAGATTACAGCAGGCCTTCATTCTGGAAAAGGGACCTTTGATTGGTTTCAAAGGATTTCCAGACTGATACTTGAAGACCTGGAATTTTATTATTATTATTAGTAGTAGTAGTAGGTCTGTTGGTGCTGATGTGAGGTGTATGTGGAGGATTCCAATTTCAGGATGTCAGGAAGCTATAATAATAACATTGTTGAAGAAAGTGATAAGTTGGTAGAGAAAATTGGCCCATGATGTGCCCTCAGTGTAGTAGGCTTGTTGCTGGAAGGTATGAGGTTACATTGCATTTGTTTATGGATCACAGTAGGACAGATGTGGGTTGCCATATATTTGTATTTCTTATCGGGAGTTTGCAGTATGTGGAATTTGTCTCCCATACAATTCTTTATGCCGTAGAGAAGGGTATGTTTAATATGGAAATGTCAGTAACTATTTAAGTAAATTTCTCATTCATCTTCATTTTGACAACTGCAACCTTTCTCAATACTAAGCTCCTCTTCCCTCTAGCCTGCCACAGGATAACTTAGTCGCAGGATAAATTAGAGGCAGCATATTTGGTTTTAATATTGTTCAGATTTGAGATTCTTCTATACTATGAAAAATACTACTGATAATAGTATACTCCTATTGAAAATCACATAAAAAGTTCCACACCATCACCAACACTTTAGTTTATTAATTTGACCAGAGTTTCTTTTCTTAAGATTGAAAGCTCTCATCATATTTCCGCTTAGTCCACCACACCAAATAATCACTCCAGCCAAATCCTACTAATTTTAATACATCCTCAAAACTTGCCCCCCCCCCCCCAAAAAAAAACTCAGTCCAAAATATCTGAAAAGTTTGCCAAAGTGTCGCACATTCCTTGAACTATACCTCTGAATAACTTTTACTAGCTTTAAGACTTTTTTTTCTCACAATTTTGAGCCTAAAATAGTGTCGTCTTGCGAATTCACCATCCTGTGCTGCGATACAGCGATATGGAACTACTGAGCTGCTATATTGAAACTGAGGACAACAGTCAAGAAACAAGGTCTTTCATAGAACACTGTTGCACATGACATTGTTTCTCAAAGGCTGGAGATTTCTTAACAAATAATCTTATTGGAAATACTTCTTTAAACCATATGAATGCCTCTTCATCAATTCTTAAAATATATAAAGTACATGAGTCACTAAAAGCTTACATACAAACCTGTAGTATTGAAATATATTTATCTGTCCTACCACGAAAATGCTTCTCGTTAATGCTGAGTCATGAAATATGAAAATACTTCATACCCTAAAAATGCTTTACCCTGACTCTGAATAATTCCTGAACATGTTAAACCTAATGACTATAATCTTGCAAACCCATTTTGACTGGTTTTTCAACAAATAAAGTCCTGCATCAACTAATTAATGTCTCATCACTAGCCATTGAAGTGTCGGAATTGAAAATTTGTGTAACTTTTGTCCTTAGTGTAAACATGAAAGACAGTAGAGATTATGTACATAATGTAAACTTATTTTGTAGAGATTTTTATTTTAGATAATATTGGTATAGTGAAAATCATAATAGCCATTCCATGCTTCCAACTGTGATTTATGAAGTTTAAAAGTTATGACTGTAGAAAAATTTGCATTTTCAAGCAGTTTTAAGACCAAAGTGCTTATCATACTTTTAATCTTTTTAAATTTTGATTAGGCTGTTTTTATTGATGCATAAATCATCATTTTCATCATTGGTGAAAAAAAAACATGTTACGAATTCCACAAAATATGTTTGGTTAGCATGAAAAATAAGATTAAACTCCTGCAATTGTTAAATCACAACTTAAAAATTACAAAATTTTTAAAACATAACCAACATTCACAATATTTTTCTTCTGCTGCAACAATACTTAGTTTAACTTTTATTGAATGTTGTTATTTATTTGGTGATGTCTAAGTGAAACTGTAATAAACTTTACTAAGGTACTGTAATTTATTCAAGTTGTGATATTATGGAAGGGAAAGATACAGCAGATCTATCACTTACCAAAGTTGAAGGTAACAAAAACATTACACAGAAACATAATATTCCCGATCTTACTCATTATCATAGAAGCTGAATTATGGGACTAGGTTCACATATGCACCTGTGGCCACTTCTGCCACATGAATTTTTTTTTCAACCATTACGAGGTGCATTTGAGTTCTAAGGCCTCCGATTTTTTTTTTGTCCAGACTGGAAAGAAAAAGAAACATGTGCATTGTTTTAAAATGAGTGTGTACTTGTTGTTAATACGTGACAGAGATGGCAGCACTGTATGACAGATGGAACTCTAGCGGCAGCGTCGAGAATGAGAAATGTTTTAGATAATTAAAATTGGCAACATTTTCCTTATTTGAACAGCATGCAATCATTCGTTTTCTGAATTTGCGTGGTGTGACACCAACTGAAATTCATTGACAGTTGAAGGAGACATGTGGTGATTGAGTTATGGATGTGTCGAAAGTGCGTTCGTGGGTGCGACAGTTTAATGAAGGCAGAATATCATGTGACAACAAACCAAAACAACCTCGGCCTTGCACAAGCCGGTCTGACGACATGATCGAGCAAGTGGAGAGACTTTGGGGGATCTCCGTATGACTGTTGAACAGATCACCTCCAGTGTTAGCATTTCTGTGGGTTCTGTACACACAATCCTGCATGACGACCTGAAAATGCGAAAAGTCTCCTCCAGGTGGGTGCCACGAATGCTGACGGACCACAACGCACCCGCATATCGGGCTAACGTTATGCAACAGTTTCTTCATGAAAACAACTTTTAAGTGATTTTTCATGCTCCCTACTCACCTGACCTGGCTCCTAGTGACTTTTGGCTGTTTCCAACAATGAAAGACACTCTCCATGGCCGCACATTCACCAGCCATGCTGCTATTGCTTCAGCGATTTTCCAGTAGTCAAAGCAGACTCCTAAAGAAGCCTTCACCACGGCCATGGAATCATGGCATTGGCGTTGTGAAAATTTGTGGGTCTGCAGAGAGATTACGTCAAGAAGTAACACCAGTTTCATAGTTTTGAACTTGAATGCACCTCGTAGTTCAGAGCATAGGAGTTAGAATGACAAAAGAAAATATAATTGGAAATGTGAACTATGGAAAGGAAATTAATTTTAGGTAAAAATAACAAATATGTAAGTAATGAGAAAATATCATAAAAATATATGTAATATAAATAAGTGAAAATAAAAATATATTAAATTGCAAGTGATGGGTTTACCAGGATAGGACTATGAAGAAGAATTTAAGCACTATCTGAAATTGAATAACTACAAGCTGGCACTCTGATTTTAAACACAAGGTTGTGGGAAGATTTTCTTTAGTAGATAAGGGGGTCAGGGATTGGAATAAGTTGCCAAGAGAAATGATGCATAATTTACAAAAAATGCAGAAAGATTTTAAAACTGAAATTTGTGAAAGGTAAAATAGATGGGTACAGTAAAGGGGGAAAATGGGTATGTAGAGAAATTGCCAATGGCGTGTGTGCTCCATTGCAATTAAATTTTATTTAATATGCCACAAAGGTCATAGCCAATGATTTCTGGATGCAAAGCGATTCTTTTTACTGATTACCTTGAAAAGGGTAAAACAATAAATGGCAAACACTATGCAAATCTGGACAGAACAGAAAAATGTATTGTATAGTCATACAAAAAAAAAAGTTATATATAGAAGAGAATTCTAAAAGAAACAGCTTTTTTTAAAAAATATATAAAATTCTGCTTTTCACGGTGTATCATAAATTAGCTCTTCAAAGTTTCATAATTTTGAGACAATTATTTATGGTGTGAAAGGAGAGAGGAGATGAAACCAGAATTAGAGGTTCAAGATTTCATGGATTCTAAATCTCAGAGTCCTGAGAAACAAGAATTTGCAGTTATTTGAGATATGTTGGTAAAAATTTCAAATGCCAAATTTTGTCCCTTAATGTAGGGTGAATTCCGAAATGACTTTTTTAGTTGCTGCTGAAAAAAACTGATTGATTTCATTCAAATATTTCACTTTTACATTACTGTTGATACTTTGAAAAAGGCCATGTTAGGTTTACTCTGAGTTCTATGATAATCAAGAAGTTGATGAGTCCTGAAACATTATCAACACTGAAATTACTAGAAAACTTATAACAAGATTATAAATTAATTACACACTAAGTTTTTGGAGCTTGTATTATTCTATGAATTTATAGTTTTTGAGTAATTGTGGAGGGCAAATATTTGATAAATTGCCTACCTCTTCTGTAGATCTTCCAACCATACTCTTCAAAATTAAACAGAATTTCGTTTAAAATGTTCATTCAGTACCTTTGATTTAAACTGACAGTGAGCTGGTGTAGCACACAGGTGGTTTTTAAAACCTTAAGCAATTAGTGCATAAAACCACTGAGTGATAACCATCACATTACGATTTGCCATACTTTCCAGCTTGTCGACTCTATTGCACATAGGAAGAAAGAATTCAAAAAGTATGACACAATTTGTCATTGATATCACAAAGGAGGGTACCCAGCATAAGTGACATTCATGTAATTTGGTATTGTGCATGCTGTTCCAACCAAAGTAAAGGGAACACTGAAAGAAACATTTCGTTAAGATTTAACCAAAGTGTTTTGTTTGAATAAATTTGGAGTGGGAGAAGGAACTTTTTGTGTATGATTGTTTAGCTTTTGGATGATTGATTTTATTATTTTGTATGTTGATTTCAAAATGTTTACTTTAGGTTTCAGCATTGAAAGTGATTTATGATGTCAACAAAGTTGTTTACTTGTCATGGTCTCCTAGTCCTAGCAGTTCTGCAGATGACCAACTTGTTTTTTTAAATGCTACGTTTGCACAAAGATTAGGATTAAATGATGGAGACACAATATCAGTTTCATATTATCCAAATGTCTCTGCTGTTGAAAAAGTCTATGTGTCACCACTAACAAGTGAAGACTGGGAACTATTAGTGAGTGTATGTAATGTAATATTTTGATCTAAGATTGTAATGTTAATTGTATTTCTATTTATACTCAATCTTAGCATTGATGATTATATGACTTAAAAGCCAGACAACAATTGGAATATTTTTACAGTGCCAGTTATAAGCTGATTTTTTTCCCTCAGGAATCAAACAGCTCGAAACTGCAGTCTTCACTTTTAGATCAAATTATTATTGTTTCCTCAGGACAATTATTTGTAGTATGGATTTCAAGAAGTGTTCACTTAGTTCTTCTTGTTGGTAAGAACCATATTCAAGTTTTCATTTTGTTTATTTAATATATGAGTTATATCTATGAAGTAAAGATTTCCTGTGAATTATTTCCATAAAGTTATAATCAATCAATGAATATACTAATAATTATTGTGTTATGATGAAAGAACTTGTTTTAATCAGCATTACTTTACTCCAACTGGGGGGTATGAAGAAGAAGCAGCAGATTTTGATAGTGAAAATTTTATAATCAATGTCTTATATATGAAAGCAGTTGACTGGCTGTATTTGTTCTGTGTCTCAGTATATAGATGAGTAGTAAGAAAAGATAGGAACAGTAAGGGACTGCAAAGTTTGAAGCCAAAATGGCTGAGAAGAGATCTTTGAAAGTTAAAGGAACGAGATTTTTGACCATGGTCTACCTTCTGTAATAAAGCACTGGGAATTGATAATTTAAAAAGCCCACTTAAAGGGATTGTCAAAATTCTTTTTGGTCATGAAGCTTGCAAAACTATCCTCTATACTGATGCTGAGTTTGAGCACTATCTGTCATTTAGTTTGTTTACAGTGCTCAATGTTGTCAGTTCATCTTAAGTGTTTTTAGTGATTTTTACAATGGATAAAAATATCAAACAAAGAATTTGTCTCAAATTTTGTGTGCCCACGACTTCATTCATGATTGTTAAGAATTCTGATTGATAGCTACCGACATGTAACCATCATAATGCATGATGAGAGACTCGAGCCTAACACCACACACAAACATCAGTGATCTGTGCTATGTAGCTGTGGCATCAAAGTTGTGGCATGGGCACACATGTCTTTCATTGAAATATAAAAATGTCCTTGATTGACCAGTTTCAAGCACAATTTCTCCTACACCTCCACAGCTACCGACATGACACCAACATGGTGCACCCTGGGAGACTTGAGGTTAATACCACACACAATCACCAGTGGATTGTGCTTGGTAGTTTTGGCTGTAGAGTGAAATATAGTGAAACACATGTCTATTTTTATATCAAGTCGACCACTTTCAACCACCATATCTCCAACTCCCCGATAACTACCGACAATGGGAAACTCGATGCTAATACCACACACAAACACCAATGGATTATGCTGTGTAGCTGTGGCAGGAAAGAGACATGTAGAGACACACAAGTCTTTGGTCAAAATATGAAAATGCCCTGCATCAATCACTTTTAACCACCATATCTCCCACATCCCCACCGCTTGTGCATCGCATATGAATGGTACAGTTAATTCAAAAGTGGTTGAGATGTGATGGAGAATTTGCTTTGCTCTGGTCGGCCATCAACGTCTTAAAATGAGGTTAACATAGCTAAAGTGAAGAAAATGGTGACTGAAAATCATCATTTAAGTCTGAAAGAGATAGCCACTGCACTTTATATGTCTCGTGTAGATGTAGGCTCCGCGCCGGCGTGACGCCGCCGTGCGGGCACTTGCTTCGCGGCGTGACCTTGAGCAATACGTCCCAATACGACAACACGTTAAAAAAAAATCGTTAAATTGAGTGATTAAGTAGGTGTTAAAATGACTTTGAATTAGCTGAAACTAATGTCTAATCTCTATAACAGTGTTATATGACTCTCTAAGCCCCCGGGCCCTATCAATACGGCCTGCGATCGCAATGTGACACATAAAGAATATATTATATAGGGCTACAATTAAATAAATAAAATGTTATAATAATTCAGTACATTTTTTATATTTGAATCTGACCCGCCTACTCATTCTAAATTTAATATACGGCCCTCTGCAAAATTGAGTTTGACACCAATGCTCCAAGCCAAACTAGTTTTTGTTGAAAATATTTCGGACGTTTAGTGATAAGAGTCAGTGAGAAGAAAATCGTGAATTTCGATAAATTCTATTGCTTAGCTTGCCTAAATGTAGAAAAAATAGTCAAGTATTTAACCCTGAGTACTCAAGGATGGAGGAAATTAAGACTGGAAACATAATAGAAGATATAAAGAAACAGTTGAGACTGAATGAAAAGAAGATTCAAGCTGTCACTGATACTGAAGAAACCATGTGAAGAGCAGTTTCGGTGGCTGATATGGAACTTCATCTGTGTCTTGTCACGGGCTCCAAGCTCCATGATCTCGTGAGGCATAGCGTCCCAGAAATTGCAATGCTTGTAGAAAGAATGCAAGAAGATTGTCAAGAGAGAGATATATCCCTTTCCATAGCTAGAAGCAGATGCCGAAAATATGTAAAAAGGTTTTTGGATTTCCCTGATAACGTCGTTAATATCTAGAAAATGATGAGACCGATCCTATTTTAGAAAATGATTAGACGGAATCAGTACGCACAGAAATATTGGATGAAGTAGTTGTCAGGCTCAGGAAATATTATATACTCTCCTTCCATCAAAACTGCAGACCTACTCGTTGGCACAGATTTCCAGAGTTGCTGGAAAATTTAACCATCTATGTAACTGTGAGCTAATAAACAAGATGTTTAGGAAGTTTGGACAAGATGAGATAAAGATTAATCAAAGTGAGTCGGAAAATTTTTTTAAAATGTTTCGTGAGGCAGTTGAGGTCATGTCGTGTCAAAGATTCGTTCAATGAATGTGACTCTGAAATAATTGACATTCTGAATTCTGTCTTAGATGATGAATTGTTGATTATGTTTTGGCCTAATTGCAGCATGGTGGCACAAATTAACACGATTCGCTGCGACAAGATCGATCGTAGTAGTATCACTTTGGGATTATCGTTTAAAGGTTCTCAAAGAAGTACACATATGTGGAGTCAATACAAAAGACCAGTACTTCCTTTCTTGCATCATATGTCAAGGAAGTAATCACTGCCCTTAATGTGACAGAAACAAACGAAGATAAGAACCCTATTGCTTCTACAAATTCAACCAATGATACATCGTTGCTGCAAAAACTATCAATGAACCGTCGTGTATATGCCGATATTGATTATCCAATCGATAAAGTATGTTGGAGATATTTAGCTTCATCCGATATATCAGATCCTAAAGATAAGTTAATTGAACAAGAAAGAAGAAGTATTTCCTAGGTTTTCTGCCCTCGTCAAAACTTTTCTTTGTGTGTGTTTTCTGTGCCTAGGTTAATCATTTATGCGAAAAGGTCTAAATGTCTAGGCTAAGTTCGCTTAAATAAAATTATCTTTATACACATTAACTACAAAGAGTGCAAAAATCTACAAAATTTTGCCTATATAAGTGAAACGTTACTTATGTTTTCTTTTTGAGACTAATGATATATACATATAATAAACCCATACATAAAATATTCGGCGCGCAGCCGCCGAGATTTTAGCAGGCGACGCGCACCTCTAGCCTCATGAATCAATTCATACCATTTTAAATGATTGTTTAGGCATGAAATGCATTGCCGCTCGACTAGTTCCAAAAAATCTGAATTTTCTTCAAAAACGCAGTCGTGTAAAGGTCACTGAAGACATGCTAGAATGAGTCAATTCTTACCCCACATTCATAAAACGCATTGTAACTAGTGATGAGACAGGACTTAAGAGTTTGATGTGCAAACCAGTCAACAAGCTTTGGAATGGCGTCTTGCAACTGAGATAAAACGGGAAAAAAAAAATCAAGAGTCAAGGTGATGTTGACTGTTTTCTTTGATTATCATGGTGTTGTGCACTCGGAATTCTTGCCAGAAGGTCAGACAATAAATAAAGTATATTATCAGAGTGTCATGCTGTTTTTGACAGAGCAAATTCGTCGAAAAAGGCCAGACTTGTGGAAAAGGAAACTAATGTATTTTACACCATCTCACACAGGGCCGCCGTAAGCGGGCGTGCAAGGCGTGCACCGCACGCGGGCGGCCCATCGAGGGGGGCGGCAAAACGAGTGATCGACAGTCGCCGCGATGTAATTTGCAGTTTTTTTTAGCTCAACAGCTGCTTTGGGCAGCCGGCGACAACCGGGATGGCAACAGTGAGGGCGGCAATCTCACAGTTTTTTGACCCGGTTCGAAAATTTCCTAGTTCCACCACTGGCTGTAGTTAGACAGGGGGCGGCATAATCGGTATTGCACGCGGGCGCTCAAACAGCTAGCGGCGGGCCTGATCTCACAAGGCTACCATTGTGAACAAATTTCTGTAAAAAAAAAAAAAAAAAAAAAAAAAAAAAAAAAAAAAAAAAAAAAAAAAAAAAAAAAAAAAAAAAAACAACAAATACCATCGAACAACCACTGTATTCACCTGGTATGGTCCTGGCTGTTTTTTTTTTTCTCTTCCCAAAACTCTAATTACCACTTCGAGGTTTTCAGTCGATACAAGATATAAAAGAGAATTTGCAGCGAAAACCGAAAATGATTGCAGAAAAAGCTTTTAAAAATGTTTTGATCATTGGAGTATTCTTTAGCATAAATGAGTTATTTCAAAAGGACCCTACTTTGGAGGTGATACAATAAATTTGGATGAATAATAAATAGTTTGTATTGTATTGATCAATTTCCTGTACTTTTTTGACAGAGCGGTATTTTAGTAATATCAAATTGGAAACAATGAAGGAGTGTGATTTATAAAATCTGATGGAGTAACTGGGATTTATTGAAATGTACAGTCAATGTAGTTTATTTAAGATGTTAATAGTTAATAAACTATATGTTGATGTTGAAATTGCCAACCAGACGGCTCAGATATTAGCCTTAAATTATCATTTCCCACCCCATCTCTTCATCTTTGCCACCATTCATGAAAATGTGAACTATAGTTTATTTGATTTCTTTCCCTTGTCCTCTCAAACATCAGCTTCCTTGTTTCAAACAAACCAGATGTTTTTAAAAACCCTGATTAATCATATGAGCTATACTAGGACATTCTGTAGTTGGGGATCCACTTTAAACTGTAAGTCCTGCCATGACAGAGGAAGAACTTGGAGCAAATCAAAATTATGTCATCAGTTTACAAGAAAACGAGAATTTATTTTGTTTAACTATTGTAATTATTTACTGTCACAAAGAAGATTTGTTTTCTGCTTAAACGCATTGAATTAAAAGAAAAAAAGAAATAAAATTGTTAAGTCAGATATTTGAGGATATTTTGTCCTATTTGAGAAGTGTTTACAAATATTCCATATTCTTTTTAACAGCAAATTCAGTAAGTCATGCTTTCTTCTTCCATTGTTTTCACCATGTATCAATCCAGTTAGTGGTTAAATGAAATAGGACAATTTCTTTACTAATGTTTTTACAGTTTTTTAGTACTGCTTTTGTACCTCCAACTGATCCTGTCAAAAAAATTCTTAATGCATAACTATGTATATTCTCTGATGATTAATGTATCTTTAGTCTCTTTGACTATTCATCAAAGGACTGTTCATTCTATATACTCCCATGACACTCAGAATCGTAGGTAACTGATTGCTTGAATTCCACAGCTTGAATTTGTCTGCTGCTATCATACATAAAGGACTTTTCTTTCAATGTAAGCTTCATAGGTGTTCAGCTGGATAGTATCATAAAAACACAAAGTTTCAACAGCTGGCTCTGTTGTCTTCATCAGGTATGGAGAGCTTCAAATCATTGCTTAGTCTAGGTGGTGCTTTCCAGCTTACAACACCTGAAGCTTTCTGCACCTGATGAAGACAGCAGAGCCATTTGTCGAAATGTTGTGCTTTTATTACACTGTCTGGCTGAACACCAGTGAAGCTTACTTTGAATCAGTACACCAGGAAAGCCTCCACTCACATGACAGTTCTTTCATGTTTTGGAATGTATTGAAGACTGCAACCAAAACTTATTTTTGCTTTATATACATCGAGGAGATAGATCTAATGGTTATTTATAAATATGCCTTCTTCCATCGTGTTGTTTAGAATTGCCCTAGATGGGAAGAATTGTTATTTACTGATGTGAACAATCACACCCTCAGTCTGATTATTCTCAGTTGGATAGTTTTAACATTGATCCAGAAATCTATCCTCACTGTGTAAATTTTCTGTGCATATAGAGTGCAAGAACGCTCCATTGGGAATTTCTCTAGTCATCTAATTACCCCTTTTTATTTATTATAATTTGAGCATTAAACTCCTTCCCCATTTACTTCTCCAATTTACAAATAATAATTTTAAATTCCTTAAGCGTTTTTGGTAAACTATTCATCACTTCATTTGGTAATTTGTTCCAATCATTGACACCCTTACCAACAAAAGAAAATATTCCCACTCCCTTATGCATGAAATCAAGTGCCAGCTTGTGGTAATGTTTATCTTTCCCCTTCCTAGGACTATTCCTAATTCTTTTACCAATATCCCTCCAAGCCCCATCACCAATATATGCACTGCATATTACCAGCACTCTGTTCACCCTCCTCCTTTCCTCCAATGACTCCCAATCCTGCTCCTTTATCATATGAGCTACTGACTGGGTCCTGCAATAATTTGCACATACAAATCTAGATGCTCTTAATATAATCTTCTCGAGTGTCCAACCGGATGGTGTTGTATAAACACGACATTTTGACAGCTAGCTCAGCTGTCTTCATCAGGTATCTTATAGCTGTTGCAAGCTGACTGTCACAGCCTCGACTGGCTTAGCCACCTTTTGAACTTCCTTTATACCTTCAGCAGTGGCTTCTAAATAAAGGCAATCTGCCGCAGAGAGTAGCCATTCTGTTCAAAGACAGTCTTGAGATGTTTCATTTCTATCGTCAGGCTTTCACAATCGGAGATTGCTCTCGCTCTGTGTACCATAGTGGCCAATACAGAGTTGCATTTTGCCGGATGATGGAAGCTGGCTGCACTCAATTAGTGCCCGGTTTGGGTGGGTTTTGCGGAGTGCCACCAAGACCACCGTCGGAGCAAGAAGAAACACTGGAAACTCTTGCTTTCCTTCTATATGCCAGGAACACGTCAGGAAAAATTTGAAGACTCCTGGTGCGGTATGAGATAAAAAGTATCTTCCAGCCATGATACGTGATATGCTGATATGCTGCGTTTGGTGTAAGATGACTTAGGCTTGAGGACACCTCGGATTTATTCCACACCATATGAATGCAGCAAAGTGTATATTGCTCAGAGCATCCGAATGATAGAAGAGCACCCTTACCGAACGCAAACGACACCTAAGGCTGATGCATATTGAAAGGTCTGTGATAGCCAAGCATGCCTTTGATGAAGAACACAGGATACATTTCGAGTCGGCCATAAGTGAGGCGTTGGAAATCTGACTAAATGATAACATCATAAATAGGGTTGGCAGGCTCTATCTGAGGGAAGCCTGGAGACCAATCATTAGCGATCTCTGACGAGAGCGAAGCAGATCTATACAGCAGGGCGCAAATGGCACCAGTCGGACACTGCAGCGGACTGCGGATTAAGCCAACGCTTGCGACCAATCAGAGTGGACCCACTGGCATTGCGAATCACAAGCATATCCAAGTAGGAAGGAACAAATGATGCCAAGCAGTGGCCGCTTATTAAGCCTGCACTCTAGACCAATCAGAGCGAATAGGTCTTCCAGCATCGTGTACTGCCAGCACATCCGGGCAGCAGTGGAACGGAAATCGTAGTGAGCCCAAGATTTTGCGTGCCATTGCTGAAGGTATAAAGGAAGTTCAATGGGTGGCTAAGCCAGTAGAGGCAGTGGCAGTCAGCTTGTGATATCTGATGACGACAGTAGAACTAGCTGTCGAAATGTCGTGTTTATACAACACCATCTGGCTGGGCACCCGATTTTATTGCTTCAGTACTCTGGGGAAGTCTCCACTCACACACTAGATACTCTTCTTTGCACACCCTCCAACTGCTGTATTTGATAATCAAAATGTGGGTCCCAAATTACACCACCATATTCAATGAATGGTCTGACCAAAATTTTGTAACCCAATACCTTAACTTTTTTGGTACAACTTCTCATCACCTTCTCCAGTAAATGAAGGGTTTTATAATCTTTTCCTACCACCTGCCCAATGTTTCTGCCCAGTTGAGTATGTTATCAAACGTTATGCGAAGATATTTACACTTTAAGCCTTCAACAAGCAATTCTGATCCCACACTATAATCATTATTAACTTTTTAGTTTTTTAATCTATGTGCCTAATAAGCTGACTCCTCTTGGCATTTATCTCCATTCCATGTTGACCTATGCATTTAGATGTTCTATTCAGGTCACCCTGCCTTTGATCACAATTTTCACCTTTTTCTATCTTGTTTTATACCATTATATCATCTTCAAAAAACCTAAATTCTGACCGTAACCCATTAACACAAACATTCGTTAGAATAATGAACAGCAATGGCCCCAATACACTTCTCTGCAGCACTCCCACATTTAATTCCACCTCTTTTGATAATGTATTTCCTACTCTAACACTGCTTTATGACTTTTAATCATTTCTCTACCCAGCAAATAACTTTTTTATCCAATCCAATAGATTTCATTTTATTTCAAACCATTTTATGGCAGACTCTGTGAAATGCCTTAGAAAGATCTAATGCCAACTTGGCATACCCTTGTCCAATTCATCTGAAATATCTTGCATATAGCTCACCATTTGAGATTAACATGTATATATTTGCCTAAAGCCATGTTTTCGATCTGCAAACTACTTTATTTCGTCAAGGACATTTCTGATAAAGTCGCATATCAATCTCTTCATCATTTTGCCTATTACTGATGTAAAACTGATTGGCCTGTAGTTTTTAATCCTATTTGTAACCCCTCCTTTATGAACCAGTACTACTATTGCTCTTTTCGAATCCTCTGGTAAGCAGCAAGATTCCATACTCATTTTAAATTAAATTACCATGTTTCAAGATAAGATGAATATTTAATAAATCTGTAGTAATATTATCAACACCAGCTCCTTTACCTTTTTTTTATCTTTCTGTGTTCTTTCATAATTTCCTGAGAATCTATTTCAAATTTTGTAGTTTCCTAGTTTATAGTTTAAAAAGGAGACTCTCCTCTGATTCATTCCCTCTCATCATAGGATGTTGGTCGCTAGTTGTCTCACTAAACCAATCACTCAATATCTCTGCCATTTTAAATTCCTCAGTTACTTCAGCTGTTTTCTTATTTACAATATTGTGATTACCTTACCTTCCCTTCAGTTGTCAAATATATCTGTAGAAATTTTTTAGATGTATCATTCAGTGGTCCTCCTGCACCAATAATATTCTTCATAAAACCATCCTTTGCTTCTCTCTTTGCTCCTTTGGTTGTTTTAAGTATTCCCTACTGCCTTCCTGTCTCTTTATTCTGTTGTATTTCCATCCCACTAGCTTCTTTACCCTCTCACCTCCCTATTGTAGTATGCAGGTTCTGTACTTATCTTTATTTACTGCTTTGGAACAAATATTTCCTCGTCCTTTTTTATTATCTCCGTAACTCTTCCTGCTTCACCTCCACTGTACTTGTTCCATCCTTCCGTTTATTGAACCCTTCCCTGATATATCTCCTGGTAAATTTTAAATCCACTCCAATTATAACCATTCTATGCTCACCTCTGAATTGTGAATATGAAATAAGTTTCTCTCCAAGAATCTCATCTCCATCATTCTTTTTTTATCATCCCAAAAATTTACCCCTGTTAACTCGTGGTCATGATCTATGAACACTAGAGAACTATAGTATTCTTTGCTAACCAATATGAATACCCCTCCACCAATTAATACTCTGTCTCTGCAATGCACTCTGTAACCTTCAGGGTAACCTCATTGTCTAGTACTCCTTCTTATAACCAAGACTCTACCCCTATAATCACTTATGATTCATGTATCTCTATTAAGTTTGCAAATTCTATCAATTTGTTCATTATACTTCTACAGTTCATCTATATCACTTTTATTTTTGATTTGTGGAATTTTCAGCATTGACCTTTGTCCTTTCAGTCTCAATTCTGTTATTATTTCAGTAGCGTCGTCTGTTTCTTTAGAATTTGTGTTTTTTTCCCATAGTGCATCTAAAATCAGTATCCCTTTGACCACTTATTTTTATTCCCTCACCAGCAGCTCCTAACCTAAAAAAGGCACAATCCTGACCATATCGTAACTGGAAGTGGTCTCCCTTAAGGCTTTAGCTAAAAAAAAAAAACAGAAAGTACTCCCTTCCCTCCCTCCCCTCCGCTTATTTAAGTGTTGGCCATGCATAGAAAAAACCCACCTTCCAATGATGTTCAAAGGCACAATCCCCAAAACAGAAGTAACGCCTCTTCCAAGTAGCATCTCTGTTTCCACATTTACCCATCTCACAGCGTGTTTCTACTGTGGCCTATCATGGTGACTTGGTACCTGCATGAGTTCGACCCTGGTATGCTGTGCCCCCTTCACAACTTTCCTCAGGTCACTCTTTACACTATAACTTGTATTCCTGTCAGTACTATTGCCCGCACTTCCCATTATTATTCCTTTATCATCCTTCGTGAAATCCCTACGAAGTAATCGTATATCCTCTATTACCTGCCTTAATGTTGCACTGGGTGTGGAAAAGCTTGCGACCTGGTAGCCCATGCCTGAATGATCCTGTAGAAGAGGACCCACCCCTCTCCCATGGCTACTACCTATCAGCAGAACTTTTTTCTTCAATTTTTTTTCCTTCTGTGCTTATATTCCTAATATTCATATGGACCTGGTGAACCTTACCTACTTCTACATCTACATGAGGCTCTTCCCCATCTGACTCTGGTAACAGTCCAAACCTATTTCTCACCACAATTTCTGGAGTTTCTAGCTTCTTCATCCTGTTAAACAAATTTCCCCTGTGACCTGTTATCAGTTCCCATCCATCCGTCTCACACTCCTCACTAAACCCACTATCTCTACTTTTTGCCTCAAAAGGCAGAGCCTCCACAGACACAGCCTCCACAGGCAAAGCCTCTCAGGAATAGCCTCCACAGACACAACCCCAAAGCTACAGCCTCCACAGGCTGAGACTCAACATGCTGAGCATCTACAAGCTGAGTCCCCATGCCCCAACAGGCTGAGCTCCCACACTCTGGCAATCCACAGGCCAAGCCTCAAGGATCCTGACCCTTTTATGCAATTCCCTGATTATTTTGCCCATCTCCCTGATCATTTTTTCCTGCTCTGAAAGTTTCATATTCTTAAAACAGAGCAGAAAATACCACAGATGAGCCTCATTTATTTTTTCTTTCCCATTGCCCTACATTCCCAGTGAAACCACTTTTTACACCCATTGCAATCCAAACCATTCACCACACGTCTACGACAGGTGCTAGACTTTCCAGGCATGACTATTCCCCAAAACAACACCTACTGGTTCCTTTTAAACGAACCTCAAGGATTAAATTACAAAATTCCATATTTCTTATATTTAATTGATAAAAGAAAAAAAAATCTGCACTTAACGACTTTTTTTTATTGAAGTTTCAATCCGAACTGAAAACTGTTATTTATCGAGGAAATTTTAAATAATTATTCTTGCTAACAATAATCCTAAGAATTTAGATGATAATTTAATGATTTAAAGTAATTTAGTTTGCAAAAACCGTGCATGGTGGTGTAACGGCTAGCGTTCTGGCCTCGCATTCGGGAGGACGGCGGTTCGAATCCCCGTCCGGGCATCCAGATTTGTGTTTTCCATGGTTTCCCCAAATCACTCCAGGTGAATGCTGGGATGCTTCCTTCAAAAAAGGCCATGGCCAAATTCCTTCCCATTCCTTGCCCCCCATCCTTTCCCGTCTCTAAAGACCTAGTTGTTATAGGAGACGTTAAGCAGTTAAAAAAAAAAAAAAAAATTGCAAAAACTTAGCTGATGATGAAAAATTACAGTTTTGTGGGCAGCTCTCAACACACTCAACATATGATTGTCCAACCAGATCTAATCTGATTATCAGTTTTTTTTTAAGGTATTGTAAATTATTTCCACCAAGAAGTAAAATGTCTCTGCTATACTGTACTAGTCAAGAAATTATCAACTTCAAACCAACCAAATAGATTGCAGCTAAATTTACAAAATAATATTCAAAGTTCAACTGGCATTCAGTCAGTAATTTAAAAAGATGAACACCCTTAAAAAAGCTTTTCAGAATCTGTTAATAATTTTACTTAAATGACCAAGATTTCTTTAAGTTCGACTTCACATCCTCTTGTAAATTTTTGAACCCAAGTTCACCATCTAGCCCTTATCTTCACTTTAAAATTAACTTCCGGTACCATCACGCCACTAAACAAAGTCTATCCCTAGAATCATGGATAAAGCCCACTTTTATAGCCCAGTACAAAACCTAATAATTTCCTGATTGTTCTACACGAAAATCTGGAATTTTCTGTGGCATGTGACGCTCCCTTGAACTTTGTCTCAAAATAACAAAATTTCCCAAAACCTTCACCGATTTCTCTCAAATTTTATCAAAATGTAGCTCTGATAATTTTAATTTTTTACAACTTTTGTTAATTGAGTCCTTATGTGTTCATAAAAATTAACCAAAGTTACATTAAAAAAAAAAAAACGAATATCAAATTTCCCCTTCAAATATTACTGCCCTGTCAAAATATTATTACTGAAAAATTCCTTATCCATTCTAGTTCATTTTCATATCCATTATTCTCATAAAGGCTTTTGATAATTCAGTAACAGTAAATACTAATTTCTCTATGTCCTCCCTGCCATGATAAATTAAATACTTCCCTGTATCTTCTCATTATAAAAATACTTTTATTCTCAATACTTTTTTATGCTCTTTCATATTTTCCATTGTTTCATCTTTTATCTTAAAGGCATTCAGTTCAGATACTTCCCTGGCGTATTTTTTATTTTGTTTAAAAAGGTGGCCTGCGTAATAACTCTCCTTAAAAAATTCCCTCAGACATGGTACTTTTACCAAAATTATTCTTTCCATCCCTAAATACTGTACTATTGTTTGTAGTAATAGGCTTCACCTCTTTTCCATTTTTCAAAAATACGATCAAAAACATCCAGCAACGTGATATCAAAATAAATTTAAACCCTTTAATTTTGATTGTTTTTCATTCTGAAATTATTGAGTTTACTCTCATTTTTACCTTTTAAATGTTTGTACCTACATTTTACACAATTATTCCCATGAAATGGTAGATTTTCTTTGTTTAATAGAAACCCCTTTGCCAAAATGAAATATATATACGAGGCATGTTTTTTAAGTAAGGTCCGTTTGAACATAATTACACAACGAAAGGTTATTTCAAAGAAGTAAAATTATTTTCAGAAAGTACATACTTTCCTCTATTTATCGACATACTTGCCAAGTTTCTTCAAACACTTATCATGCCTCTCAACGAATTTTAAAATACCCTCTTCATAAAAACTTGCCGCCTACTGCAATTACCAAGAGTTCACTGCCGTTTTCACATCGTCGTCATCATTTTAACACTTGCCACTGAGGTGTTGTTTGAGGTGAAGGAACAGATGGTAATCACTCGGCGCAAGATTGGACTGTAGGGTGAGTGGTCTAAAACTTCCCAGCCAAAACTGTCCAACAAATCGCGGGTGTGACCTGCAGTGTGAGGTCTTGTGATGGAGAAGGACAATTCCCTTTGTCAGCACGCCGCGTCTTTTGTTATGAATCGCTCTGCATAGCTTTCTCAGGGTTTGGCAGTATGCTTCTGCATTGATAGTGGTTCCTCGTTGCATGAAGTCAACCAACAAAACACCATGCCTATCCCAAAACACTGTCGCCATGATTTTGCGCTGGGACAGAGTCTGTTTGGCCTTCACCTTTACAGGCGAGTGTGTGTGTCTCCATTCCGTGCTCTGTTGCTTTGATCCGGGTTACGATCTCATTCGAGAAGCCGTCACATTCTTCGTGATAACGAGTCAAGAACTTCATCGCACACTCAAACCTTTGGTTTTTGTGGTCCTCTGTTAGGAGTTTCGGGACCCAATGGGAACACAGTTTCCTAAACTTTAGGTGTTCAGAAACAATTTTGTAAAGCACTGATCTTGACACGTCAGGAAATTCGTTTGAGAGACCTGTTATTGTGAAGCGCCTGTTCTCCCGAATCCTCGCTTCAGCTGAAGCCACCAAATCGTCTGTAATCGAAGAAGGGCGACTGGACCGATCCTCATCGTGAACGTTGTCACGGCCATCTTTAAATTCTCATACCCACTTATGCACTTTGTTTCCACTCATAACAGACTCACAGTACACTTCAAAAACCTTTCGATGCTGTAGTAGGTAGGTGCAAATGTTAGAAAGGTTAGTTGGAAGAAATCACAAAGTAAAGAGACATCCAAGTGGTAGGGAAAACTTGAAACAACTAAACAAGAAATTAATAGCAGTAAATAGGAAGCTAAAAATGGTTTTATGCAGAATATTACGAGTACAGTAGGATCACAAAATGATGCATCTGGATGTTTCTATGGTTGTGTTAAAAACTGAGAGGAAAGTATGCAAAGAAGTTTCTAAGTTATCAAAAAGGTAGTGATATTAAGTAACTTATCATAGTTAGTAGCTTAGTAAAAACAATACTAGAGGGGATGGTAAGAAATAAGAGATACTCAGACTGCAGTTAAAAGAAATTAAAATAGATCCTGTGGATGTTACAAGGGACCTAAGAAAGCTAAAGATACTTATAATTTCTGATTTATATAGTATTAATACAGCTGTATAAAACATAGGGGGATCACCATTGTACAATAACTTGAAATATTTAGATTGAGTTTGGAGAGTTGCTGGAAAAGTGTACCATAGTAGTACCAGTACACAACGGAGGGAAAATAAATTTGGTTGAAGATTACAGGCCTATTAGTTCATCATCAGAAATAAGGAAATTGTTGGAGAGATTGAATGCAACCACATTTCAAATGCCTATGAAGAAAGTAACAGATTTTCAAAATGGCAACATAAGTTTAGCAGAAGATATCCATGTGAATCTCAATTAGTGGTTTACATGTATGACATTTAAATTTAAAGAACAGGGAGACCAAATTGGTAGCGTTCTCGCCTCGTATTCGGGAGGACGGCGGTTCGAATCCCCGTCTGGGCATCTAGATTTGGGTTTTCCATGGTTTCCCAAATCACTCCAGGCAAATGCCGGGATGCTTCCTTCAAAAGGCCATGGCCGAATTCCTTCCCATTTCTTGCCCCCCATCGTTTCCCGTCTCTAAAGACCTCGCTGTTAAGAGACGTTAAGCACTAAAAAAAAAAAAAAAAAAACCACATTGGTAGTGTGGCATTGGATTTCTCCAAGCCATTTGGCAGAGTGAGTCTTAAAATGTCAATAAACTAGGTCAAAATGATTTTAAAGAATCTTAAATGGCAGAAAACAAAGATATAGGGTAGGAAATGCAAGAATATAAGAGGTGGAAATAAAAACAGGAGTTAGGACATTTCCATTAATTATTCTACAATCAGAAATTAGATTGTTTGCACATGATATAGTGGGACTTAAATTGGAAACCATATTATATCTAACTGCTGGTTGAACATGGAAAAAATGCCAATATGAATCAGGTTATTAAGATCATAGCTAAAAGAATAAAGATTATTTATATTTCCTGGGTCAAAATATAATTTCTTGTTAAATTATTAATATTTTGGAATAACATTTTGCAATAAACTCAGTTGAGCGGGCACAATGGGCTGCTAACGGGGATAGGTTTCAAAATCCTTCATTTATGAGTATAAGGGAATTTACCTTGGAAGTGAAGAAACTGGGTTACCAGACCATTGCTTGACTATGATGGTGTGGTATGGGATGCCCATAATGGGTATCAAATACAGAAGTTAGGGGAGGTTTAAAGAAGGCCTGCTAGATCTTTTTGTGGAAATTACAACAACAACAAAATCTGTAACTGATAATATAGTTGAGATGGAAGTCACTGTAAGACAGCAGTCTGGCAAGACAACTGCTGGGACTGTAGAAGGTATATATTAGTGCTCAGGCTTGGCTGGGTATTGGTGGAAAAATTAGGAATAATACATGGAAAAGAAGAAATGTTCTTAAACACAAGCTGGCACTTGTCTCCAGGTATCATGGAGTTGAAAAATGTCTTTTGTAGGTAAGAGAGTAAGATAATGAAACTGCTGAACAGTTTATAATTGTAGGCTTCCTTGGCCAGAGTCAGTTGATTCCTGGCTGTCGGGATGGCGCCGCGTCATATTTCTTGTAGCCAACGTTTCGACCCTCATTCTGTGGTCTTCTTCCAGGGCAGAACTGTGTCTTCGATCAGTGTACAGTGTTGTTTTATTGCCGAGGTTCATCCCCATCTAGAGGGTTCTATTTGCCTGGCCAATCAGAAGGTCTAAACTATCACATGTTTCGTTGGCCTGGTGGGGCACGGCGCGGTCTGGTGGAAGGTGACTTGTGACCTGTTCTGTCTGCACTAGCGAGAGCCAGGTGTCGTGTAATTTAAGCCTGTTGTCTTCATTTATACTATTTGGGCATTTGGCAATTTACAATGCCTCCTTGACCCTCCTTGGCCACCATTTATTGTTGTGCACTATAAGGTTGGTGTTTTCGAAGTTTATGGCATGATTAGTTTCAGCTGCATGCTGTGCAATGGCGGATTTATCGATGTTGTTAGATCTATAATTGCAGATGTGCTCATGCAGCCTGCCCTCTGTGGTGCGCCCCGTATCTCCTATATACACCCGACCACAGATGCACGGAATCTCATAGACCCCAGCAACCTGTAGTGGGGGCAGCCTGTGCTTTATTTATATAATCTAGGAATTTGTTAAGGGCAATTTGTCCGTGGGGCCACACAATGAATGTATTGTCAACATAGTATAACCATAGACACGGTTTGAGGGGCGCGTTGTCTAACATTTCCATCTCCAGTGCCTCCATAAAGATATTCACCGCTATCGGCAAAAGCAGTGAGCCCATTGCCGTTCCTTCCACTTGGGCATAAAATTTCCAATCATACTGGAAGAATGTTGATTTGTGACAAAACTCTGCCAAGTCTGCCAATTCTTCTGAGATGTTAATGGCTGATAGCCTGGTGCATATTAATTTCACTACTTCTTCCACAGGTACATTGGTGTAGAGCGACACGACATCAAAGCTCACTAGGATGTCAGTTTCTTTAATTTTGAGTGATGAAATGATTTCAACGAAGTGTGATCTATTTTTGACAGTCGAAGCGATGCCTTCTGACAAAGGTTTTAGTTTGTCAGCAACATAGCGGGCTAGTGGATGAGTTGGAGAGCTAATTACACTGACGATAGGCCATAAAGGAACTGCTGGTTTATCTATTTTTGGCAAGCTATAGAACCGAGGAATAGAGGTGTTGTTTCTCTTCAGTCTAGCCTTGATTTCTTGTTAGATTTCTGAAGAGTTATTGACAAGAGATGCTTCTTCAGACCTCAGTTTATGTGGATGGTTCCTATCTAGTGGAGCATATGTCTTGTCTTCTAAAAGGCTCACAACCATTGTATTAGACGGGCATTACATGCAGCCACGACCGGGAGCGACGCCAATTCAGCATATAATCAAGCCACCTCTCAGGAACGCAAAGTAGTGGTTTTACCCTACATAAGTTGTGTTACAGACAGAATCGGGAAGCTATTTAAAAAAAGTTGACATAAAACCTGTCTATAAAGCACATAGCAAGGTCAGTAACCAGCTCGTCAAGGTTAAGAACAGGCTACATCCAATACAAGTTGCTGGGGTGTATGAGATTACTTGCACCTGTGGTCGGGTTTACATAGGAGATATGGGGCGCACTATAGGGGACAGACTGCGTGAGCACATCTGCAATTATAGATCTAACAACACCGATAAATCCGCCATTGCACAGCATGCAGCTGAAACTAATCATGCCATAAACTTTTAAAACACCACCTTTATAGTGCGCAACAATAAATGGTGGCCAAGGGGGGTCAAGGAGGCGTTGGAAATTGCCAAATGCCCAAATAGTATACACAAAGACAACAGGCTTAAATTACACGACGCCTGGCTCTCGCTAGTACAGACAGAACAGGTCACATGTCACCTCCCACCAGACCGCACCGTGCCCCACCAGGCCAATGAAACATGTGATGGTTCAGACAGGCAAATAGAACCCTCTAGATGGGCATGAACCTCGGCAATAAAACAACACTGCACACTGATCGAAGATGCATTTCCGCCCTGGAAGAAGACCACAGAATGAGGGTCGAAACGTTGGCTACAAGAAATATGACGCGGCGCCACCCGGACCGCCAGGAATCAACTGACTCTGGCCATGGAAGCCTACAATTACAAACTGTTCAGCAGTTTCGTTCTCTTACTCCCTTACCTATAAAAGACATTTTTTTCACTCCATGATACCTGGAGAGTAGTGCCAGCTTGTGTTTATGATCATTTCTTCTTTTCCATGTATTATTTCTAATTTTCCACCAATATCCATCCAAGCCTGATCACTAATATATCCTTCTTCAATTCTAGCAGTTGTCTTGCCAGACTGCTGTGTTACAGTGACTTCCAACCCAATGCTATCATCAGCTATGGCCAAGAATATGCTCAAAAATTTGCTTGAAACATGCATAAGTAGATGGGTAAAAAAAATTCACTAAAAGAATTTAAAATTAAAATAAAAAAATAACTTGACATGTGCTAGAATTTGTCTGTGGAAAGCACTATGGCAATTAAAATTAAATAACAAATTTTGTATGAATACTTCTTGGGCTTTTCACTTTCATTTGTTTTTCCCACCATCCGGTCCCAACTTTCTGAGTTGGGAATTGCTTGATAACATTTGCCCTGATCCACTCCGATTCTTCATGAATCAATTAGGATTGTGTGTTTGCCACATAAATGATATTCTCTGAAGAAGGCATGTTTGAATCATACTTTGTGTTTCTTGTAAACTTTAAGGTAATGTTTTGTATTATTCTGGTCTTGAAACATGTGCATTGAGTCTGTGCTTTCTGATGCTTATGGTTCATTTGGAATTGTTTAAAAGGATTATCATAACTTTTTTCCAGATTTGCTTGAACCAGCATATGAAGTTGGAAAATTGGAGAATTTCACCGAAATTATCATAGATACACCACACAACAATGCACTTTTGAATTCATATCCTCAGCATGTGCAACCTCTTTCAACAGACGTAAAGAGTATTAGCCATCATTCTCCTGTTGAATCAAATAACAAAGAGGACTGTCAACAACAGGGAATTCCATTGAAATTTTGGGATTCTGTGAAAAGGATGAGTTCAATTATACAGCCATTAAAGACTCAAAAAGATCAAGGTGTTACTGTGAAGCAGAAAACTAACGAAATAGATGACTCAGATGTTTTACAGCAGAAAACTATACAGCAACATCTCTACAGAGCTTATATACTGCAGAACTTTACAGATTGTTCAGGTTTATTGGACAATGAGAGATTGCTTTTTCATCCCTACAATGTATTTGTTCGAAGGGATGATGTTCCAAGCATATTTTTGTGTCAAATGGGATCGTTATGTAAACTTTCTGCCATTACTTATCAGCAAAAAATAGTGAAGGAATACAGTAACATATCTTTGCCTGTTGAGGAAAATAAAGTGAAAACCAAAAGTGTATCAAAGGAATCATTATTTGTACGTATGTACTGTTTAGAACACATTATGGAAAATGCTTCTGTTAAACTGCAACATCATTTAGAGCAGATGGTTAGAAATGTCCATAAACCTTTATACCTTAGTGAGTGTGTTTTAAATACACTGAACATCTCACCAGGTTCTAGAATGCTAATAGAAGCAGTTCCTCAAAATTCTAGACAAAATCCTACAGAAATACAGTTGTATCCGACTGCAGATTGGGTAAGTTATAGCATTTCATGTTGAATAATGTTAGATTAAATTATGTTATTTAATTGTTTAAAAATATAAAATGTAAATGTATTTTTTTGGTCCACTTTTCCAACTTTTTCAGGTTGGTAATGCTGAATCTTTGATAGCTTCCTTTCAGATATTTGTATCTTCCCATAGCAAGACAGGTGATATAATGATAAACACAGGTTCTTTCTTCCCAGTACAAACCAAAGAAGACATGAAGTATGTACTTGTAAAACTTTCACCCTGTGACATCCAGTATTGTCTATTAACATTTGATTTAGTAAAGCAGTGCCCAATCAAAGTTGTTGGAAGTTCAAAGCTTTCTGTAGCAACTCAGAAGGAATGTAGAAATGACAGCATCTGGAATTCTGAGAGAATTTGTCACAAGTAAGTGTTAAAACTATCAACGGTGCTTGTACATCTTGTTACTTACTTAAAAAGTGAGATTTTTCTTTTCCTTTGTTGACAGTTGGCAACAGGCTTTATTGTATGAAGGCTTAACAACTTTGGAAGTGGGACTGAATTTAAAAGCAACAGGATTTTTAAAAACAGAATGTTGGCCAAATATCTTACTGCAAAATATTCTTATACTAGGTAATCTTAATATTATGTTTGAGGTTTTAAAATGTTAACACATTATTTTACTATTTAGAAAATATTGGCTTCCTTTTTGATAGCAGCCTTCGTGTTAATATGTATGTGACCACTCAATTTGCATCAAAGCTTTTAGAGTGAGACATTATCATTTGTATTTACGTAAGAAGTTAAATGTCTGTCTTAATCCATGCCCCATTGCCCATTTAAATAGAGAAATGACCTGTTCATTGCAAACTACGCTAAAAATTTCTTTCTGCATCTTCATTTTTTTTCCATTTGGCTCTTTGTTTATTCTGTACAGTCTGGTTTTCTGTGAATTTTATACAAGAGATTTTTTTGTAACTTTTCTTGCCAAAACTTCATTGCATAGAAGTTTAAAACATTACTGTGGCTTAAGTTCTTGCTCATTCATTTATGTTTATGGTCAAAACTATATTGTAATTAAAAACTTCTACCTGGGATACATAGAGCTACAATTCCTTGATCTGGCAATTTATGCTTCAGAGGCTCCTCATACTTCATAAAGTACCTGTCTGCTGTCCACACTCCTCTTTCTCTTGACAATTTCTTGGTCTCTTTCAATGCCAATTCCTGTGTACTCTAGAAGATGGAGAATGCCGCTCCCTTCCTCCTCCTCCCTCTTCTCTCCACACCCTCACCACACACAGTTTCCAGCAGTATCGACATGTACATGGCTTCTGGCTTGGGATCGTTCTATGTCAATCTTTCTCTGGGTCATCTAAAACTTCCAAACATGCTGATCATGTGGTTCAGTCATGATATACATATTGTTATCTTGGTTGTTCGGGTTGAACCGCGTCAATTTATCAAAGGTTTTGACAACAACAACGACTGCGGAAGTCTGCGCACTTACATGATATACGTATTATCTGGACCCATTATGAATAAACATCCTCAGTGCTATGAAAAATAACTTTTCCATTATATTTTCCTGGTCCTATTCCCATAAATAAACAACCATCATTTTCTTGATGTGGACATCTCCAAACAGAAATTGGACCTACATACATCTGTCCACAACAAACCCAGCACTTTTGCAGGAATACCTCTACCTTGACTGTTTTGATCACTGATCGAATGTTTGCTTCCCTTTACCAAGCCCAAAAGGACAGTGGTAATGCTCTGGCCTGGTATTTATGAGGATTTTGGTTCAAATTTCTGTCAGGTAATCCACATTTAAAAAAAAAATAAAAATAAAATAAAATAAAATAAAAAATAAAAAAAAATAGCTTCCTGATGCCAGTGAATGGGACAAAATGTAAGCCTTTTAAAAGTCAGTGAAATGTTTCGAGTAAATTGTGTAGCATTTCAGTTAAATCATATAAAGTTAAGTCTAATAATGAAATAGTTTTCTAGCTAAAATCAGAATGGCATTGATTGATGCATAATAGCTGAAAGTTTAATGCAGAATGTCACAAACACTCACAGGAGGACTAAAAATAAAATCAATCATTTTGATAGAAGTTTTTTATAGGTGGAAAAATTTATCTAAAGTGATAATGTGGTTCACAACAGTTTTATAACGTATGAGGTTTATTTGAGTGTTGTCATCATGCATAGCAACCCAAACGATACACGCAAACAATAAAAAAAACCTTTTATTTAAATAAGTAAAAAGATATAGCTAATACAATTTTTTCCCAGCACCTAAACAGATTTTAAGAAGAAAATTCAGGTCAAATTACCAATTTAAATGAAAAATATGGTTATTAAAAATATCTGACTTTAAAATAATAAAGTTAAATAAGGCAAGTTTAGGCTCTAAATAAAGGGAATTTGATATAAAACAATAAAATAATGACAGATAAACAAATGATAATAGTAAAAATAGTGTAAAGTAAATAATAGTAAATAGTAACTAATAGTAAAAAGGCAAATTTTAGGACATTTTTAAGTGATTTGAAACTAGAGATATTTCAAAGAGGGAATACTAATTAAAAGAAAGATCATAAAATTTCAGTAAGAAAAGTGGAAACCCCTTATAAATACATGAATAACTGAGAAAGATGTTGAATTTTTAAATATAACAATCACAGCTCACATTCTCCAAATAAATGCACAAGGACTAACAAATGATAAACGTGAATATCTTAGTAAACTAGCTGCTGACCTCAAAATCGACATCTTAGCAGTTCAAGAAACCCACATGACTGAAAAAGATTTGGAAAGCAGGGAAAGATTGCAGGACACAGAATGATAGCGAGACTTCCCTCAGCTATACACAGATCAGCAATGGATCCCATAAGTTAGCTGTCAAAAATTTAATGAAATAGAAATAATTACTGCCAAACTCAACAATTTAACTATTGCATCAGTTTACAAACCATCTCTTTCCAAGTGGCCAACTCCATCACTGCCCTCAATATTGAAACCTTGCATATATGTAGAAGACTTTAACAGCTGCTATATGTCCTGGATTACCCAAATACCGATGAAAATGGAGAGAAATGTTCTATGTGGTGTGAAAGTCAAGACTTGTATCTCAGCTATGGTGCTAAAGAAAAGAAAATATTCCTAGATGTCAATCTGACACCGATGCTGATATGATTTTTGTTTCCACAGATGAAAGAAAACCTTTGGACAACACAAGGAAAGTCCTTCAGGATTTTCCAAGAAGCCAACACAGATCCACACTAATCAGTATTGGTATTGCAATACCTGTTATCAGATCCAATCATAAACTAAGATGGAACTTAAAGAAGACAAACTGGGACCAATATAACTCCAAGGTAGATAGTAACCTGCAATGGATACCCCAAAAGGCAAAAAACTACAAGAAAGTTGTAGGTATTGTTAACACTGCAGTTAGACGAACATCCCCTGAGGATACAGCAAACAGTACATTCCATGCCAGGACAAATCTATCTAAGCTTTGTATTAAAATTATCAAAAAACTGGTGACCCCAAAACAGGAAAAAGAATATTAAAAAAATGAATGAAACAGAAATTGAAAGAACTAACTTCTCAAATGAGCTTTACTCACTCCAGCAGAAATGCATTGACTCTTCCTAGAAAACTCATTGCAGCCTCAAACACATGCAAAGAGGAGCCAGGAATTACGCCAACTGAAATGGCATTGCACATCAAAACAAGAGCAAATAGATTCCACCAAGAAGAAATAGTTGGAGAGAGAGAAGACAGATATGGGTAACAACCTCTAAAATAACCCTACTCTTTCGGATCCATTCAGTCATGAAGAAGTTGAGAAAGCCATCAAAATGGTAAAAATGAGAAAGCTGCAGGATTAGATGGCATTCATCAGCTATATTGGCAAGGAGGGAAGAACATGTCTCAAGAAGTTTTTCAGCAATATCCTGGACACTGGGATCATCACCCCAGAATTTAAGATGGCTCACACCTTGGCAATCCTCAAATCAGGCAAACCAGCAGATGAAGCTTGAAGCTATCGACCCATTGTTCTACTCAGTGTTTGCTATAAGCTTGTAGAATGCCTCATCCTTAACTCTATTCAAGGAATAATAAATAATATAACACCAACATACCAGGCATGTCTCAGACTCAAACAGAGCCATTGTGAAGAAGTATTAGCACTGACATCATATATGGAAGCTGGATTTCAAAAGAAGTTAAAGGCATCAGTAGCTTTTGTCGATATAACGGCGGCATACGTTACGGTTTGACTGGATGGACTACTACTTAAACTTAAAGAGCATGTACCCTGCAGGAAACTAACATCACTCCTGAAGAACATGCTCTCCAACTGATATTTCAAGGTCACCATTGGGCAAAAGACAAGTAAGTGATTTACAGTAAATATTTGATTACCTCAAGGGCCAGTACTAGTTCCATTGCTCTTCAAACATGCCTAAAACAGTTGGCAATAAATTCTGCAACGCTGACTACTTGGCCATTGCTGTCCAAATTGCCACACTGGAGGAGGGTGAAAGCATGCTCTCAAATGATTTGGAAACCTTGAATGTATACTTTTTGAGGTGAAACCTTTGTCCAAACCCAATGAAAACAGAAGTGTGCGCATTCCATTTGAACAATAGAATAACACATCAGCAGCTCAAAGTGAACTTCTGCTACCAGAGAGTGAAATATAATTTCTGCGATAAATTTCATGATATAACCTTAGATTGTTCCTTAAAATTAAAAAAACACCTGTAAAACACAAGTCAGAAGCTTAAAACATGGAACAACATCATGAAGAAGCTAGCTGTACTTTATGGGGAGCTGATGCTTACTCACTATGAACAACTGCCCTCGCCAAGGTTTAAACCTGTCGCTGAGTACTGTGCTCGAGTGTGGCAACATAGTTCATTTGAACAAGTGTATGAGAGTAATAACTGGCATACTAAAATCCACCCTAGTCCCCTGGTTACATATTATCAGCAATATACCACCTCCAGAGGCAAGAAGCAACGGCACATGAATGGATAAAATTACATCATCCTGACAATCCAGAGGATCTCCCAATCCATGAGGTCCTAAATGATTTACCCTCCCCATTCACCTTAAATCCAGAAATCCAGTATGACATGATTTATTTGACTTCGATGGCAAGTAAAAATGGTGACAAAACTGAGACTGTAAAACATAAAGATATTGAAGATCCTACAACTGCACTCCTGGAAATCCATCTGAAGAGGGATTAGTCAGTCAAACTAAACCACCTAAGAACAGGCCATGCCAAATGTAATGCCATGCTCCACAAGTGAGAAATTAGAGTTCTCCTGTCTGTGGCTGCGGAGCTCCTTTCCAAAGTGTGGAGCACATCATAAATGAATGCCCTCTGAGGAAGTATGATGGACAATTCTGAGATGTTTTCAGTGCTACAACTTCCTTCATAGCATGGCTGCAACAACTGGACATCAATTTGTGAATGCTACCAACGTTCTTATCATTATATATATTGTTTATGTTTTTATGTATTACATTGGTTGTTTAACCGTACAACAAATAAGTAAATATAGTTAATATGGTATAATCTGTGACATAGAAACACATTTAAAGGTATAATGTCTAAATAAAAATAAATACAGCTTCAGATAGTATACTAAACAAATCTAGAGGAGACAAGCAATTTTTTGAGTACTAAACTTTGTGGGGGATTAAATACTGTTGTAATAAAAGGAAGTTAGAATAAGTTAACAAATTTCTGATTTAAATAATTAATAACTGCCAAACTTAGTAGAAATTTGAGAAAGTCTGTCACAACAAAAGATGTAGAAATAATTCAACCTATGCAGTGATATCATGAGAACAAGGAATTTTATCACTTCATGATAGAAAAGTGGATCATCATGGGGGTTGACCACTATTTTGGATGTTTCCAAGGTACTGATATACAAGGGCAGTCCGATAAGTACTTAGCCTACAAAGGAAAAAACGATAATTTTGGAAAAGTGGCGATTTATTTTTCAACGTAGTCTCCTTTTACCTCGATACACTTGACCCAGTGATGTTCCAACTTCTTTAACCCATCTAAAAAATATGTTATCAGGAGATCTACAAAGTAGGCCTCCATGGCGGCAATAACCTCCTCATTCGACTCAAATTTATGCCCGGCGAGTGTCTTCTTCAAGTTTGGAAACAAAAAGAAGTTGCATGGGACCAAATCTGGAGAATATGGTGGATGGGGCAGCAGTTCATAGCCCAATTCGACCAATTTGGCCATGGCTACGGCAGAGGTGTGAGCCGGTGCATTGTCATGGTGGAAGAGCACTTTTTTCTTTGCCAAATGGGGCCGTTTTTTCTGCAATTCGGCGTTGAATTGGTCCAATAATTCGGCATAGTAAAGCCCTGTGATTGTTTTGCCCTTCTCCAGGTAGTCGGTGTAGATCACACCTTGTGAATCCCAGAAAACAGTGGCCATCACGTTTCCACCCAATGAGGCAGTCTTCACCTTTTCAGAGCACGTTCGCCAGGTAAAGTCCACTGTTTTGACTGTTCCTTGGTCTCTGGTGTGTACCAGTGGATCCATGTTTCATTGATGGTCATGTAACGATGCAGAAACTCCTTTGGATTGCGCTTAAACAGCGTCAAACACTGCTGTGAAGTGGTCTCACGGTTTCACTTGTTGTCTGGAGTGAGCAGACGCGGCACCCATCGTGCCGACAGCTTTCTCATGCCCAAAATTTCATGCAAGATATGACCCACACAGTCTTTTGAGATATCTTACTGTCGCAGCAATCTCACACATCTTCAATTGTTGGTTTGCCAATACGAGATCGTAGATTTTTGTCACGTTATCCTCCGTGGTAACCGTTTTCAGGCCACCTGGGCGTGGCTCTACGAAAACTGACGTGTGACCACGTTGAAACTCGTTAAATCAATTTTTGACAGTCGCCATCAAAGGAGAAGCATCCAAGTGCTCTTTGATTTTGCTGCGCGATTTTCCTTCCAAAAACAAGAATCAAATCACCGACCGATATTGCTCTTTTCCAATTTTTTTAAAATCCGCGGACCACCCACTTTCACACACAATCAAAACAAAACTATGAGTCCGATTTGGCTGAAATTTTAACAATAGCCACCTAATATAATGTACTACACAATAATAAATTTCTCTGGTGACAGTGGCACCATTGGGAAGAGAGGCTAAGTACTTATCAGACCTACCTTGTAAAAGGAGGAGCTGAGAGCTGCCTCAGGGCAGTTAGTTTTCTTATTTTGGACAGTGTAGTAGAGACCTGTGGTGGTCTACATGATGAAGTTTGGGACAAGAGAATTATTTCAAAGAAACAAGATAAATGGTAGAATATTATGGTGACAAACTGAACATAGAAAAATTTTGTGGTGGACATTTCCTCAATTCACTGAAATGGGGTGGCAATGTGGAAATTTCATGACCGTTGTAGCTATAGTAAGCATTTGATTTTTACAAATAAAAATGCTATCTATGAACAACTGTTGTCTTGAATGTGTATTTATTCCCCAGAAGCGTTTTTCCTGTATGGTGTGGGACATCATCAGTGGAGGTACAGTGACCATCCATTTAATGCATAGGCTGCCAACCTTTTCAGCAGTTGGGCCAAATTTTAGAACTACAATTCTCTACTGCGCTTCTTGCATTACTTTCTTGGAAAAAATACTTTAATATTTTTATCTAGCAATAAAAACACTTAAAATGAAATATACATATGTAATGAAGTATTAAATATACAATTGCCTTAATGCGACTTTTGTCATTGTTTGGCAGAACTAAGGGCATCAGTGTTGATGTCGAAAGAAGTTGTGGCTACATGCATATAGTTCTCCAAATGAATATCACTGATTCATGTTTTGTGTTGTGACTCGATACTGTTCATCCGGCTGAAAAGCTGTTCACACACATAAGTGTACCCAAATAGCGAAATCATCTGCAAAGCATGTTTGTAAAATTCAGGATATTTTTCCTCGTCCAGATATTTTCTGTAGAATTCTTCCAAACCAACCTCGTGGAATTTCTTCTTAAGCTGCGCGTCACACTGCAATTTATAATATTCCATTTATAAATTTTCTGGCAATGAATTTAGAATGGAGAATGGCATTGAAAATGCAGAAAAAAGAACATGATGTTTTTTGAAATTTTGAAATCGGTTTTTAAACTCAAGGTTCAAGTTTGGTATCAATGAACTGTATTTAATCGACATGGCCTGCATCACATCTGCTTGCAATAATAGCGTGAAAACATGAGTGAAATTTTTATTTTTCAACTGTTGTTCCCAAAGCCCAAGTTTCATTTGAAATGCGGCAACAACATCAAACATATTATTAACCAATTGGTCTTTGCCTTGCAGACAAATGTTCAGGTTATTTAAATGGCTACTTATGTCGACCAAAAATGTGAAGTCACAAACCCAAGCCACGTCTTCAAACTCTGGGCTTCTTTTCAACTTGCTTGCATAGAATGATTGTATCTCTTCCTTCAAATCAAACACTCTTTTTAACATTTTTGCACAGGACAGCCATTTTACTTCAGTATAAAATGTAAGGTAATTATAGTCAGAATTCAAATGCTTGAGGAATTATTGGAATTGACGGTGGTTCAACCCCTTTGATGTAATGAAGTTCACTACTTTGAAAACCACGTAAACGACTTGATCCATTTTTAAACAATTTTTTTTTTTTTTTGCTGAATAATGCAATGAAAATTTAATAATGAGGTATTATCAAGTTTGCAGGCTTCATTTTCAATCAGTTTTAACTATCATGTTTTCCGACCATTGCTGGAGCTCCATCTGTCGTCACGCCTGATAAGTTTGAAGTTTTAACGAAAAACGATTTAATGTTGTTGTAACTGACTAACAAATCACACGCAGTTGTGCTGTTCTTAAGTGGATATAGAGCTGCTAATTCTTATGTTTTGTTTAAATGGACATCAACAACTCTTACGAAAATCGCTACTTGCGCAATATCTGTTAGATCTGTGCTTTCATTCTATGCTAGAGAATAATATACGAAATTAGACGCTCTGCTTTTCAAATTATTTTCAACATGTCTCCCAATGTCTTCCACAAGTCTGGTAATAGTTTGACGAGAGAGGCTTATTTTTGAAAATTCTTTCTTCTTTCTTGGACACATAATTTCAAAGATGCTCTCCAAACAAACCTTCACCATTTCACCATCTGAATACGGCTTCGATTTCTTGGCTAATATCGAAGCTACTGCATAGCTTACTTTTACGTGGCATGTTGACTCTGCAGCAGTGCTAGTCAATATCTGTTGCTGTGCAGAAAGTTTTCTTTTTAAGTCATTTACCTGATCTAATCGAAATTGTCCTTGGCACTCATCAAACTTATTTGCATGTTTAGTTTCATAATGCCGTGTCATGTTATAGTCTTTCAATACAGAAACAGATTCTTTGCATATTAATGATATTTTTTTTTTTTTAAATTCCAGAAAAAAATAGTTAATTGTCCACTTATCCTGAAAACTTCTCAGTTCATCTGCAGATTTTCACTTCTTTCATCCAACATCTTTACTAGTTGATGCCATTATTTAATTGAAGTAGAAAGAGAAATGAATAAAAGTCAAGTGCTAGTATTTACCAGAAACTACTAAAATCACAACGCTTTTAAAAAAGTAATAACGGGAACATATGCAGTAAATATACAACAACACAAATATCACGTATTTTCAACAATAATAATAATTACATACACATGACTTACATAAAACAGAAACTAGTTCTTAAAAGTCGATCACGTCCACACGCCACAAATACGAAAGTTCAGTAGACACATGGAATGTAGACAATGTATTTCGAATCAAATACAACAATTAATGCAAAGTGCCTACACCCATCTATAGGTGGAAACATTAACTGCTAGCAGATCAATTCCTGACGCAAGCACTCCAAGAATCAGTTAGGCGAACCCCTAACACGCTGAAAGTTACAGGAACATAAGTCGTGATAAGGCTCGGTTGTACTTCCTTACAGTATAGACTGTCCATCCTCACAATATCAATCGAGCGATGATCTTGGTTGAATATCAGCTTAACTTAGTGTAGATATCACTATTGAAAGTCAAAACTTACATATACGGTATAATAATACAGCTCTGCGGGCCACAAAATAACCTATGGTGGGACACAAGTGGCCCGCAGGTTGGCCATTCCTGATTTAATGGAAGATTTCAAGGAAACTGATGAACTATTATCACCATACCTCCACTGATAATGGCCCCACACCATAAGAGTAAATTGTATTTGGGGAATAAATAACATTCAAAACAACAGTTGTTCTAACTTAGGAATATGGTCTAAAGTCAGATCTATATTGGTGTGCATTTGTTCAAAGAATTCTGCAATCTTTAATTCGGGTTTGAAGTATGATATACTCTTACTTTCCAGATTGTATTAATTTCCTGATACCAGCAGTAACATCAAGAGTTTAAAATGCATTCAGGGACTATCAGTTTCAGGTGTAAAGTTTTATATCAATAGACTATGTTCTCATTGTTGATTCTTGCAGTGTATAACATTTTAGTGAAGGTTTCAAGGTAGCTGGAAACTGAATTTAGGCATGAACTATGCAAATACAATTTAATAAACACTATAAATATCAGGCAAGAAAATAAAATGCATGGTAACAGCTAATGATAGTATCTATTTGTACTCCAAGAAAGATTTCTTCACTGGACTGCAATGGTTCCTTGGATCTTGTAATCTTATATATATATATATATAAAACTAAGGAAGGATAGGGAAATATGACCCAACACTTACCACAGATGAAGGTGGCTGGGACGACGAACAAAAAACAAACACAAGAGAAGCGCAATATTTCGGCCTACAGCAGCCTTAAACGTGCAGAAGGTGAAGCCCCAGGCGGCGTCACATGTATACACATAGACGGCCGACTGGTGAATGGCGTCTCAGGCGCGGATGGTTGTTTAGGTGGAAAGGGGGGGGGGGAGAGTAAGCTCAAATATTGGATCGATAATTGACTAATCTGTAGCAATATCTTCATTTCAACAGTTGTCACCCCTTGCACATCAAACGTTCCCTTCCTTACAGTCTGGCCCTCCGTGGCAGGTGAATCTGCTCTGATGAAAAATCTCTTTCCCAATACACAGAAAACCTGTCTGGAGCTCTCATCTCCCGTAGCTACCCTCCTGACTTAGTACACAAACAAATCTCCCGTGCCATAGCCCTTGCTTTACACAGCCACTCCAAGTCAGTACCCCTTGATACTAACCACATCACTCAGTTCTTCCCTGGTCTCGAGTCCATTAACCTAATCCTTTGCCATGGACATAATTTCCTACGTTCCTTCCCTGGGATGCCACCATTCTCTACAAAATTCTACCCACTGCCCCTCGCACATGTTTTAGCAGACCACCAAACTTAAGAAATATCTTGGTTCACAAGTACTCGCCAAGTAATTCCCCCAAACTGCCATAGGGTTCATTCCCGTGCAATAGACCCTATTGTAAAACATGCAGCATGCACCCAGCCACTACCATTTACTCCAATCCTACCACAGGTGAAACATTCCCTAACATTGGTCATGCTACTTGCATGACAACACACCTCATATACCAACTGACATGCCTCCATTGCTCCAGTTCATATATAGGCCTCACAACCAATCCCCTAGCTATCAGAATGAATGGCCACAGGCAGACAGTTTATACTAACAATGAGGCCCATCCAGTTGCAAAACATGCCAGTTCCCACAAAATCAATAATTTGAACATCTGTTTTTCAGTTAGGGCAATCAGAGTTTTCCCTAACAACACGACCCCCTCTGAACTTTGTAGATGGGAACTAGCCTACCAGAATATCCTTGACACCAGATATCCTCCTGGCCTCAATCTCCAATAAACTCTGCCCACCAGACCCAGCACTTATTATCTATACCATTTACATTTTTTGTATTTCTGTATTTACTATTATCCATGCTATTTACATTTATTTTACTTTTCACTTATAGTTATATATATATATATGTATATATATATCCCCACCCAGTTATTATTCACCTCTTTCAATAATAACATATCATCATCAGTATCGATTATCGATCCAATATTTGAGCTTACTCTCCCTCCCCTCCCCCCTTCCCCCCCCTTCCACCTAAACAACCATCCGCGCCTGAGACGCCATTCACCAGTCGGCCGTCTATGTGTACACATGTGACGCCGCCTGGGGCTTCACCTTCTGCACGTTTAAGGCTGCTGTAGGCCGAAATATTGCACTTCTCTTGTGTTTGTTTTTTGTTCGTCGTCCCAGCCGCCTTCATCTGTGGTAAGTGTTGGGTCATATTTCCCTATCCTTCCTTAGTTTTATTGGCTTAAAGCTTTTTCCTGCTCATTGTTGTTATATATATATGTATATATATAGTTGCCACCTGTACCATACCAAACATTCCCTCCCCTACAGTTTTGGCATTCGAAGTAGTCACATATACTCCAACCAACAGTCCCTCAGGGATTATTCAAACAGTATTTCACAAGCATTGAATTTCCGCAATTACCCTCCGGCTTTGGTGAACAAACAGATTTCACAGGCAACATTACAACCTACTCAGCCCATCTGTCATTTGAAATCCACAAAAACCAACCACAATTCAGCCTTGTTCACACAATACTACCGAGGGTTCAAATCCATTAACAGAATCCTCTGGCAGGGCTATGATTTCCTGCAAACCTGCTCTGAAATGAGATTCATTCTTCCTAATATCCTCCCTGCCTCTCCTAGATCTTTTTTCAGCAGACCTCCTAACATCAGTGAACTTCTAGACCACAAACATAGTCTTCCTCATCCCAACAGTCAGCTCCAAGGCTCTTTCCCATGCAATAGATCCTGCTGTAAGATGTGCGACATACACCATGTCTCCACCACTTTCAGCAACCCCGTCACAGGGGAATGCTTCTCTATAATAGGAACCTATATATGAATCCAGGCTGTGGTTGCATGTTAACTGGTAAATTACATGGGAGGTTTTACTTTTTAGCCAAAACTATCTAGCGCAGATCACTGGTGTTTGTGTGTCATAATACCATACATTCACTGATTGTGCACAATGTTGACTGAATGTAACTGTGGGGTTTTTGGAGATATGGTGGTTGAAAGTGGTTGACCTCGGGCACTTTCATATTTTGACCAAAGACATATGTGTCCCTATGTTTCACTTTTTAACCAAAACTATCTAGTGCAGGTGGTAGTAGCAGCACACATTCACCGATCATTTACAACGTTAGCCGAATTTCGGTAACTGTGGGAGTATGGGAGATATGGTGATTAAAAGTGGTCGATTGAGGATATTTTCGTATCTCAACCAAAGATATATGTGTCCATATATTTCACTTTACTGCTATAACTACATAGTGCAGATCACTAGTGTTAGCCAAAACTATCAAGCACAGAACACTGGTGTTTGTGTTTGGTAGTAGCATCCTTTCACCGATCATGTACCATGTTGGCCGAGTTTCGGTAACTGTAAGGGTGTGGGAGATATGGTGGTTGAAAGTGGTCGATCAAGGATTTTTTGTATTTTGACCAAAGATGTGGGATGCATTAAGTTTTTATTCTGGTAAACAAACTGTTCAGACATACCATTATTGAGTGCCTAAACTAGTGCCACAAAATGCTTAGGGCAGCCAAACAACCTGAATACTTTCTACCTTGCAGGTCTTGTAATGGAATCAGGTCGTTAAATAATGATAAGAGAGGTTTCTGTTAATATCTGCATTTATCTTGGAGTTGTGTTGCACCTAATATCACATCAGTTCAGCCTTCATTTGTTCTGAAACCACACTGATATTTTAGAAGGATCCTCTCTGAGATAACCTGAAGGTGGGTAAACAAAATTCTGGCAAGAACTTATCCAGTAGTGGATAGCTGGGATATATCGCAATAGTTGACACAATACCTTTTCTGCATATGAGGGTTATTGTGCATTTTGTAGGTTTCTAGGTATTTTCCCAGTTTCCAAAATTAGGTCAATGAGCATGAGAAGCCTGATCTTTAAAGATAACCTATACATACATAGTATTAGCTCCAGATAGATTGTCTGATCCAAGAGCCTTTCTCAGGTTCAGTTGTTGTGTTTCACTGAATTTAGCAGAAATTTGTGGGACTGTTGAGTTTGCTGAAACAGTTCATACACAAAGTTCTCAGCAGAATCCTTTGACAAATCTGTTAAGATGGTAGCATTGTTAATAATTTTCAGTGTTCCTGATGATCAATGAACAGCCCATACAGCTGTTTTATCCTTTGATGTTTCGGGCATTGGAAACACTCTGGAGTTCCCAAGTTGTTTGTTGCTTCCAGTTGTTCTGTATTTTTGATTGATACTTTCCTGTGATCTAATGAAGATAAGCTAGATATCTTTATATTGTAAGATACATCTTGAAGAAGGTATTGATGGGCTACCCATTTACCATTAATGAGACACATAATTTATCTCTTCTTAGCATCGAACTAATTTTGTTTCTCACTCTCAACTAGTAACCAGGAAATAATAGGAGCTAAGTAGCGAATGGATTTACAAAAGAAGGATAGTGAAATGAACCACCACTTACCTTAGATGATTGTTTCATGGCGTGAATACATAAAAAAGCACAAGAACAGGAAAAACAATGAATAATTCAGGACTTGGCCTTTGTCAAGAGTAGAACATTATGGAGGGAGGGTGGTGTAGGAGACTGTCGCACAGAATGATATGTTTAGATAACTTTTTGTTTTTTAAGTTTACTGAAATAGATGTGTTGCAAAAATACGATTTACAAAAAATTTGCAATTCTTGTATTTGGTATCTTGGAAATGGCACTAACACCATCTTGTAGATGTTTCAGGTACCAGTAAGCTGGGCTGATGTTAGTTAAGTTCTCTTTGATTATAACTTTAAATTAATAATTTTTGTACCCTAGCTTACCCATGCGAGTAGTATCGTGGTCAGTCACCGAATGGTAATATAATAATGTGGAAATAAGTAAAAGTATTTATTAATTAAAGGTATTTTATTTTGAAGAGTAGTAATAAACTTCTCTTTCGCTGTAATAAGTCATTATTATTAAATAGTTCATGTTTAATTGAAAAACATTTAAAAAGTAGATGATTAAAAAATATTCGCTTTGTCCGATGTCCTTTTTTCAATCTTCTTTACTTTACAAAACTTCTTTGAAAACAATATTAGCAGTTATAATGTGTTCTTCGTTTCCTTTTTAACTGTATGTGTCTTTTTAATGAATCTACAAACTTGTGAAAAGCCACGTGCAGTTGTACATATGAAAAAACAGGTTCTGATAAATACAATCCTGCCTTTTGAAGCATCTGACCTTGTGTTTTATTAATGTTGATAACTAAGGTTAGTTCTTTTGGGAATTGTTTTCTTATCATTTTGAAAGGCCCGGTTGATCAGAAGATGTGAGGTTATTGTGAGGTTATTGTGAGGTTTGAGGATAGTTATATTGGAGTGAATGAATTTAGGACTCATGAAGTGTATTACCACAAATCTTGCACCATTAATTAATCCCTAATTAGCAGTAAAATTTGTGTTTAACCTAATAAGAGCATTTTTTTAAAGCAATTTATGAGGTGGTCAACCATCTCGGAAATGGCTCTAGTGATTTGGATGAAATTTCGTATGTAGATAACATTTTGCTTTTCAAGTTTGATAGCAGTTTCAGGTACCATTAAGCCTACTGATGTTAGGTAAGCTTCTCTTTGATTAGGATAAGGAACTGTACATCCAAAATGCCTAGGAAGCCTTCAAGCCTTTTACTTTAATTAAACTGTACTCCTAAACTTGTATATTGAACAGAAATTGAAAGATGCCGAGCGAAGATCGGTCACCCAGGTACCATAATTAAATTAGCAATGAACTCTGATTGGATTCATTATTTTCTTTATTTACCTGTACATTTTGTTGTCACAGATGTTTCTTTGTCATTATTTCAAAAGTATTCAACAAATTCAGAAAGTACAGGAATGTAAATATCCTTGAAATCATAAAACAGATTTTTTAAATGACAGGACTGTGTGTTTTAATTATTTTTCTCCGTTTTTGTTAGTTATATGACTGAATAACAAATAATGTAGAGTACTAAACTGTTAACAAAACAATTTTAAACCAGAATATTTTTAAATACAAAAATACACAAACACACAAAAAATAAAATTAAATATTCTGACATGCTATGTATGTATGTATGTATGATAGATTACTCTCTTGCTTCTCTGTGGCACATCTTTATTCCATATCAGGCTTCAATTGCTCCTTAGAAATACCTCTGCTTGTCTTCCTCTTTCACTTATCTCGCCATCATTTCCTCCACATTCCTCTAATATACTCCCCAAGTACTTCTCTAGTTGTGATGGCAGGGGAACAACTAAAGACCGTAAACAGGTTCAAGTACTTGGTGAGTGTATTAGAGGAATGTGGAGGAAATGATGGCGAGAAAGTGAAAGAAGAAGACAAGCAGAAGCATTTCTAAGGACCATTAGAAGCCTGATGTAGAATAAAGATGTGCCACAGAGAATCAAGAGAGTAATCTATCATACATACTATGTGCCTATTTGACTTATGCTGCTGAAACATGGACAATGAAAAAGTGGGACATCAGCAGAGAACAAGCAAGTGAAATGAAGTTTTAAAGAGTTAGAATGGGAGTTACTAAAATGGGCAGAATAAGGAATTAAGTGATTAGATGTACCATACAAGAGGAACCACTTCAGTAAAGGGTAGAGAGGACCAGACTGAGATGGTAAGGTCATGTAAATAGAATGGAGGTTCAGAGAATCCCATGAAAAATCCACGAAATTAAGATGCTGGGTAAATGACCCAGAGGAAGACCAAGAGATGGATGGCTTAAAGGAGTAGAGCAGTGTGTACGGAAGAGAGGGGGGAACAGGAACAAAGTGGTGACAGAGAGGTGGTGGGGTGAAAGAAGGAAATGGAGAGGCTTGTGCATGAAGCATACCCAGCCAGAGGCTGGAAACTGTTGAGGACGATGATGATGATGATGACATGCTGTGGGAAGTAGACAGTATGAGAACTGGAATAGTGAGGTCCACTGAAGGTGGGGGAAAATTGCTAAAAATGAGCTCAAGGAGATAGGACTTGAATTAATATGCAGTATCACATCCCTCCCCCCTCCCCTCCTTTTTTTCCAAAAAAAAATAGAAAATAGGAATAGACACATCTAAAATAATCTAGGAAGGAAATGTACTAAAGGATTAAATGATTAATGTGGAATTATAAATTATGTTTTATTACAGTCTTATTTAGTTTTTAGCATAACTGCTTTATCACTTAAATTATTATTGATTTATTTTTGTCCTCATAAAACCATGTTTTGTCAATATACAGGTAAAAGTGGATCTGGGAAAAGTACCCTAACTCAGTTGTTATGCAGTGAAATGAAGAAGTCTCCATTCTGTGTACACATAGTGGAATTTAACTGCAAGAGATTAAGAGGTATGTGATATTTATTGAAACTTCCATGAAGCAGATGCTGATTGTTTTGCTACTTACTTCCAGATTACAAGCTAGAAAATATATTTTATACTTCTTTTGATCTTATTACTTATGTTTTTCGTAAGTATACTAGCCGAGTGCCTGGTGTTGCCCGGTATAGTGTGGGTTGATTTACCTTGTAGTGTTCCTCTCTGTATGCCTTGGGATATACTACTTTATAATCAATTTATTTTAAAAAAAAATTATCACAAATAAATGATAGTGGGTGGGGTTCTCTTCCGAAGTGGTCCTTCACATTAGTACAAGTCAAATTTAATATATTAAAAAGGAATATCTTGAGTTTACTGATCTTTCTACATAGAAAGCAAACTTTATTTAACAAATTAATTACTTGAATGGATAAATGGTTGTTCCCTCTCAGGTAGTTTAATTTGCAGTTCATAGGTTCTTTAATTTTTGGAGCTCGTTGTGGTCACCTTGTAGATGATTGCATACGTAGGAGTTACCGTAGTGTTGAGCAGCACAGGCCACAAGGAGAGTCGTGCCAGCGACCCCGGCAGGGATAGCCACGACGAGCCAATGGTGCGTGTTTTCGCCAGGCACCAGGTATTTGCATCAGCTGAGCGAAGGGTGGATTGGGTGTCTGGTGTCTCTCATCTGCGACAGCTGGCAGCTCGTCCTCAACCCTGGGGACTTCAGCAATGCGAGCCCTGCTCCATATCGAAGATGGCCCACTGCTGTCTTGTTGCGCCGAGCAAGCATCAAGTCTCTCTTGCCTCCAGTCCATAGGCTGAATATCGAGTCTCTGTCTCCGTCCACTTCCCCTCGCTCATCATCTTGTTGAAGGGTGGGGTGTTCCTTCCTTCATCTCCGATTGGCCGAACATATAACAAGAATAAAAAAATTGTTAGCAGCCCTCAGGAATGAATTCCATTGGCTGGACATAACCCTACCACCACCATCGTTTTCTTGGTAGGTCATCCTCCACCATATAACCATAGTCTCTGTCTTCTGATTGGGTTGCACTTCCTATGCATAAACAGTTTATTGTTAACTAGTGTTTCTTTGCCAGCGACGTCTGCAAAGCGTCTGACAGCTTAGGTCCACAGTACTTTATTAGGGCTTTTGAAAGAAGTCTTTCATTCCTCGAACATCCAGACAGACTAACTCACAACGTCACAATGTGTCCATTAATTTAAACAAACCCGCACTATATCCGAGAGCCTTTCCATCATTTCAGTAATGACCTAAACATTAGGGAACACAAGGGAAGCCTGTTCCTTTGAACGTCTTCCAGACCTCGTTAAATTACCTTCTTTATCACACACTCTCTTGTCGACGGAATTACAACCATTATCCTTTCTAACATTTGACAAGTAATAATATTAAATATTCTTTATGATAACCTTGTCGGTTGAGAACCACATTCGAATCAAATAAAACTAACTTATGAAAATTAAATACGGTATGGCAATAAAACGAATGAATCTAACAACAACATTTCTTGTTACTGATAAACAATGAGATTTACAGAATGGGACATTTCAACCTGATACTATTTTTATTGACTCAGTGAGAAACACATATACCAAGTTTACTAAATTCATGTCAGCCAGTTCCAGAATAAAAGCAAACCTAGATTCACCTGCACCCTCCCTAGAGGGGAGTGGATTGCAGTTGATTTATCTATAAACTCTTCTCATTCATCCAAAAAGATTCATATGTCCCAAGCTTCATTAATTTGGTACCAGCTATTTTGGGTGCTAAACATTGATTTACCTGCAATTTTTCAAGAATGGGGTGAGATGGCTGCTTTGATACAAACTGGCAGTTTTCATTTCAAACTAATTATATCTGCTAATGTACAATACATGGCACCAATACATATCACATACTTAAAAATGTATCTGGAATGTGTCTGTTTGTTCCAGCATCATGAAGGAAATACAGTTTTTGAATTGATTTTTAGAAGTTGAAAGTTTGGGGTGAAAGTTAAAATTTAATGTTTGTCTTAAGATGTTATGACACATTTATTTTAAGGATAGTTTAGCATTACCTGAGAACTGCTGAGTTGATTTTGACTGAGTTTTCACAATACTAAACACTAGGCATGTCTCATTATGCTGCTTGATCTGCTACTGGAACTGAAAATTTTCTCATTATGTTACTTCATCTGGCACTGGAGTTCAAAATTAAAACCATACCTGTATAGTTGAGTATCAAGTATTCAGAATTATTTTCCAAAATTGCTTGTATTTACAACATTAATGGCTCACTTTCGCCTTATAAGCAATACTTACATGTAGGTTCTGTTAATAGTCAGAGACTGTAGCTTCATGGCCTCAGATAATGTTGTTCTCTGAGGTTTATTTTGTAATTATTAATGTACACATTTTCCTCTCTACACAGTTTCCTTTTCAAAGTCGGTGTGGCCATCAGTGCAGCTTAAAGAATGTGTAACCTAAATTTAAGGAAAGAATCAGAAGATGCGGTAATGTAGCTATTATTTCTTATGAAGTATGATTTATGCAACATCTAGTTGGTATTGTATCTTTGGTGTTTTACACTATACCTCCAGAATTTTATGTACTGCTCCAGCATTATGTAACACTGGAACGTAAGTCATGCCTAACAACTCAATTCTGATCCTTAGCTTTAAAATGGCGAAAACCTCATTGATATATTGTTCAGTAGTTTTTGATTTTCTCTGGAATAAAAACCACTGCTTACCATAGAAGACTATTCCTGCGGCACCGATACACGAAAAAAACACGTACACACATAGAGTGTAAATTTTTGAGCTTATGGCTCTTCTTCAGCAGTAGTGAGATGGCTGCATGTTGGAGGATATATATATATATAACAAATAGTCACTTGAAATAAGAATTTATTCCTGTTAGATTCACACTTTCTGCTTTTTCCATTTTAGCACATTGGTATTGTAATGTTTATTTCGTAGGAAAGACTGTAGATACTCTGCAACGAATGCTATTGGCAGCTCTTTCGGAATGTGTCTACCATCAGCCATCAATCCTGGTATTAGATGATCTGGATGCAATTGCTGGTACAGTTCAGCAGGATGAAGCAGATTCGAATTATTACTGCAGGTATTTGATTCATGTTTTGTGAAATGGCATTATTTAAAAATCATGTAAACTTTGTATAGGTCATACATGATATAAATTTTTAGTCATTTTTATTATATATTAAAATGTTGAAAATAATAAATGTGAAAATACTTTAAAGCTGTGTGAAGGTAAAAGATGTTATGACCACAAGCTGGCACTTGATTTCAGGCATAAGGAAGTGGAAAAAAATTTCTTTCGTAGGTAAGACAGTGAGGGATTGGAATAAATTATTGAGGGAAATGGTGAATAATTTCTCTGAAATGATGAAAGAATTTAAATAAATTTTTGTAGATGGGAGAACTAGGTGGGTAAGAAAGGGGGAAAATAGGAAATTTCCACTGGAGCGTCCACTTCAACTTTGGTGAATGTTGGGTAAAATTTATGTTTCCTTTCCATATAAAAATCACTTCACAGCATTTATTCCTGCTCTATTGTTGCTGAGATTTAGTTCACTAAGAATATATGTGCTTATTGTTTGAAGATTTAAGTACATACTACCCAAACATTGTATACAAGCTAAAGGGAAAATAATCCATCACTTATCACAAATGAAGGTAGTATGATCAGATGAACACAAACATCACTAACACACTTCACAATATTTTGGCTAGTAACCTTACTCCTGGAGGAGGCGAGACATATGGCTGGGAGAAGGATGAATAGACTTCCGGATCTACCACATGAATGAACCAAAGGTGAAACAAGACAGAGTGGTGGGGGTGGCACCATTGGTGGGTGGAGAAAGTTGACCAAAGATAATTGTGGAATAGACTAATCTCTATGATAATCAATTAAGGAAAATAATATTTTTCAAAAATATAAGTTTGATCCATTTTAAGAGAGAAAAGCAAATAAAATATAATTAGAAAGAGAAAAATAATAAAAAACATTTTACAAAATATATATGCAGATTGACTGTAAATATGTAAAATAGATTTCATGTGTGACAATATAGGAAGAATAAAAGTTGATAAAAAACACATCGTACTAAGAAAAAGGAGTAAATGTGATATTATGCAATTAAGTTGGGGACCAATTCATACAAAATTGGTATTTACGAAAGAAAATGCAAGACCAATACAACAACAGAAAATGGAAAGTTGATCAAAAGAACTAGAGAGTACTAAATGAATAATTTTATGTTACAGAAATCTTGATTTATTTATTTTATAATTTATGGTTGCAAAACTGTTTCTTCAGATGGCTTTTTATTTTACTTGCACAAAAATGAAGATTATTTTACCATCATCATTTTAAACAAGTCACCAGTTGAATTAACATTTCTTTATCCTAGTTTCCCATATTTTTTGTAGTGGGGAATTTTCTTCTTTTTCTGTTAGAGTTTTCTTGGAACTACAAGCCAATTTCAATGCTTCAATCTTTGCCATTCTTTCTTCTTCCTCCAATACTCCTTCATCTTCTTACTTCATTAATTTTTCATTTGTACCATTTTATTTTCTTTACTGCCATGGAATCCTTCCATGTTCAATACTTTTTACTAAAAAATCTCTGTCTCTGTTGCTTCTTCTTCATTTATATTGTTTTTCTCCAAATCTTTCTTAACTTCATGAATACACCTTTTTGTTATTGTTCCAGATATACTTAAAGATCTGTTTGGTTACTCTCTTGTCATCCATCCTATATAAATGTCCAAAAAATATCAACCTGTATTGATTTTGTTATGTTTTCTATGCTAGGGTTACCAGAATTTTTTCTCCAAATCCGGGGACGCTTCACAACTTTTTCACCAAAATACGGGGACGCTTTCGGCATTTGTCCTAATTACTTGTTGTACTTTTATAAGTTATATGATTAAAGGCTGGGTTAAATTAAAAGCCACTTATTGTTTATATTTTGTATTTTAAATGAGGATCACAGACAGCCATGTTGCACACGGCAAGGAGACTTTATTTTCCAAAGCTGTTGTGTTCAAGACACAGTATCCTTGTAATTTTCTTTTAATCCTAGGCATGTACGAGGAAAGAATTGCGCTTCATATCTCTTGCTTTATACGAATGCATTAGCAAATCAGGGCTTTTAAAGAATTCTCGCTTGATTAAAAAAAATTCTGTGGACAACAGTAAACACTCGAGGACATTGCGGGGACGAAATCTCTCTGGGGACAGAGAGCTAAATATGGGAACTGTCCCGGCTAACGGGGACATCTTGTAACCTTATTCTATGCTGCAATAAATTTCTTCATTACTTATTAATTTGTAATCCTTGGTATTCCAAGTATTTTACATATAATTCTTTCTACTTCTAATTTGTGCAACTTGTGATTCAGTACTAGACATCCACTTGCACAAAGACTACTGTGCTAGTGGTGCTGTATTTTTAGCTATTTATGTTAACACTTCTGTTTTAAATGTTCTTAGTTATTTCATATTGAAACGCGCTTCGCTGTTAACTTCTTCTTTAATAGTTCCTTTTAGTACCAGAAATAATTCATATATATATATTTTCAACGAAAGAATGCTCAGTTTTCATAAACTCATTTTATTAAGAACGATAACTATTCTAAACCAACATCCCGTCATACAGTCTACATGAGCCCTAGCTTAAACTTCATTTCCAAAAATTGCAGAATAGTGAATTAGTAATTTGATTTCACGAAGCCGCGTCTACTTTTTAGAAGGTTCGAGTTCATCTGTCTGTCTGTTGATAATAACCAGCGAGTTGTTACATAAAATCCAAAGAACATATATTTGACGTTATACATGGAATTTTAATCTTCCAATTTATTTCTTAAATGATAATTAAATCTTATAAAGTTATTGCATTTTAGTATTTATCAGCCCCGTTACATCCCCCCGCTAATTTCTATGAAATTCGAAAAGAATTGAAATAGGAATTAATTTATCACAGGTCCCTCAGGTGTTGGTTTTACAATGTGAGTTTTACACAAATACAAATAATAATAATGATAATAATAATAACAAATATTGAAAGTTGAAATTTGTTTTCTCTGGCTGCTCTGCTGGTTTTCCACCTGTAGCAAGCATAAATGTCCACTTTTTCTTACAGGGTTGCCATCAAGTTTTTTTTTTTTTTTTTTTTTTTTTTTTTTTTTTTTTTTTTTTTTTTCTTCTTCTTCTTCTCTGCATGGTACTCCTGGAACAAGATACATAGTCTGCCAGCATTTAATCTTGTAGAAGAACAAAAATATAAACCCTTTTTTTTTTCATTTTTCAAAACATCAAACATATAGCAGTAACAACAAATCAGTTTCTGATTAAGGTATTTGTCCATTGGAAATGAGGTACCTGGACCAGAATATTATAAAATATAAAACCAATTGACACGGGTCATTTTCTTGCTCAGCACTACTTTCTTTGGAATTCTTGTTTTTTCACATTGAAAGAATTATCAGTTTGCCTCTTTGAGCTCACAAAGTTATTTCATTTTATTGCACATTAATTCATCTTTTTCTTCAAAACATTCACTTTCATTGCCTAGTAAAAGTTTATTTTCTTCGTTTCCTTATTCACTATAATCAATATTTTCTACATTAATATCCTCTTTAGCTGTCATAGCCTCCACCTGTTTACCAAGATACCATTCAAATCGTTAAAAAATTCTATTACCTGCCCTTGGTACATTATATTCTTCATAAGACCGATCCTTTTGAACAGTTTTACTGTTGGATAACCGGCAACATTATTTAAATCACATGTTTGGTACCCTGGACCAGTACAATCAACCCTCACTAATACGACTGGGACACCATTGTTTCTTGCTAATCTAGCATTACTATCACAGCTTCATTTTTATTTCTTCAATACATTACATTATATTCTAATGCTCCGGTATAACTTACAAACTATATATTTCCTAAAAGGAAAGTCCTAATAGACAATAAACTTTTATGTAATGGTATGCTGTGGTAACAGCTGAAGACTGTACATCTGACCAAGATCGTCAATATTGGTAAATGACAGCTTCCACTTAGTGATTATAAACTTTTACTATCATTACAGTTGAAGAATTGTGTGCAGCCACAACAATCAGTACTATTTACAAGTGTTTTGTGGCACTGAATAACAATAATATGCCAACTATAACTTAACAATAATAATAAATTCCAATATGACAGAGTTTATATGTACACACCTGTGCCTGCACTAGTTAAATCTTCTCATTCACCTTAAACTAATTCATCATTTTCTGAGTTGTAGGTTCAATACCCTGATTGAATTTGTACACAGGATGAGGCAGTAAGCATAGCTTACCCCTCTACAAAAAGAAAACCCTTTTTTCTATATTTCCAGTTCACTTTTTCCCAGTTATTCATACAAAACAACTTCCTGTTTACAGTGAATCTTACTTTGCCAGAACAGTAACATGGCAAACCAACTTCAAAAATATGTAAAGAACTCTGAAAATGTTCAACACCATTATTCTGTAACTGCTTTGATTCATAATCACAAACATAATTCTCCCCAACACTGGAAAAAATGTCACAGTTTACATCCTTCAAAATCATCAAACTACCTAATCCATCTACATTCATTAAAGTCTCTTCCATCTGGTTACTTTCATGCTTAAACTCATCTTTCAAGTGAAACCCTTCTTTAACAATTTGTCTATCCTTTACATGATTTACCTCATCATTAATTGTAACATCACTCATCTCATATTTTTCCCTTACAGTATTAGGCCTACTATCATTACTTTCAATTGTATTACCTAATGATTCACAATGAATTATATTCGTACTTTGTTCATGTAACAAACCTATATCTGTTTGTGACTTGTTGGAGGTATCATGTAATAATTCAATGCATTCTTTAACCTTAAGCTGTTCTAGTTCTACTTTGTTGACTCTGTTTCCTTGCTGAATAAATTCATTCTTAAAGGTATCCCCAAGTTGATTTATCTCATAACTAACAGTCTGAATCTTATGTTCAACATTTTCTTGGCTTTCATGGTATTCAGTAATATGTTTTTCCAAGGTTGTTTCAACTGCAGTGACACGTTCACTAAAATGTGTGTAATAATTTCCTATCTTGTCATGGATTTCCCCTATTTTTGAATCAATTTGTCGTGAATAGTCCATAAAATCCCTTCTAAGGTCATTTTTGGTTTCACTGAACTGAATATCTAAATGAGATTGCATTGATAAAATTAGGTCAATAAGTGTTTGTAGGGAACTGGTATGTTCTGGCTGGGTAAATTGAGAAGGAGTTGATGGTGTTTGTTTATGTTCTGGTTCCTGATGGGTACCTACAGCAGGAGAATAATCATCCTCAAATTGTGAAAAATGGACCCTATTTTCATCCTCTGGTTGAGATACAGGTGTTTTGTCTAGAATTACAGATGGATAAGAGTCAAGTATGGTATATACAGACGGTGGGGCCATATCCGGTAAATTAGAATTTTCTGCAACATCATGTTGACAGATTACATGAAAAGTATTTTCACTGTCTTTATCCATGGTAAGTTCAATTTAAATATTTTTAACCAACACAAAATCAAACTTTGTAGCTCCAACACAGTTAATTGAAGTCGATAAAATGCACAATAGGCAAAGAACGGAAATTATTTAAATCCGTGAAAATTTAACTATCGAAATGAAAATCCTTCACTGTTTTTTTTTATACAAATAAAAAGAATTTAAAATGTACTTCCCTTTTGAACAGCAAAGCAAAACAGGACTTTGCCGGCCACCAATGCTGTTAAACCAAAACAGCTGTCCAGTTATTATTATTATTATTATTATTGTTACTCCGCGATTCACTAAAAGTGTGTGGCGGAGGGTGCATTGCACCTATCGAAAAGGGTTATGGTTTGGAAGGGTTATAAGGGATATGGCAGGAGGCGCCCATGGGCTATTGTGAGGAACCATCCCCGCATTCGCGTGGAGTGATCTGGGAAAACCATGGAAAACCCAGATCAGGATGTGCAATCGAAGTCTGTTGCGGTGCGTATCGATATACAAGTCGACTGTCGACTGTAAATCGTTGTGTGTTGCGTTTTATTTATCTTGCTTTCTTGAAGTTCGTAAAGTTAACAAAATTACCAATTCAGGTGTCAAGGTCGCCATGAAACGCGCTTCGCTGTTAACTTCTTCTTTAATAGTTCCTTTTAGTACCAGAAATAATTCATATATATATATTTTCAACGAAAGAACGCTCAGTTTTCATAAACTCATTTTATTAAGAACGATAACTATTCTAAACCAACATCCCGTCATACAGTCTACATGAGCCCTAGCTTAAACTTCATTTCCAAAAATTGCAGATTAGTGAATTAGTAATTTGATTTCACGAAGCCGCGTCTACTTTTTAGAAGGTTCGAGTTCATCTGTCTGTCTGTTGATAATAACCAGCGAGTTGTTACATAAAATCCAAAGAACATATATTTGACGTTATACATGGAATTTTAATCTTCCAATTTATTTCTTAAATGATAATTAAATCTTATAAAGTTATTGCGTTTTAGTATTTATCAGCCCCGTTACAATATGCTCTTTCTAGCTTGTGCATCCTTTCTTCTGCAGCAAATTTTTCTAAACCATCTTCCTGAATTTTATCCCCATAATATTTTAACTTTTTTACCCTGTTACTAGGATTTCTGAAGTATTTTTTATATTTGTCATAAATTTTGTGTTTTTTATTTTGTTTTTTTTTCCACAGTGATACTTAAACCTGCTTTGTTGTCTCTCTCCTTTAAGAGATTGGCTTCTACCAGGGGGGACCCAAAAAAAAACAGGAAATTCGTCATAAAGTCTTTATTTCTTAATATTTTTACACCAAATTTTGATCACCCTCAAAGTATTCTCCACTGACCACAACGCACTACTTGAAATAATCCTTCCATTGTTCAAAACAGTTTTTAAATTCACTTATCGGGATGTTCTTTATACCTTCCGGCGATTTTTGTTTTGCCTACTCCACTGTGGCAAAACACTTTTCTTTCATAACCCTTTTGAGTCTGGGGAACAAAAAGAAACCACAGGGGGCTAGATCCAGTGTGTAGGTGTGGTGGACAATTGATGTCATGCCGTTTTTGGTCAAAAACTGCTTTACGTAGGCGGCGGTGTGGGCCGGAGCGTTGTCATGATGGAAGAACCAGTCACCTGTTTGCCAAAGATCTGACCTTCTCTTCCAGATTCTCTCCCTCAATCTTTTAAAAATCTCCAAGTAGAACTTCTGGCTGACAGTTTGAACCGGAGGAATGAACTCCGAGTGCATAACACCTCTGCAATCGAAGAAACAAATGATCATTGTTTTGATGTTGGGCTACCCTTGGCGAGTTTTTTTGGGATGAGGAGAGCACATGTCATCCACTGGCTTGATTGCTGCTTTGTTTCGAGGTCGTATCCATAGCACCGATATTCATAATCAGTAATCACTTTCAAGAAAATTCTTTGAGCTGATTTTGAAGCTCAAATCGTGCATGAAGTCGACGCTCCCTTTGCTCGTCTGTGAGAAGGCGAAGGACGAATTTGACTGCACCCTTTCTCATGTGCAAATCTTCGGATAAAATCCTCTGAATTGAGCTCCATGATATTCCACACATCTCACAGAGTTGATCAGTGGTTCGGTGACGGTCTGCATGAAAGAGGGCATTGATTTTGTCGACGTTTTTGTCTCTTCTTGTCGTTGAGGGGCGTCCTGAACGGGGGTGGTCATCAATTGACATTTCTCCATTTTTAAAAGGTGAAAACCACTCGTAACTCTGGTTTCACTTAGGGCAGCATCCCCATAAGCAGTCTTCAGCAGTGACATAGTTTCCGCGGCCGATTTCCCCAACAGGAAACAAAATTTCACAGCCACGCGCTGCTCTCGACAATCTGCCATCACGTTTTCGCTGAAATGAAAAAAGTTGTTTTAGTAAAAAAGCTATCACGGGCGAACCGATGCACTCAGAGCGGCACAACTTCGCACACTGACTCAGGTGGCATGACAGTAACAGACTCCAGATCGAACAATGGGTTCCCCCACTTTCCCTCCCCGCCGCAGCCCAATTCCCGTTACTTTTGGGTCCCCCCCTCGTATTTAGGCATTTGTAAAGCTTTCAGCCAGTGTGACAAAATCAATTCCAAAAGACTAGAAAATTTATTCGAACTCCCTTGTTCTTTCTCCCCAGTGTTATTGGTGATATCCTTTTTTCCTACTTGGACTTATCCTGCCACTGCAGGGTTGAATTTCTTTTTGTTGGATTTTTCCCGGAGGCTGACACCTTCCAGTCAGTCTGTGAAATGTGCACTAAATGTATTTTTGCTTGTTTTTATCTAATGCGTGTTTTATGAGGTTTAGATTGGGGACTATCCCAGCTTTTTCCTTGATGATTGTGGAAAACCACCTAAAAACAATAATCAGGATGGGCTCTATTCAGCCCCAATATACCTTGTAGATTCAGTGTATGGCATCTTAGCACAGTGAGCCACACTGGTGAGTGTTATTTGTGACAGCATGTGTTCTTTTAATTTCCCATTCAAAATTCTTACTGTTTCCCACAAGATACAGTTGAAGAAGGGTTGATACAAATCCTCTCATTGCCTTACAGGTGTTTTTATTTTGAATGGTTTAGAAATTTGTTTTATTTAATACTAGTTTTGTAACCAAGAGTAAAAGTTTGGTTTTTTCTTACCTTGGGCTCGCTTGGTTTTAACTGTTTCAGAGTTGCTGAAGTAATGGGTGTCGCTTTGGAAGAATTTCAGGACCACAACTTTGTTTCTGTTATTGCTACAGCAACAGAGCTTGGAAAACTTAATGCTTCATTTTCTGAGCCTCAGGGAAGGCATATTTTCAAAATGGTTCTGGATATACCTCAACTAAATAAGGTTTCTCAAATCATTTATTATGTTTAAATTTTTTTTTTTCAGTTCTTACTACAGTTCCCATATCATCTTTTATACTTTCTCTTCTTGAATTTTACTGAGCCTGGGAGGTTGATGATATGTTTTGGGCCCTGGTATGTAGGAACTTGAGGGGGGTGGGTGTATTGGGTTGTCAGCTAACCTCTACCTATGTTTAATCACCTCATTGTTATTTTTGTGATTAGTAATTTTCATCAGTATAATCATTTAAATAATTTGATAACTTAATTTCATGAAAAGAAGTGGGCGCAAAATGGTAGTCTATCATCTACCACTAATAATGCTATAAGCTGACAATTTATTCAATTAAATGGAAAGGCATGCAAACATTGGCATTGTAAGCTACCTTAGAATTCATTAAATTCTAATCTTTCACTACGGTAAATGGGGAACGTGTCTAATGCAGAAACTGATACCACAGCCTGCACCCATATACACAGCGAATTGGAGCCGCAAAGTTAACAAAACAGATAATTCAGATAATAAACAAGCTTTAAATAACAAAAAGTAGACTTTAAACTTACCTAAATCACAGTAATAGTGAAATATTCATCGTAATATGCACAAAACTTTGTTACGGCATAGTATCACCTTTGAATAACACTTTCCAATGTTTTAAAAGTTCTTCACAATAGTAATCAACTTTAAACAGATAAAATGTTGTCACAAATCAACTAAATCAACAGTTTAAAGTAATTTAAAATAAGAAAACACCGGTTTAATAACTCGTCACAATAACCTCTCATCTTCAAACACATAAAACCACATGTTTAAGGCAGTTTTTGAAGCCAGCTGATAGTATTTAATCAACTAAACAAAATGCTGTACAACATATTGAAATTTCAAAAAGTTCTTTTCAGGCAGATAGGCCTAAAGGTTGTTTCTAAATTAACTACGTTTCAGAAATCATGCCTTCAGTATACAGTTCAAAATTACAGGCAAATTAACTAAAGTCAGTAAAAGAGAACATGTTCAGAATACATGCAGACCACCACAGAGGCTTATCCCACAAGCCTTTTTACAAAATAGGCTTTACTTTCATAATAATCAAAGTAAATGTGTTTATGAGTTATTGCACCGGGTGGGAAAAAGTACAGATTTTTAGAATATTGATTGCAACACAAGTACAGCAGCTAGAAACAAGATCGAGCACTTTTTGGAAAGCTGGAAAAATGTAGACTATAATGATCCCACAAAAACAATTCTTGTAAAAAGAGGCCAAGTCTCGTGTTCGTGCGGTGACAAAAAGTTATGAGATCTTCTGAGCCAAGTCTACACTTTACAGTGTGTATTCACTTCACTTTATGAAACTGGTTTTTTTCGGTATCATAGATCGTTTATTTAGGATAAAAAAATCTGATGACTTGGCCATATGCATGTCATAATTTGAACTTAAATTGAGGGAATAATATATATACTTGTCAAATTTATAAGTTTGTGTACGTTAACTAAAACATGGCGTGCATAATGGCCAAGTCATCAGATTTTTTATCCTAAATAAACGATCTATGATACCGAAAAAAAAAACCATTCTGTTTCATAAAGTGAAGTGAATATACACTGTAAAGTGTAGACTTGGCTCAGAAGAAGATCTCATAACTTTTTGTCACTGCATGAACACAAGACTTGGCCTATTTTTACAAGAATTGCTTTTGTGGGATCTCATTTCTTTTTGTAAGTTTATCGCTTATCCTGAATCACTGCTCAAATGTAATGATTCCACTTGAAAATCGGTTAATAAGAACATTTCAGATTTTAAGACATAAATATACGTTTACCAACAATGCCCCAATCACTGAAAACAATTGATGTGCCCGATAGCCGAGCAATGCAGATTGCCGCTGGCTTAACTACCACCATAAATAAATTACTAGTAACTTACAAACTAAGCATAAACCATAAAGTAAAATTTAAGATATCACTTAAACTTGCTTATCTCTTTGTATTAAAAAAATTCTCAGCCATGTAGCTTCATCGGGAGCAAAGCAATTAAGCCGCAAATATGTGCCAGAAATTTTCATGTTTGGGATTGTAGTTAAATAAATACAGGAGAAAACTCAAATATTAGAATTTTCTCATGATGTTGGGATGAAATCATATATGTGTACCAAATTACTTGTTTCTGGGATGACTGGAGGTACAGTGGAATTTTGATATCGAGGTGTCGTGGTCGAAATAAAATTTAGAATTTTAGTTACTTCCAGAAAAAGAAAAGCAAATAAGTAAAATTTAATACATTAGTTGAACTTAGTAAGCTCAATCTAGAACTGAAATCTGAAGTGTATTAAGTTATTAGGGTAGGAAGCGATTTCACGTTAAGGTACAGTAAGGGGTAGATATATGGAAATTTACGAGTTTGTGGGTATTTATGTGAGAAAAATTTTATCTGTGTAGCAAATTTCAGCTTTCCACAACTACGGGAAGAACCTTAGAGTTTTGATGATCATCAGTCAGTCAGTGAGTGAATGAGTGACAAAATCGCTGTAGTTTGCATCCTAACAACAACCGAACTAAGAACACTATCGAAAAAAATTTAGTACGTTTGCTAAGATTGCTGATATCTATGCACAACAGAAATTTGATACATGTAGCATAAATACGACCGAAGAAATTGAGGTTCAAAAATGGCCCGAATCGCTTCGAGAAAAGGGTAGGCAGTGCCGCCGTTGACTCGACTTGTCGGGTGCACTGCCGTGGACTCAAATTATAAATGCAGAAGATGGTCTCTGTCTTTTTGTTACGTTTTGATGACTAAATGGCTATACCAATAATGATGGAAGTTGACAAGGAAATACTATGTATCTGTAGGAAGGAAACCGGAAATATTTTTTTCGGTATGAATAACAGTTGTATTCACAAACTTTTTAGAACTTATCGAATGGTGACATGTGTTAGTTTGTAATGTTACATCGGTTGCTCAAGCTGTGCTTCTCGCGCGATTTGTTAGTGTATGATTTATTATTAAATTTTGTTTAGAGACAAATCGTATTATTTAGTATAGATTTCGATTTGCTCTGCACTGTACTATTATTTTGTGTCTGCTTAAAAGTTTCTGCCACCAGTTTATTATGTATTTTTTTTGGAATGCCTTGCTGGCGTAGATCTAGCCTATAGTGTAGCTCTAGCAGAGTATGAGCAGCTAAAGTTATTAGACCCCAAGAATTGGATGCTCATGCTAAAGAAAGAAGAAAAGACCAAGCTGATATAAAGCTGCCCTTAGTTAAACACTCCCCCCCCCCCCTCCCACACACACACACACACACACACACACACACACACACACACACACACATCCCCGTACCCTCTCCCCTCCTCCTTCTTTTGTTTTTCTGTTTTTAAATATGTTGGAAATTGATTCTCTTCATGAGACACGTTCGACGGTTTGAGCATACTGATTCTTCCAGAACAAAGCAATTAACCTGCAAATATATATCGGAACGTTTCACATTTGGGTTTCCATTGAATAAATACAAGGAAAATCAGCAATATCATTTCCAACAATGCCCCAATCTCTGGAAACAATTAATGTATGTCCTAGCCTAGCAATGAGTTTTGCCGCTGGTTTATCTACCACCTCAAATAAATAACAAGTAACTTCCAAACTAACCATAGGAACAAAGTAAAATTTAAAGCTTTTTTTAAAACTTGTTTGCCTCTATATAGTATAGAAATGTCAGGTTTATAGCTTCATCCGGAGCAAAGTAATTAAGCCGCAAATATGTGCCAGAATTTTTCATGTTGCGATTATAATTAAACTAGCTGATACCTGTGACTTCGTACACGTGGATTAAGAATTTCTTTGCTAGAATTGAATATAGAAAGTTTCTGGTAACGAAGGATTGGTCCCAAACAACAACGAGTCGGCATAATATGACAGGAAAGCCATCACTATATCATTCTACCGTCGAACCTGTCTATTGAGAAGAATAATTACCAACATATTTAACAACAAAACAACAAACCAAGGTTTTGGGATTAGGGGGGGGGGGGTGTTAACTAAGGGCAGGTTTATTTCAGATAGGTCTTTTCTTCTTTTTTTCAGCATGAGCATCCGATTCTTGGGTTCTAAGAACTTTAGCTGCTCGTGCTCTGCTAGAGCTACAACTAAGGCCAGTTTACGCCCGAAAGGCATGTCAAAAAAGAAGGCAAAATAAACTGGTGCCAGAAACATTTAAACAGACGCAAAGTAAGAGGACAGAGAAAAGCTACATCTATACTAAATAATACGTTTTTTTCTCTAAACGAAATTTATTAACAAATTATTCACTAACATAATGCATGAGAAACACACGTTGAGCAACTGACCTAACATTACAGACTAACACACACATCTGTCTCTCTGTCACCATTCGATAAGATCTCAAAGTTTCGTAACTACAACTGTCAATCATATCAAAAAAATGTCCTGTGCTCTGCCCACAGATTTTCTTGTCAAATTCCGTCAATACCGGTATAGGCATTTAGTCGTCAAAACATAACAAAAAGATAGAGACTTGCTTCCGCATTTATAGTATTATTACTGCAGAGCACACACACTGACTGCGAATCACCCTTGAGGGTCAATATAACATAAAAAAGTGTACGCCTACAGCACTGCAAGACTACTTACGATTTTCCTCGCATTGCACCCCTAAGTTTGTGATATCTACAGTTTATAATTCAATCCGAATAACCGATGGTCCAGGCATGACTCTTACGATCAAAAACAATTTTTAAAAATCTTTGCCTACCTTGGGATTTGATCCGATGGTACTCACGTTAGTAAGCAAGCGCGTTAACCAATGGGCCACCAGCCCACCATTATGTATGGAACTACAGAGTCTTCCACATCCTAAACGTCGGTCTATGTTCGTTTTGGTAATTTTTCAAAATTATGTGACAATATGACAGGAAATTGTTCAACCAAATGTAAACAGTATTTTTCTCCATGTTTCAATGGATAAGTGTGCAAAGTTTCATCGAGATCGGATAAAAACTGTGGATTTGTATGAAGAATAAACAAACAAACACTCATCTTTTTATATATAGATAAATACGAGGAAAAACTCCAATATCAGATTTTTCTTATGATTTTGGGATGAAATCATATATGTATACCAAATTACTTGTTTCTAGGATTGCTGTAAGTACAGTGGAATTTTGAATTTCAATAACTTCAAAAGTAAGAAAAGGAAAGAAGTATAATTAAACAATTTAGTTAAACATATTAAGCTCACTCTACAGTGAAAATTAGAGCCTTATAAAGTAATTAGGGTAGAAAGCGATTTCATGTTAGGGGTAAGTAAGGGGTAGGAATATGAAAATTTACGAGTTTCAGACTTTTCTTGTAATATGTGGGTAGAATTTTATTTGTGTACCAAATTTCAGCTTTCTACGGCTACGGGAAATGCCTTAGAATTTTGATGATCATCAGTCAGTCAGTCAGTGAGTGAGTGAGTGACAAAATCTCTGAAGTTTGCATCCGAATAACTTACAAACTAAGAACAGTAATAAAATAAAATTAAGTAGGTACGTTTGCTAAGATAGCTGATATCTATGCATAACAGAAGTTTGAGACATGTAGCATAAATACGACCGAAGAAATTGAGGTTCAAATATTGCCCGAATCGCTTTGAGAAAAGGGTAGGCAGTGCCGCCGTTGACTCGACTTGGCGGGTGTACTGCCGTGCACCCAAATATAGGCTTTGAAACCCAAAACACAGTATTACCACACAAGGTTGTAACGCGTAAGGATACTCTTTTCAAGCTGTGACATGTGATTCTACGCAGCAATAGGTAGTAATTTATTACAAACAAATGGTTGAGTTTACAGTAAAAATTATAAGGGAGTAAATTGTTCGTTAGCAGTTTCTCTAAATCATACAAAAATTTCAGAGCTCTACGTTTCCCCCTCTTTGAAGAACTATGTTATGGAGAGGTAGGTTACATGGGTGGTGGTACCCAGACTATGTAGAGAGTTGTGGAGCCATTTTGGCTCAGTTGTCACAGGGTAGTCATACGGAGAGGACCTGTTGCTAGGCATAGCGGGAAGGTTCATTCAAGCAGAAAGTGGTTGCCAGACCGGCATGCTCTCGGGTCCGCCATCATGGAATTTTTCAAGTTGTGCAACCCGGTCTAAAGTACAGAACATGTAACTTTAAAATTTTGAGAGGGGTTTTCTTCAGTCTGTCGTCTTCGTTTCATAACTTGCAATATTTTGGATTTGAGTATCTGATCGCCTTTCAGCTGTAATAGTGAACTTTTATTTCAAGAATATAGTGATTGTTAAATTGAACAGTGCTTTTATTTTTGTAGTTACAACCTAACCTTTCCTTTCCTAAGGTTAATTTTGGAAAGTGGCAACCATGTTTAAATTACAGTTGATTTATCCACGGTACTTTTCACGATTTAACAGTTCTAATTTCTATGATACTTTATTCAAACTGCAAGTTGTGAGTTAAGGTGACTACTGATATTCCAACCCCAATATCAGGTTCGTCCCTTACAGCATATTTACGATTACTTGAATACATAAATAATCAATGATTTGGCAAAAGCAACATCATTTCTGACAATTAGGCTATAGAATGTTAAGAATAAACAAATACTTATGAAACGTTTATGTGAAATCCAAAACCACGATGTCACTATATCAAACGTTAACATGAAAAACTAACAGGAAAAATTCAATGCTTCATACAATTGTTCACAATAAAAATTGATCTTTTGTGTAACAAATGTCTTTGTTTTGATCAAATTATGGAAGCTATTAAGTCTTGGACTTAAACAAAAATACAAGTTGTTAATTAATAGGAAAATTACACAGAGTCTTTCTGTATTGTATCAGGTTTGCTAATGGCTGTTTACAAAGATCAGAATGTTCATCCAACAGTGATCGTCTTAAACAAACAGATCTCTCCAAACAGAATCGTTAAAGTTTTTTTTTTTATGCACATTGAGTTTTTTTTCAATTGGCATAATATTTTTTTACTGTGGTTATTGGTGACAGAGTTTTGCACTGATCCACACAGACAGCATTGGTGTAACATATATTGTATTAGGAAACGTGCAATCCTTCAGGCAGCAGAAAGATCACCATGTGCATAGTGATTGCTCAGGTGAAACCTCAGACCACTATGTCATGTAGTGCCTTACTACCAGCTTGCATCTTGCAACTGTGGTGATGGCTAAGTCAGTCACACTTCTTTAGTGGCAGAAGGGTGACCTCTTATGAGCAAGTCATAAATACAAGACTGGTGGAAGCTGTTCATCTCGCACAGCTTTGGATCATTGTCTCCCTCCAGTTCTTCCTCATCAATCCGTGGTTTTGTAACACTTGTGGAAACAGAATTCATAGAACAGCTAGTTATAAGTTTCTACAAGTGCCGTTCTTTGGATTGTATTTGGGAATTCTCAACCATGTAATTCATACATAGATTTTTTAAGCTATGTCGAATCGGAAATGATTGTCTGAATTCAGTTTGACTTCTGCTAGCAAACTTTTCCACTTGCAAATTGAGGCATTGCATGATGGATGCTAAAAAAAATCTGACTGTCAATCCTTTGAATTACCAATCCTACGGGAATATCAGAGCCTCTCCCAGCATGGTGAGAAGTGGCTGTCTCCCTTTGAGTTCTATTATTCCAGAAGTTAAAGGCCCTGTCACTGTGCCCAGGTAAACCCCGGGCCATCTATTATTTCCTTAAAGGCCATCTGGCCATCCTTGGTGATTCCACTCACCAGCCCCTTGCATGTTTCATGAACATATTAAAATCCTTTAATTAGTAATTTATATTATTATTTAAACATTGTTTGAGCTGTCTGATCTAGCAGTCTCGTTACAGTGTTAAGATGATTCCTTAATAAATATTTGACCAATTTGTTTCATGTCAGCAACACAATACTGTCTCTGAAGACATTGTTATCAGTGAACAGTAAATCTGCAATAAATGTTTTTTCATTTACTTTTATTGTTCTCTCTGTGTATAATTTTATCTTAATTTTTCCATTCAGCACCTTTTGTTTCCTTGGAATATATTTATACATGGGTTTGATGGGAAAGAAAAACAGTTGTTTAGCAAATATTAAGATAAATAAGAAATGGGGGATGTTAGGGAAGGAACATGTTCAAGTACAGAGTATGAAAAGTGTAAGAGGTGGTTTATCATATGGGTTTGGACGTATAATTATAAAAGGCCATAAATAATGTGATTGTAACTTTTACTTTATTTAGTTCAACATATCATGACATTCATTTATGTGCTTGTTTACAGGTTATTCTAGTGTTGTCATGTATGAAAACAATTAGTGTTGAGCTTTTTTTTTAGCCATGCTATGGTCCTGTCAAGAAAATTATCAGTATTTAATTTAATTTAATTTAATTTAATTGTGATGGAGCACACTCTCAGGTGATAATCACCATACACACCCATTTTTTACCTTTCCTGTACCTGACTACTTTTACTCTCCACAAATTTCAACTTTAAACTCTTTCAGTGTATTGGGTAAATTATTCACCATTTCTCTTAGTAATTTATTCCCGTCCCCAACCCCTTTACCTATGAAAGAAAAATGTGCACACTCCCTTGTGCCTCTAACTGAGTCCCTCCTATTCACCTCTCTTAATTCTTCCACCAATATCTTTCTGTGCCACATCACCAAAATATACCTTGTACATTCTTGGGACTCTATTCGCCCTCCTCCTGTCTTCCAGTGAATTCCATTCCAGTTCCTTTATCATATTAGTGTTCAGTAGTAATTTCCGGGGACAACTCTAGCAGCCTTTATTTGCTCACACTTCAACTCCTGTATTGGATATTCAAAAATTAGGTCCAGTATTACACCACCATATTCAAGCAATAGTCTGACCAAAGTTTTATAACAAAATTTCCTCACTTCTCTGGTACATCCACTCATCACTTTCTCCAACAACTGAAGGACTGAACCCTTTCCTACCACCTGTACAATGTGTCCTGCCCAGTTGAGTTTACTATCAGATGTTATGTGAATGTATTTACACTTCAAATCTTCAACTAGCAATTTCTTCCCAACCTTATAATAATAATGAACCTTTAGTTATTTTATCTGTTTGCCTAATAAGCTGATTCTTATTTGTATTTATATTCATCCCAAATTCACCCATTCAGTTAGCTATCTTGTCCAGATCTGCCACTGTTCACAGTCTTCTACCAGTTTGATCATCTTGTATAATATTATGTCATGTCATTCATAAGAATACTGAATAACAATGGTCCCAATATGCTACCCTGTGGTACTTCCATTTTCACTTCCTCTTCTTTTGATACTGCATTTCCTACCCTAACTTTTAGCTTCCTGCCTATTAAGAATTCTTTTACCCAGCATATCACATTTTTGTCCACTCCAATAGTTTTTACCTTATTTAGCACCATTTTATGACTCACTCTGTTAAAAGCCTTTGAATGTTCTGTTGCTACACTATCAGTTTGGACTGCCTTGTCCATTTAATTTGAAGTATCTTGCTTATAGGCTACTGACAAAGTTTTGAATATCCTTGCCTGAAGCCATGTTGTTGATTGAAAACCTCTTACATTCCTCACAGACTTTTATAATGTGGTTGCATATCAATCTTTCCTTTAATTGAACCACCACTGATATCAAAGTTGTTGCGTATTAAATCTTATAAATCACATAAACAAACATGCTTTATTAATATCTCTGAGTAACAACATAACTACTATAAACAGAGTCCATAGATAATGCGTAACTGCTAGTCCACAGATAAAACATAGACTCTTAATCTCTGACATCCTCCCAACCATGGTCAATCTCGAGGAGGATGATCAGCTGAACAGATCTGGTAATGAATGTTTCTTCTGATGTGGACCGCACAGCCGTTCGTATAATCCCGTCTCTTCCCATCTTCAGCTCGTGAATTCATTTCTTCCTCCATGCGACATTGCTGCACATCTTCTTGTAGGACAGCATCTCCTACTTTGAATTCTGCTGGCTTCTTTTTGTCATTTCCTATTTTGTGGAAACGTTTAAAGAGCAACAGGTACTCCTCATTCCACCATTTCCAAAAGTGATCTTCCAAATGCTGCTGCAATGTAAATTCCTTTATAGGCGTGCATGTTGCGAGTTCTGGTCCATAGGAAAAGGACTTGAGTTGCCCTCCAAATAGGAAATGAGGTGGAGTAAGTACGTCTCCAGTTTCCTCGTCTTGTATCAGGGGACTGCAGTTAAGTGCGGCTTCAGTGCTGGTCAGTACCGTCTGTAATCCCTCTCTGTCCATTATGGAGCATTCAAGCACATTTTGCAGGCAGCGTTTAGTGCAGCCAACTATTCGCTCCCACAATCCTCCCCACCAAGCCACACATGGCGCAATAAATTTCCTTATGGTTTCTTGCTGAGCGAGATGCTGATAAGTTTTCTTTGCCCACATATCCACCAGCTCCTCATTTGTGAAAGGTAAGGTGAAAGCATTGTTCCTGTAAATCGCGTAAATCGTGTGTGGTATGCAGTGTATGGCTATGAATCTCTCCAAAGCTTGTAGAAATCTTTCATAGCTAACGTCAAGTCCCAGCAGTATCACAATCTTTACGGGAGCAAGTCTACTTTTGCTACAAACCAGCTGAAATGCAGTGATGGCATTAACCGAAGATGCTACGCAAAGTGGATCATAAAACGTGACCACTGTCTGTAGCATGTTTGGCTGCATTTATCTGCAAATTCTTCATAGTTGATGAAGAATGTATCACTTGTAGTATTTTCTGCTTTTATTTCTCTTTCCTCAGTGGTCCAAATTCCTTGTAATGGTTGTGAATTTGCATAGTTGTCTGTGAATGTGAACTCATGTAACCATACAGGTATGTGGGTCATCATGTTCTCGGTGTGGCTTCTTGTGGTTTGCTCGCCCAGCCCTTTATCTTCTTCTTCATCATCTTCATCATCGTCGCCATCGGAGACCACTGCCGAAGGATGTGAGGGAGCTGGTAGCTTGACAGTGTGAGAAATTGATGTCGCTGTCACTGAAGCAGGCATCTCAGATACGGCTGATGAAACATGCAGTTTTCTTCCAATCTTTCGTTTAGCCTTGAAAATTGCTCTCTTAGCGAGGTCCACGTATTCTTCAAAACGTTTCGTATCCTTATTGTATTCATCGTCAGACAAATAGTTATATATTTTGTCATCAAGGATGGCAAGGTCCACACGCTTCTTCAGGTCTTGACAGAATGTAAGCACAATCATCTTGGGAACTCTAGTCACTAATTGCAGTACTGAATTTCGTGAGTAAACTCCTTTCTGTCACCCGTTTACCCCTTAAATTGCATAGCTGCTGTTCAGCTTCGTCTGACATATCGAACAGTTGCAGTTCGTTAGTCAGTCCTAATAATTCTACAATTAGCCAAGAGATGGCACTGGTAGCAATGTTGTTTTGATACAAGTTTACAAATAGGCTTTGTATTGCTTCACAGTTACATGCAAATTGTCTTTGTAATATTGCAGATTATGTGTGTTTTAAAATAAAAGCAATTCAAGTATGCGCTGCAATTAAATTAATGAATGCTTGTATTCTATCAAGCTCGCTATAGCGTCTAGAACTTACGTGTCATAGTTTACCGGATAGAAGCTGTCGCTTAATTTACTTCCTTTCAAACATCTTCGTAGCGAAGACAGCATATGGAAGTTGTGATTCTTATAACAACAATCTTCTTTTCCTGGGTTTCGGCACCATAAATGTTGCTTATTAAATCATATAAATCACATAAACATATGTGCTTTATTAATCTCTCTTAGTAACAACGTAACTACTATAAACAGAGTCCATAGATAATGCGTAACTGCTAGTCCACAGATAAAACATGGGCTCTTAATCTCTGACAAAAGTTATTGGCCTGTAATTTTTTACTATATTTGTCATCCCACCTTTGTGGACTGGTTCTACTATTACATTCTGTTATACATGACAGTAACGAAAATGGGAATATGAGACCTTCAAGATGTTCTGCCCACTTGGTATAAGTTAAATATATATTTCTATGAAAAGGAAAGATAAATCATACCCAACACTCACTTTTGTTTGCACATTATTTCATGTTGCTGCTGCCCTCTTCACTTAAACTTTGGTGAGTGTTGGGTATAATTTATCTTTCCTTTCCATATACTGAAATATTTATTTATTTGTTTGCCTGCAACTTTGTTTATGTTTACTGTTGCTATATAGATTTCTCTGTTAAGCCAATTATGTCATTGTTAACACTTAATGAGCAACAAATACCAGTAACTTAATTCCTTAGAATAATACTTTGCCACTTGTAAGCTGAAATCCTGATATATTTCTGTTGTTAGAAGTAAATTCCCTCTAAATGATTGCTAACACGTGAACACTTTTATCTTAATTTCTCAGCTGTCTGACATCACATAAAAATAATACGGGCCTTAATTGCACTTCTGGAATTTTAGGCTAAACATTTTTTGAAATCCCATCAATATTCTACCTGTAGTTTTTTCATCAGGAAATGCATTCAAAGAGAAATGGATAACAATTTGTGCACTCTTTTAGCTTAAATTTCTCAGCATTCCAACATTATATCAGATTGAAATATACCCTATTTTACCCCCAGGACCAGGGGCACTAGCGAATATGTTGTTGGTTTGCATCTTGTAAATTGCACTATTATCTTAATACAAACAACGAGTCACCACTGTGTGGGTAACAAATGGCTATCATGTTCTTCAACTTGCCTTGTTCACTACGAAATGATAACTTCTTTATTAAGTCCACAAACTGTTAATACATTTTGACTGTGTAATGTCTAGCTTTGTGTGGTACCTAATTGATGAGATAAAGTTAATACTATACAGATTCAACTGTATCCAATTTGGCTACCACCTGTATTTTGTGAAAACACTGTTCATTCTTTCAAATAGTTTAATCAGAATAGGAGTATACTAGTCTGAAATAAAGAAAACTCAAACACTTGTGATACAATTACTATGAAATTTATTGACATCTTAAAGTCACATGTCGGTACCAGACATGTGCTAACTTAACTGTTACAATAATGGATACACGATCTGAAAATACTTGCAGGTTGGTACACTCAGAAACAACATTTTATTGGCTCACTCTTTTGCCAATGAACATTCTTGTGACATAGTTCTTAGTTTACGAGGACACCCGTCTCGGATTCATCACACGATATCCCAATACTTACAGATTAAGATTGCTTCCAATGACTCATGGAAGCTACCCTCGCCATACTTATTACTTCATACCAGTGCAGACAAACTCCAGGATAATACTAACACGATCAATTATTGCTGACCACCACCTTTGATCTATAAGGAAATAATAGTAATCCTTGCTGTCACATGGTTTTTCTCACCTGCCCTAACTTTCTTCTTCATGAGTACCTCAGAGAGCTTTCTCCTTACTAGACATTATACACCCTTTCACTTTGCTTCTTACTCAGACTTGCATTCTGTGCTTCTTAACATTCCCACTGTATGACTGTTTTTTTTGCTGTCAGTCTTTTGACTGGTTTGATGCAATGTTCCATCTCTTCCTATCTTGAGCTAACCTCTTCATCTCTTATATATCCCTTACTACCCATGTTCTCAATTATCTGCTTCATATATTCTAATCTCTGTCTTCTCTACAGTTCTTACCTTCAACTGTTCCCTTCACTAACAAATTAACCAATCCAGCATGTCTCAAAATATGACCTACCAGCCTGTCTCTCTTTCTGTAAGCTTCTTCCACAAACTTCTTTCCTCACCCATCATTTCCAAAACTCGTGCATTTCATACCTTGTCTGTCCACTTAACTTTCAGCATTCTTCTGTAGCACCACATTTCAATTGCTTCAAGTTTCTTTTTTTCTGGAATTCTTAAAGTACATGTTTCACTACCATAAAGTGCTGTGCTCCACACATAGAGTTTTAAAAAGTTCTTTCTAATTCATAGATCAATGTTTGAAACTAAAAGATTTATGTTTTTCATGAAGGCTCTTTTTGCTAGTGCTATTTTGCTTTTAATATCATTCCTGCTTCAGTCATCGGTTGTAATTTTACTTCCCAAGTAACAGGATTCACTTACTTCTCCTATTGCATCTGATCCTATTTGTATATTTAATCTACTAGTATTGGTATCATTTCTGCTTCATTTCATCACTTTTGCCTTGCTTTGATTTATATTCATTCCAAAATCTTCCTTTAGTATTTTGTTCATGCCATTCAGTAACTTCTCAACATCCTTAGCCTGTTCTGCTAACAAGACAGTGTCATCAGAAAATCGTAGCATACTTATTTTTTCTCCCTGAACTCTTATTCCACATTAAAATTTTTCTTTTACTTTCTTTATTGCTTCTTCTACATACAAGTTGAATATTAACGGGGATAGGCTACAACCTTGTCTCACACCCTTTTTAACTGATGCATGTCTCTCATGATTCTCTACTATTATTATAGCTACTTGATTGTTATAAATATTATGATTATGAAGTATCCTTCTATCTCGGTATTTTAGACTTGAGGTCTTTAAAATTTTGAACATCTTGGCCCACCTAACATTATCAAAAGCTTTTTCTAAATCATCAAACGCTATATAAGTATCTTTGTTTTTCTTGATCCACCCTTCAAGTATTAATCTTAAAGCCAGAATTGCTTCCCTTGTACCGCCATTTTCTCTAAACACAAATTGATCTTCACTTACTATCTCTTCTACTACCCTTTCCATTATTCTGTATATTATTAGTGTCAGTTATTTTGAAGCATGTGATCTTAGACTAATGGTGCGATAATTCTCACATTTGTTGGCTTGTGCTTTCTTCAGAAGTGTGATGAATATATTTTTATTAAAATCAGTTGGAATTTCTACTGTTTCATAACATTTTGATATCAGCTTGATCTAGCTGTTACCAGGACCAAAATAATCTATCCCCTCTCACTAATTTAGATGGGATCTCAACGCTTGTGTTACAAACCCCCATCAGAATATGGCTAATAGTTTCTGTGTGAATCCCACACATCTAAACAGAGTGACAAAAGTTTAAAAACAGATGTTAGATCATTTAGAGGACTCCAAACTAATTTTTGGCTGTATTTTATATTTTTTGAGCATAATGGAATCATAAAAAAACTGTCACTGTTCTGGTGACCTATTGTACTACATGCACACCCAAGCCACAACAGCTGTCAAGGCCACAATTTTAAGAAATCTACTTCAGATACAGAAAATTTTGGCTTATTAGATTAATAATCCCTCAAACATCATACTGTGCCTCTTATAATAAATTAGATACCATACCCAAAATAACTTGTGGCTGTGTACATACATGATCTTTCCAGAAAAATAATTTTTACAGCTGAAAAACTCCCATCATCTGGGAAAAAATTCAATAAGCTAACAGACTTCATGCCTGTTCTTTCAAAAAAGCATTTGAGCTGGTACCACAAATTGAAAATTGTCACATCCCAGCATCAGCTATGATTTGGTGAGTTATTTCTTATGGGTGTGTTATGGGTTATCAATTTTGAAAAAAAAAAAGGTGCATGAAAACTTTGGCCAAAATATCAGGAACCCACTATGAAGAAATTAGAATTAGACTGATCCTTCTTTCAAAATTAATGTTTTTTATTTAATCAGATTTCTATTATAACGCTTATTTTTGCCATTATTTATTTTGTGTCAAATGCATTGCTGTTATAATAGTTACAAAAACAAACAACAGTATTAGCAAGAACAGAACTGAAAGATAGAAAAAAAGGGTGAAAAATAATCAACAGCAGTAAATTCATATAATAGATGACCCAATGTCAGAAACTTGTACAGCAATTTCACTGGAATTAAGGTCTTACAGAGAGTCAGTTGGTGGACACTGTGGGCATTTGTGTAGATGATGGATAATCTGTTCTGCCCCACTTTCATAAGTAGTATATGGATCTTTGAGATAATACCATACCATGTTGAAAACACTGGTTCTTCTCTGATTTTCCCTCTAATAAATGACTAATGTAAGCGTTTGAGACAACTTTATAACTTTGTACTAAAACTGCAAATTAAACCCTCAAAACATTATTTAATCATCCAATCAATGTTATAATCTTATTCCTTGTGTCATCTAGTTATTTTTTATTAACTATTAATCTTCTATACCATTCTTTAATATGAATTTTAAATTAAATGATCTTTCTTGTACAATTTTTCCAGACATGAGACTAATGTCAATATGCTTAAATTAGCTCATAACATGGTAGTTGCATTTTCTCTTAAATATTACTTCATTGGCCATCGATTAATAAGTAACAGAGAAGGAATGAACATTCTCTTTATTTTTTATTATTATTATTTTAAATGCCTGTCTGTCCGGCTCCAAGTTGCCATAAATGGGATTCACATACATAAAAATTATCTTTCATATTTTGATTGAGTTTGATTTAAAGTATAGCATTTGGTGCCATGGGTAAATCTGATATTGCAAAGCTGATAAAGTAAGTAGTTTTTGGTTGATCGCAATTCACACAAAAACTACTGGTTTTGATAGTATGTTGAAGAAATGATAAATTTTGCATAAATTTTCATTGAATGTGGTTCACACAAAAACTACTGGTTGGATTGTTAAGGGGTTTTGATTTATGTATAGCCCTTCATTCCAAGGATAAACTAGGGTATGTTTCATTTTGATGTTATGTCAGAAACTGAGAAATTTACCAAATTAATATCATTTTAGATTGAACACATTTCACTGAAAATATACTTCTGATCGAGTTTCGATTAATGTACAGCCTGTCATTGCATGAGTAAAACAGGATTGTTTCATTTTGATGTTACAAGGGGGAAACGAATATAAACGGGACTTATTTATTTATTTATTTTATTTTTTATTTACTGAACCAAGTTTATAATCGTCTGCTTTAGAAGTACATTTTTCCTGGTATATCAGAAGATTTTTGATGCTGCCATTGTAAAAGAAGCCAACTGTGCACAAAGCCCTCCACCTTGTCATTGTTTCAAAATGTCAGCCTCCCAGTGCTTCTTTCAGTGGTGTAAGGTGATGAAAACCACAGGGCGATTGGTCAGGGCTGTTAGGAGGATGATCAAGTGATGTCCAGTTCATTTTCTCCAATTTTGCCCTAGTGAGAACTGCAGTGTGGGACCGAGCATTGTCATGGAGAAGAATCATGTCTCCTATTGGTTGGTCACATCTTTTTTGGTGATAAGCAAGATTAACTTCATCCAAAATGTTGCAGCAGTATGTTACATTGATGGTGTGATGTCCAATGAGCTAAATTACATGACAGTCAGAAAATACTGTTGCAAGCACCTTGCCAGCTGATATCTGCCTATTGACCTTTACTGGTGTGGCCTCATTCTTCATTTGCCACTCTATACTCAAACTCTTTCAAGATTTTATGACTCACAATTAAATTAAATTCATTTCAGCTTTCCCCCCTGCCACTGCCAGCTTTCTAAAGACCCTATACCATAATGTAGCGTTAAATGGGTCTGGGTGCCTTATTAATTTATGAAACACATGAATTTAATTTTAATCTTAGATCAATTTTTATTAAAACTATTTCAAATTGAGAAAGGGTTCACAATCAATTAAAATGCATGACGTTATGACTACTCAACAAAAGCATCCATAACCTGAACATTTATTCACGCATTTAAATTCACATAAATTGAACATATCATTTATGTCAGCAATCAAATATTTACGACACTTAAACAAATTGACAAAAAACAAAAAAACAAAAGCACGTCATTGATTTTGTTATAAACAAGAAGTTATTTGAATTTATTGTTCTGGATAAAATTCATTACTGTTTGGCAGAGAGACTATGATCTGTTGTTTCCTCACCAAGGTCGTTATTTGGGTGAGAGAGCAGCTTACAGACTTTATTGCACTTTAGTATCTGCGGTCATTTACCTTCTGAGGCACACTGGACACTCCACATGTCCACCCTATCAGCCATCAAACTCCAAACTTGAAACCATCGCACACTCCTAGATACCCCTCGCCACCACTCAGCTGACCAGATGTCTGTCCTCCCCGACGCCGGACAAAGAAAGAGTCCCTTGTACTCTTCTCCCACTCCCTTCGCACGTTGTGTCCGTTCATTTTTCCTGCAGCGATCGTCTGGTCACTGACCCAGCCAGTTCTGGATTTGTCCAGAAAAGAATTTTTAAATGTAATAGTAACTAATCTTGTTATTGGAGCGTTACAGTCGTCCACACACACACACACACACACACATGACCCCTCCTCACTCAGACTCCTCCTTATTGGCCGCGAGTTTAAGTCTCGGTGAACTGCATTTTATTGTCACTTCCTTGGTTTTTCGTTGTTCGGGCCACCCGTGTCACGGCATATTTCAGGCACCACAATAATTGTTAGCTGCTGCATATAACCACACCAAACAGATTATGTAATTGTAATGTAATCATTCTATTACGACACCAAGCACTATTGAAATACTGGTCAATAGAGACATTTTCATTTTTCATTGACCACCCACACCATAATCTTACCTGCAGACAAGGGCTCTACCATAGTTTTCATAGATCAGAGATCTATGTGGCTGAAACATCTCGTCAACTATTCTACATCAGCACATACTGTTTCCTAAGCTACGATCCCATGTCTTCCATCTGCAAAGAAATCTGTAGCTTCATCAGAGCAAATGGATGTCTTAAAGTTTTATACTCTGATCCATTTGGTTCTCAACCCAAGAAAAACCTTACAGCTCAACAACACTTGCGCCTAAAAATTCCAAATGCAGGTAATGCTCCCCTAGTTCTCATGCAGGGTTCCAGTACGCAACACATCTTTACCTACATAGCTTAGTGCCTTTGCCCTGTAGTCGGTCAGTTTCCTTCACACATTAGAGACACTAACATTACCTGGAATGCCTTGCTAAAGCTCGTATGTTTCTACCAATTCTATTCTTGTCACTATTCATGTCGTATGCCTTTATACAAATTTCATTCACGGCTATGACATGAGTGCTATTTCAAATTTTCTTAACCAAAACTCTCTCAGGAGCCTTGCTACTTCTACTTATCCCATTATTTGAGATTTCTTAGTTCTTAACACTAAATTATCTTCTTTCAACTCAAAGCTTATAACCAAACCTGTGGTACTTCCATCATTACTTGTACAGCTCCACCACATGCTAACCTCATTTTGACCATCTACAACAGATCAGAATTTTCTCGAATGCCCTGTGTGGTTCAGATTAATAGATGATATCTTTATCATCTGGACACATGGGGAGGACAGCCTCCTGAATTTCTTCAATAACTTTAACTACAATCATATTTTAAACTTCATTTGGTGCTCTTCTTGTAACTATATTCCTTTCATAGGTATTGAGTTATTGATTGAAAGTCAAATTAAGACATTAGTCCACATCAAACCAATAAATGTTCAACATTCTTTGAATTGTGTATAGCGCTGTGTTACTTTGGTTAATTGTAGTGGCATTTTGCATCTTCAAGGCTTGATGTGAATTTACTCTTGATTGTGTGCTACTGATTGTCAATCAGTTAACATTCAGCCAGACGTAATTCTACTTTCATCTGAGAAGATGCCTGGAGACTTTGGGTAAAGTGGAGCTGCTGTTAACCAATCTAATGTTGTTTAGTGCCAGATTCGAAGAACAAAGAATGAAATTTCAGCAGCAAAATCTATTAAAAGTTTTAATACCTTATGCCCCCATTTTATACTAATCATTACCTCGAATATTGCTTGCAGACATATATCTTTTAACTAATATTTCATCATCAAGTATTCCAATTATATGGCTCATACATTAATATCTCATAATTATTATTATTGGTGCATAAACTACTTTCTTATGCTATACCCCAACATTAAAGCCAACATCAACCATACTGCTCCTAATACCAGTTAGTCTCTCTCACACACTGTTTATCTTAGGTCTTGAATCCATTAACCATATACTATTACAGTTTATAATTACCTTCAATTCTATGCAGAAAAATAACTCCTCTTCCCCAGGAGCCTCCGCACGTATCCCAGAATTTGCTTCAGGAGATCCACTAGCCTCAGCCAGTTTTTGATCCCACATACAACTAACTTTGCTGTTAGACCAGCAGCATGTTCCCAGCCTTCACTAGTCCTCTCACTGGTGAGACATTTCAAATTGTACAATATGTCACTTGTGAATCTTGCCACATCATTTACCTGTTTATAACAAATACCCTATTTCATGTTAAACAGTATTCAACTAGAGTCCTGACCATTCAGGTGCAGCACATGCCCCACATACACAACAGCAGATTCCTCCATGTTTGGAGCATTTGCTCTGAACGTAGGTGTAGGAGTTGGGCTACCAGTCATAGAGGGTTTTTAGCATCCATCTGACCTCAATCTGAGATAGTACATCATCCTTTTTTCACTCTGCCCCTTCCTCCATCCCCTCTTACTTTCTTCACTATTTCCTTCCCTTACTTGCAGGAAGCACCACTTATTATATCAGTGTTTGCTTGGTTTTATTTTTGTAAATGTTGCTTTGTTTTTAAACTTTAATTCATTTAATTTTTCTTGTGGATTTCTCATTACTATCTTACTGTTCATTTGATTCCTTTCAATAATTACCAAATTTGACTTTCTCTCTTAATGTTGTTTTTGCTTCAATTCCTGCAACACTCTCTTCACCTGTCACAAAGTTTACCACTATATAGTTGTTATTTGGATTCAGTGTTTAGAATTACATGTTATATTTTTCATATCTTGATCCATCTTTTCTGAGACTGTGCATAGCACCATTGACTACCAGCTTGCCAAGCACTTCGTAACTTCACCAGAGTTCCATTGGCCATCATTTATCAGGTTTCTGTAGGTCATTACTATTCTGGTCCCAGGACACAATATGTTTCTTCTGTACATTATCTCTACAGTATATCCTCTGCTTCATACCATTTCCATCTCCCAACATGTGTCAGGGTAGGGAGAGGGAGGGTGGATTGGACTAAGGTTAACTTCATAAAAGAAACTATCAAAGAAAAGATTGCAATAGTTTGGACATTTCATGAAAATGGAAGAGGGTAGAATGTCAAAGTTAACATGTTTGGAAAAAAAAAGGAATGTAAGAGGGACCTATTGAAAGATATGGATTAGATGGATGAATCTGCTGAAAGACATAAAAGGTGAAAGGAGTTGATTGAAAGCAATTAGTGGATGAAGAATCTTAAAGAGACTATCAGAAATGGAAGAAGCGTCTTTAATACAAAACATGTGTGTAAAGGGAAGGAGACCAGGGTAAACTACTGCTATGTGTGACATGTTGATTTAATTGAAAGCTGTCATTTGACAAAAGAACAAAATATGAATTCTTAGTTCATTTGTTGACTTATATATTTGTTGTATGATATTTAGCAAGATACACAATAGGTGAGGACAAATATGCGTATCATAAGCTTGTTAAATTTCATATCTCTAGATCTAAAGTTTTTATCCAGTCAACTGCACTGATGGATGCATCATGTATTTTCTCTATTGTTCCCTTGTAGGCCCAAAGAGGACAGTCGGAAACGATGTGATGGATTGTCTGTAAGTTGGCTCCACAGTCACAATTTGCAGAATCTACCCAGCCCCATTTGTGTAATAAGTGTGTAATTTGTGTGCCTTGTTCTGTTTGTATCCGGTTGATGATTCTCCATTGCCGCCTGGGGAGATCAAAACCTTCTAACTGTAATGAAGGATCCTCAACTAGATTTTTATTGACTACTGACAACTGCTCCCATTGAGTTGTACACAGGTTGTTGATGTTGAAAAAGGACTCTGTAAGGTTTATTGCTGTGCGTCATGGTGATTTTCTTGATTTCAAACGTTGGTGTTTTGATTGAATAATGTCTTGATGTATAGATAGTCGAGGGTTCTTCAGGATGTTTTTCCAAATTTTTAAGAGAGCTTCTGATCTTCTTAATGCTGGAGGTGAAATGTTACATAGTGCCGGAAGCCATACGGTGTTCGTTATGGTGTCCCTTATAAGAGCAAAAAATTTTTTTTTTCGAGTATTCAAATGCATACCCTCTAATCCTTTTTAAATCATTGTAACTTACTTGCACAAGAAATTTTATCCTCCTATGATGATGTTAACCCGTGCCGAGTAGACCCAAAAGTTTAAGAAAAATGCTCATTTTGACTATCGTTTGGTACGTGTCTAAATCATTCAAATTTTGTTTAATTTTGGGTTAATAATGAAATGCAAACAAAATTAAATAGTATCTAATTTTTTGTAAGACCGGAGTATTAAAATTATGAGGGGTATATTCTTTTTAGTATCTCTTTTCTACAGTGTGAGTACAATTTTTGGTGCTTTGCGTGAAAATTGTTTCTGTTCTTCATCGGATGTAAGTAATTAAACCAGGAAACTCCTGCATTTATTTTACAGTTCTTTCAACTGTGTCAGTTCAGATAAAATACCTTTCTTTTAGCCTGTGTAAAAACTGCTTTCCTGAAGAACATTGCTTTAAATTTCATGCGAGAAAACAAATGTTTGCTCTTCACGGATACAAATTCATCATGGTTTTTCCTAAAACAAAATTTAGGGAAGCATTAATCAAGTTCCAAAAGTTACAAAATAATGTACAATGTACATACAAGACAGCTAATTTTACGTACTATACAAAATAGAGCTTGACATTTCTAACATCAAAGAAATACACCTTTAACTCATAGCTCAATTAGTTCTCAGTAGTCGTCTTTCAAGAAAGATATTTAATTCAGCCAAACAGAAATATAACAAATTTGTAAATCATTGCAATGTTTTTTCAGAGTGTTTATATTGACTTGATGCCATCATGTAAAAAAGTAATAAATTTCTTTCTAACATTTGCTCCTGAAGTGCCCAGGCAGCATTGAGATGACGTCTGTTACATGCATCTGTGTCACAGCTCATTATCTGCACATTATCACTTATTCAGAGCATTCAGAACAACTTCACCATGGTCTTTGTCACAAGAAGTTATTCTCTACGAATTGTGATTATGAGACAGATTGGCAGTCGTTCTTCTTTTGAACTTCTTATACCCAGACCAGGCAACAGCTTTCCATCTCACTGAATGGTCACTACTTGGGACATGTCATTTTTAAAATCAGTTATTATAGCTTCTGCTCATACCTTCCTCATTTGTATCATCATTCGTTGAATGGATGACTTTTTTAAAGAAGAATCGCCAATGCTAAGTCCAAGTGCCTCAATGATAACTTGAAGAACGTAAACTGAATCTCTTACACTTAACTGGCATTTAACCAAGGCAGCTATTAATTTAGGAGTAATGATATTATTTTCTTCTGTGCTTTGCAGCAGTTCCTGATTGAATTATTCCAGGTGGGTTTGTTAAATGCTCTTCCTGATGTTCTCCGGAGCTAAAAAATTTGTCGTTGAGTTGTTCAGATAGCATCAACAAATCATAGGCTGCTTCAGTTTGACTACTCACTGGACAAAATATATTTAAATATTTTTTTCTTTATTTATTTTCATTTGTTTTACCCATTCTTCTTTTTCAACTAGTTTTCCAAACACACCAAGCAACGTGGTCTCCCTGGCTCTTTGTGTCACTGTAAGAATATTTTACCCTCCTTTGTTTACATCCCTTTTGAGAGCGTAAGTGTGTGCAATACCATAAACATTATTCAATTCACATTTGAAATTCTCTTCCATTCACTTATAAACATCCAGAGATTTGCTTGTATTTTTTTTGAACTGTCTCCATAATATTTCCCAGAATATAATTCACTCCTGCATAGTGACATTACAGTTTTCACTTCTAGTCAATTTGCCTTCACGAATATTAAAAATAAAACTGATAGCACTCCTGCAAATTGGTTGTTTGCCTCTCCTAATAAAAATATTACAGTTGTTCAGTAGGTATCACACATTTTTCTGTTCTAATAGATGGTTTTAGGATTACGAAGTTCTAGAAAGAATATGACAGTAACAATAACGTGGGCACGTGCCACTACTCTTGTGTAACTTATATGAAGATGAGTCGGTGCAAGTCGGCATGGGATACAGTTCTCAGAATGGCATTAAATTTTATTTATGAGTGTTTTAGGGTAAAATTAAAAAAAAGACCTATGCGTTACAAAATTTTAACTTTGAAAAATAAGGGACACCCTAGTGTTCGTCTCTGAATGCATCCTGTAATTATCTGAATTGCCTGATTAAGTTGCACATCTATCTTATTTGTGTGGGCACTATTGATCCAGGGTGGACAGCATTATTCAGCAACATAGTATGACAGAGCTAAGGCTGTGGATCTTAGAACATGAGCACTGGTTCCCTATGAAGAACTTGAAGCTACTGAAGAATTTTATTTCTAGTTTTGACTTTAGCAGCCACATTTGAGAGATGCTGCTTGAAAGCTAGAGTTCTGTCTAGTGTTATACCAAAATATTTTGGTGTGCTGCAAAATGGCAAGAGTTGGGTTCTGAATTTGACTTCTGGTTTATAGTGCAATTGTCTGTTGCATAAAAGAAAAATTGATATAACAGTTTTCTGAGGATTTAGATAGAGGCACCATTTCTTGAATTATACATTTAAATTTTCCAGATCAGTTGATAAAATTGTTTCTGCTTCAGAAAAGTTGGGGTTCTGGTTCACCAAACGTATGCCATCAGTGTAAATAAATTTTCTTGAAGATGTTTCCAGTAAATTGTGAGTATACAAATTGAATGGGAGAGGTGCCAAATCAGATCCTTGAGGTAAGCCATCATTTAGTATAAATATTCTGCTTCTGTTGTTGTCAGAGTATATCTGAAAGTATCTGTTGATCAACATGTTAATAAGTAGTTCCATAAGTTGTCGACATGGGATAATATTCACAAAATTTCATAAGAAGTCCTTCTCACCAAACAGTGTCATAGGCACCTTACAGTTCCAACAGCCAGCCACACTTACTGATTTATTCTCAAACCCATTTTCAATATGAGAGGTGAGAGTGAAAATGCTGTCATTATAACTTCTCCCTGGCCTAAATCCTGCTTGTTCTATGAGAATGGTATTATTGATCACTTCAGAAATTCTATTGTAGGTCATGCACTCAAGTAGTTTGAATGTGACACTTAGAAGTGCTATTGGTCGATAGTTTACCACTTTTGTATGGTCCTTATTTGGTTTCAATACGGCTAATACTTTTGTTTTCTTCATTAACGGTTGGAGGTTTCGATTTTGTAAGATAATTGAGAAGAAGTTGGTAAGCCATCTTACTGTAGCTATTTCACAATGGGCCAAAAGTTCAGGGTATATACCATCAAATCCAGCAGCTTTTCCCAGTTACATATGTTTGGTTGCATCTTTGGTTTCCTCTTCTCCAAATGGAATGGCGAATTCAGTAGATTTTGGGGCTGCTTTTTTCTTGTTGCATAATTTTAATCTTTTAATCTGACATCTTTTTTGATTTGCTTACCTTTTGTGTTCTTAGAAACTGATACTAGGTGTTTGGCAAAATCATTCAGATTGATGGCAGTTTTTGATTTTTCGATCACAGGGTTTGAGGAGTCAAATTATCTAATGACAGATCATGCTTTTCTGCTAGGGTGGGTGTAATCCTGGGATTCTACTGTACAATGCCAGATATTTCTACGACCCTCGTCTAGTTATTTAAGGAGGTGTGTTGCATTGTCAGAAGTTGGATGTTCCTCACATTTCATTAATAATTATTCACTTTCTGCACTCCAACCAGAGATGTACTTTTTGCGATATCCTCTAGGAATATATCGTCTAGCTACACCTTTAAAGACCTCAACAAGTCTGCTATAATTATTGTTGGTTTGTTTAATCCATTTGATATTGGAGTTCATTTGCTTTGCAAATTCAATCCAATCAGCTTTCTTCCATCTTGGTGTAGGGCACAATCATATAACAGGTATAGACATTCGTTCCTCTAGGATAACAGTCTGTGTTAACTGTGGGAAAAATCCTTAACTACTGACTGACAACTTGACTGAGTGAATTCTGGAGGTGGGTTTTAAAACATAGGTCTGGAGTGTATCCTTGGGACCATCGGGCTGAATGAAAGGTGGGCAGATCTTTAGCATCATAAATTAATTTTAGGTTATCTGTTTCCATCCATCTTTCAAGTACTTTACCATTAAGATCATTCTTTCTACAGCCACAGAAGTAATGTTTGTTGTTGAAGTCACGGAGTACTGCAGTTGGATGTTGCTGAGATGGAAAAGGAGGGTTAGGCTTGTACACGTTTATTATTGTCAGATTTTCAACTTTTGCTGTTGTACAAATGTCATTATCAGAGTTTGTTGCTGACAACTTTAGACTCTAACTTCTGTCAAAAAGAGCAGTTCTATTTGGTAACTGGTACCATCAACATATTGTCAATTTTGAGTTTGTTACTAACAGGGTACCATAATTTTGCGTACATAACATGGAATGGGATATTTAGTATTTCTTATGGTTTACAGGAGGTGCTTTGATAATATTGTAATGATTTCTTATTTTTATAGGTGACCGTATTGAAAAATAAGTCATTTTTAATTTTCTTCACCGTATGACAAATGAAATAAGTAAATATCACAAATCTGCATGTGAATGTATTGAAAAAAAATATACCAAATTTTATACCATTTTGTAGACAGATATTATAGAAATCTTTCTTTTAAATAATAGTGGCTGTAGTATACTCTGTTGTTTCTGAATTAATAAAAAGGCTGTGTTAAAGTTCTGCAAAGTTTAGAGTTCTATATACATTTTTTACTGTTTATGGGAGCATCTTTTTTACTTTGATTTTTGTTTGATTTGTAGAATGACAGATCCGAAATATTGGAGCATTTGCTGTACCATACCTTTAAGGTGCAACCTGGTTCACTTTCTTCAGATGATTTGAGCAGTTTTGCCTCTAAAACAGAGGGATATGTAGTTCAAGATTTGGTTGACTTGGTTGAGAGAGCTGTCTTTGAAAGTTGGAAGAGACTAAGTGAGTAATGTCCCTTAATCATGTTCAGTATGTTGCTATTCTGAGATCAGGTAAAATTGTAACTCATTTTCTGGGATAAATAATTTTAGTTCATTCCATGTTGGATAGGTCAATGTTCTGTTTTTGTATAAATGAAAGACTATATGTTGGGATTAGTGTATGAATAATATTTATAAAGTTTATGTGTATGACATTGAAAAGGAAAGGTAAAACAGTCGTTACTTACCAAAGTTGAAGGAAGGTGCCCTTGCAGCATCAGACCATTGCAAAATTACAAAAGACACAGTATTTTGGACTGTGCACTAACTCAATAAAAGTAGAAATTTTAAGTTTACAAAAATTGCCCACTGTCAACCCAGCAGCATGATTGGTAGTTTTGGAGATGAAAAAAACAGTATCAGTGGAAATATTATTTGTGGGAAAGAAATTAGTCTTAAGATAATAATAACAGAAATATATACTATAGGAAAATTATCAAACAATATGTAAAAGATTAATAAAAAGTTATAAATGAATAAAAACATAAATTTAAATAATATATACCTACTTATAATTAGGGTTCGGATCTCCAAGACCAAAAAAATAGAGAAATGTGCAGGCAAATATGACTTTAAAAACAGGTAAATATGACCTAATAATTAAAAAATATGACCAAACATTTAAATTTACTATACATCAAAATATCATCAAAATTCTGGGATGGTCACCATACTCCACCTCATAAACTACACATTGTGCAAACAAAAAATACACTTGCCACTCTCAAAACATAGTTACACATTTTGTAGACAGATGGCAACTTATTCTCTTCCCCATAAGATTACGACAGGCCTAGCAAGCCGGTTGTCTGACTGTTCAAAATATGTACAAGCCTTTGGAAAGAGGAAGTGTCTGGGCTGACCCAAAAAAGTAGAAAAAGTCTCTAAAAAAGAAGATGTTGATGATGATAATTCAGTGGTCCTCCTATGCCCATATCAATCTTCATAAAACCATTCCCAGCTTCTCTCTTTGCTGCTATTATTTCCTGTTGTTTTGAGTGTTCCTTATTGCCTTACTTTCTCTTAACTCTGTTGTGTTCTCTATCTTCTTGTGAGCCTCTTTAGCTCTTACCTTCCTATTATATTATGCAGTTTCTAAATTTATCTTTATTGTGGAATAAACATTTCTTCCCCCATTCTTATTATCTCCTTGATTTGGCTCAACTGTGCTTGTCCTTTCATCATACTGAAGTATCTCCTGAAATATTTGTTTTTACTGCATGTATTACGATCTACAATTTTGGCCACTTGTTTATTAAATACTTTAATATCTGTTGGAACTTCTTCATGATCACATATTCCTTCAGTGCTTGTTTCCCCACAAGGATACCAACATGGCTTTATTACGTATGTATCGAACATGTTTGATTCCTTGTATTCTGCTGTACCACTTATGTAAAACCTCCTAGCCTTACTCAAGTATTCAAAAATCTTTAGACCCTTGTCTGTTAATCTTATTTCCTTCCCAGTTGTCAGCTTGGAAACTTAATTCACCACCAATAATAATCTTCACTTACCTTCGAACACTGATTATGAATTTAGTTTCTCTCCAAGAATCTTATTTCATCATTTACTCTTCCGTTGTAGTATGCAGCCATAATCCCTATTTTTTTTCTCTATTTGTGTTACAGAAAACTACCCCAAATTTGCAGAGTTATTATATATGAACACAAGATAACTCTTAGCTTTGCTAACCAAAATGAGTGCCTTTCCACCAATTTTTTTTAAACTGCTTAACGTCTCCTAACAGCGAGGTCTTTAGAGACAGGTCCACCAATTTCTGTCTCTGCAGTATAATCCAGAACCATCATGGAGAACTTCTTACTGAGCATGGTGGATGAGCAGTAATGCTCTGGCCTCGCATTCGGTAGGATGCAGGTTCAATTCCCCATCTGACCATCCAGATTTTGGGTTTCCCGATATCATTTCAAGTGAAAACCTGGATGGTTCCTTCAAAAGGTCATGGCAGAATTTCTTTGTCTACTATTCCTTCCTTTATTCAAAACTCTACTCCTATAATTTTCAGTGGTTTGTGTATCTGTATTAAGTTATCACACACTATCACATATATCTGTATACTTATAAAGTTCACTTGTTACAGTCTTATAATGTGATACTTTCAGCACTATTATTCCTACTTGCTACCCCATCTTTTATTGTTTTATCAACTTCAGCCATTTCTTTAGTATCTATCATATTTTTTCCACCCTCATCTTCATTCAGTATGCATTTGGTCATCTATTTCTATCTCCTTATGAGCAGCCTCTGATCTGAATAAGGCATTGTTGTGGTCCTGTCATGTTTGGAAGTGGGCTTCCTTATAGCTTTAGCTAAAAACTCTGAAAATACCCCCTTTCTTCTTTTATTTAGGTGTAGGGGATGCCTAGTGAAACCTGAAACACCTTCTGTCAATGGTATCCATAGGTGCAATTCTCAAGACAGAACTAATGCCTTTTCCAGCTGTACCTGAATATTATTTTTACTTTTTTTTTTTTTTTAGGCTGAGTTTAGGACATGCAGCATCTTCTTACTGAAATGGAGTTCAGATGTGGTTATGAATTCAGGGGAAACTTTGACAGTGCGTACTGTAAAACATTCATTAAAATTGTTTAGTTTTTGGGTACTGGCATGATGCTATAAGTTACTGGTATACACCATTTGCCTGTAACCATTAATTTGATGGTAAGCGAGTTAGTGGTAGGGCTATGTATGAAGTTGCAGAGTGGAGGCATGTGAGTTGATATATCAAGGATGTTGTGGTGCATGATGCATGTCTACTGAAGTGAAAGGTTTCCCCTGTAGTCAGACTGGAGTTGGTGGTGGAAGCCGTCTGAATGCTGCACATTTTACAGTTAGATCCGTTGCATTGAAATGGTCTGGTTGGTGGTTTAGGAGAATTACAAGGTGAGTATTTGTGAACCAAGATATTTTTGTGGATGTGTTGTTTGCTGAAGCATGTGCACAGGGCATGATTTCGTGGAGAAAGGTGTACATTCAACATTGGAAGTTATGCCCATGTCAAAGGATTAAGTTAATGGACATAAGATCAGGAATGAACTGGGTGCTAAAAGTGATGCTGCAGTTAGTTTAAGGATAAGTTTTTAGATAAATTACTACAGATGTCTTAGAGATAGCAGTGGGTGACAGCTTAACTTATCTTCAATTGTTATTTAAATTGAGTCCGGATACTTGCTGCTTGTCAGAGGACAGGAAAATTGCGACACAAGTACCAGTCCATAAAATGGTGTAACAAATAGGGTTGAAAATTACAGCTCAATGAGTTTCACACCAGTGGTAGGTAAATTACTGGAGAGATCTGTGAGAAATGTAAGTGGTTTTGAAGTAAACAATATTGCTTTAGGCAAGGATATTCAGCTAATTTCAGTTAGTAGACTATATGCAAAATATTTCAGATGGAATGGTCATGGAAGGCCAAACTGATAATGTAGCACCAGATGTTTCAAAGGCTTTTGAGAGAGTGATCCATAAAATGGTGTCTAAATGAGGTGAAAACAATTGGAGCAGATGAAAAAAAGGATTTGTTGGGTACAAGACTTCTAAAAAGGTAGAAAAAAAAAGTTAGGGTACGAAATGCAGTATCAAAAGAAGTGGGAGTGAAAATGGGTTTGCCACAAGGTAGCTTATTAGTACCATTCCTTTTCATTATTCTAATGAATGATTGTGTTGGTAGTCTACTATCAGAAGTTGGGTTGTTTGCAGACGATGCTATATAATAGGGTCAAAACAGAAGAATATTGTGAACAGCTCCAGCATGATGTGGACAAGATATCTAGCTTGGTAGGTCAACATGGAATGTAGATAAATGCAATCAAAGGTCAGCTTATTAGTTACAGAGATAAAAAACTAAAGATTGATTTTGATTATAAGGTGGAGAAAGCATTGCTTGTTAAAGAATTGAAATGTAAATACCTTGGCATAACATTTGATAACAAACTCAATTACGCTGGACACATTGGGTGTAGTAGGAAAAGGGTTCAAAACCCTCCAATTGTTGGAGAAGCTGGTGAGGGGATACACCAAAGAAATAAGTGAACTGGGTTACAAAACTTTGGTCAGACCATTGCTTGAATATGGTAGTGTTGTGTGGGACCCACATTTTGCGTATCAAATACAAGAGAGAGAGAAAAAAAGGGGAGGGGGAGTTGTGCAAATAAGGGTTGCTTGATTTGTCTCTGGAAATTACTGCAGAATACAATTAGTAACTGATATGATAAAGGAGCTGAAATGGATTCATCAGATGACAGGAGTGTGGAGAGAGTCATGGGAATGTAAAAGGCATATATTGGAGATGAGGCTTGGATTATGAAAGGTGCATGGGAGGGAAAAGATGACCAGGGCCGCTGGCACTCAATTTCAGGCAAAAGTTTTTGGGAAGATTTTCTTTCGTAAGTGAGGGGGTTACGGATTGGAATAATTTGTGTTGAGAAATGGTGAATTTATTTACCAAAAACACTGAAAGAATTAAAGTTGAAATTAGTAGAGGCCAAAAGTATGTTGGAAAAGGAAAGGGGAAAAATGGGTATGCAGTGAAATTACCACCAGAACAAGTGCTCCATCACAGTTAAATTTATAAAAATAATTAAAAAGAGGTATGGTGTTGGAGTAACTGTGTGAAGAATGGGTTGTATCTTGAGAGATTTGGTTTTGTGTTGAATTTTTTTTTGGAGGGGTAGCTGTTGGAAATGAGACCTTGGGTCAGGTTTTGGGTGGTGTAACTGGAGAAAGATTCATCATTGAAACAGGTGCATCTGCCATCAATTGCCTTGCTGTAAGGAAGTGAATGTTTGGTGTGGGAGGGATGGAACCTGTTAAAGTGAAGATATTGTTCTAGATTCGTAGATACGATGTGAAGAGAACTATAAAGGTACCCATTCTGCAAGGTAATTTAAACATCTAGAAAGGCAACTTGTGTGTGGGAGTAAGTTCAGGTAAAGTTGATGGAGAGGTTTGATAGTAACATAGAACAATTTCTGGAAATTTAACCCCCCGACAGCCTGCCAAACACACCCTTCCTCATTTCCGTGGCACACCTTATTCTGTCGAAAAACTTCTCCTTCAATTCTCAAATTTACCACCAAGTATACAGCAGTGCCATGGGTACTTATATGGCCCCATCCTGCAAAAACTTATTCCTGGGCTTTCTGGAACAACAATTCCTAAACAAATTCTCAGTCAGATTTCTTGCGTGTTTCAGATGTATAGATTGTATTTTTATGATATGGGCTCAATAAAAATCAGCTACTATACATTCTCCACTCCTTAAACAATAATCATTCCATAAACTTCACACGGACTTACTCCCACACTCGTGACACTTTTCTTGATGTCGACATTTCCTTACAGAAGGAGGATCTTTATATCTCTCTTCACATCAACCTACACATCTACAACAATACCTTCTCTTCAACAGCTGCCATCCTTCCCATACCAAACATGAGGAGGTGGCGAACAAAACGTAATAATTACACAAATTCAAATTTTACAGGAAGAGCAAAAAACTAAAAGACGCGCTTGCAGGGGAATTTTGGGGTGATTTTTTATTTACTCATATTGCATTTTGATCGCTATTTTACATTATGTTAAATCGAAATTACTCTCTTTAATAAAACGGAAAATATTCAAATTTAAAAAATTCAGTTATGCCGTTTTGTTTGCCACTGATGAAATTATTAGGTTTAGATTGCCACTAGAATGAAATTAAGCCATTTTGATTGCTAATGCTAAGTTTTTTTTGTGAGTTAGGTTAGGTTAATTAAAGCACAATTGGTTTAGAAAACCTTAATTGCAGCTAGTCTAATAACATTTCAACGTATTAATCATTAAAAATTAAGACTCATCTGAAAAAGTTACTTCTTTGTTAAATAAAAAAATCATCAAAGCTGGCATTATAGATTGAACTCAATGTCCATTTCATTACAATCACAACCTTCATCATGTCCATCTTCCTTACATTTATTCTTCATTATCTTCCCTCTGACTCCCATTGCTTTCCTGGGGGTTTCCTAAAATGTTTTTGTTCTTCACACTTTTCCCAGTTTCTTCCGAAATACATTTGTAACAATAGCAGAACATCATTTGCTTTTTGTTCCTGTAACTTATTTTTCATTTCCAGTTTTCTTACTGGTCCCTGTTCAATCTCGTCTTTGTAATATTTTGAGGTTCTTAAACCACCTGAGACAATCTTTGTCACCTTCGTTACTGTCAACTTTTGTACCCTTCTTTTTAGTTTTTTTCTCCTTTGACTCTTCGACTATTGTCTACTTTTCTACTTTTATACGCTTGAGCTCTCTTATTCCTGTCAAAGTGTTGTATACGTCACTCAGTTTGTTATATTGTTAAAAAGTGAGATTATAAAATAAATCTCATAAAACTTACTTCTTTTTCTTCAATCCCGAAATCATAGTTTCAGAAGACATTTTATCTTTTATAAACAACAATAACTGAGTACTATACTAATCTTATTAAGTTTTCTTCAACTAAACGTAAAGCCTAGTGTTGTCTCATTAAAAACGACATTGAAAATGTAACAAAAAAAAATAATGCATGTCATTTATTTCGTTTTGATTGGCATTGGATGAATTTGTATGAAAATTATTCCGTTTTGATTGAAATCGGTCTCATGTCTTCAAAATTGTTGAAAGTTTAGTGTAGTTATGCCGTTTGGATCGAAATCACAATCTTTGGGCTCACTTTTAGAACAGTTTTATGCCGTTTTGTTTGAAAATGAGTTTAGATTCAGATTCAGTGGACCAAAAACTACCAGATTTAAAAAAAAAAAAAGTGTTTCGACCAGAAGTGTAGTTATTACATTTCGTTCACAACCTCCTCACATTCCCTTCTGTACAGCATGGCAATGTGTGGCAGTGTCCCAAGGTTTCATTTCCCCCACCACTCCCTCACCCTTTTTTTTTTTGCTGTCGTCAGTCTTTCGATTGGTTTGATACAATCGTCCATTCCTTCCTATCTTGCGCTAACCTTTTCATCTCAACATACCCCTTACAATCCACATCCTCAATTATCTGCTTCATATATTCTTATCATTGTCTTCCTCTGCAGTTCTTACCTTCAACTGTTCCTTCCACTAATAAGTTAACCACTCCTGCATTTCTCAAAATATGACCTAGCATCCTGTCTCTTTTTTCTGTAAGAGCCTTCCTAACACTTCTTTCCTCACCCATCATTTTTTAAAACTCATTTGTTTCATACTTCATCCGTCCACTTAATTTTCAGCAACCTTCTATAGCACTACATGTCAAATGCTTCAATTTTCCTTCTTTCTGGTTTTCCATGCTTCACAACCATAAAGTGCTGCATTCCACACGTAGTTTTGAAAACTTCTTTCCAAGTCCTATATCAGTATTTGAAACTAAAAGTTTTTCATGAAGGCTCTTTTTGCTAGTGCTATTCTGCTTTTAACATTATTCCTACTTCAGCCATCGATTGTAATTTTACTACCCAAGTAACAGAATTCACTAACTTCTGCTATCCTCTTCCCTATCTGGAACAAAAACAAATCTCTCATGTTACAACCCACTCTCACACAACTACTCCAGTGCTGTACCTCTTGAAACTATCTGGAATCCAGCTTTATAACTCAGCTCTTCAATGTCTTGAGTCCATTAACTTGATACTTCATCACAGGCATGACTTCATGCATTCCTTCCTCATAATTTGTACCTTTCTCCAAAAAATCATGTCCATTGTCCCATCCACATGCTTCAGCGAACCACTCCTCCTCAAGAACATCTTTGTTCATAATCACTCACCTTGTATTTTTCACAACCCACCACAGATATCATTCCCATACAACTGACCCCACTGCAAAACATGTAGCATGTACTTTGCTACCATCAACTACTCCAATCCAAGTTCAGGGGAAACATTTTCCATCATTGGACTTACCATTTGCACCACAATACCTCATCTATTAAATTGTATGTCTCCACTACACAAGTTCATTTATAGACCTTACCACTAACCCAGTCAGAATTAGAACGAATGGCCACAAGTAAACAGTGTATACTAGCAAGTTGTCACATGCCAGTACCCAAAAATTGAACAGTTTCAACATTTTACTGTGAGGGTTGTCAGAGTTATGCCTGAAACCACAACCTCTTCTGAACTTAAATGGGAACTATCTTACAAACATATCCTTTACACCAGGAATCCTTCTGGCATATATCTCCAACAAGATCCTCCCCCCCCCCCAGATTGAGCACTTATTATTACTATTTGCTTACATTTTATAGGTCAGATATTTAATATATCTACTAAAATTTTTATAATTATTAATGATTTTTATATCTCCTCACAATAATTACTTTGGTAATGTTCCCTCACTTCCAATGATAGTATGTATCCATAATTATGCATAAGTGCTGTTTTGCCTCTCTCCACCACCACACCTGACATCCCATTCACCAAGTTGGTGATGATGTGACCACATCTGACACTGACAAGTTTCTCCAATGTTGCCACCTTGGCGATTTTGTCGCTAGATTTAGTGACTTTTGAAGTTCGATAGCGATATTCTTAGATATGTTATCGCTAAAAAAATATTTGGTGACTTTCAGTGATATTATACCTTGCAGAGTATCAAAAAACATACTGGCCACACAGTACAGTCATAACTAGAATAAAGCATTGTCAGGGATTACAGATCAAATAATTACAGTAAAAAACTTTGACCACAGATATAACACTTTAATCTTTATGTCTTTAGCTGTGCCTGCCTTGAGTTTGTGAAATATTTGCAAGAATTAACGATACAAAGAAACATTGTGAAACAAAACAACACAAAGGCAAATGTGAAATAATTTCCAAAAACAGACGGATTCAATTCTCGCCAGCATTTAAAGATATTATGAACTCCGTTAAAGTTAAAGTTAAAGGTACGTTGTCCCTGTTTATTGCAGAACACACATCCATAACGCACATTGTCCACTTGTCTGAAGCTCTGAAGAAATGTATTACTGATCGAAGTTTGTAATGAATATGAAAATGCACAGAACGAAATACACTGAGGTAATTAAATCAAAATTGTTGGGCATAGTCACTAGATATTTTAGCTGCACGCAAATTACAGTTATAACTGCATTTCTAGAATTGGAACCATTGAAGAGCGCTTATGTTCGTGGAATTGCTACTGCGTTGGAAAACTGTTTACAATATCGTGGTTTTTTATTGAAGGACTTGATTGGAATTGGGGTAGATAATGTCTATATCATGACAGATAAATAATGGTGCACATAATATATTGAAAACGGAATAGGGCTTATCCAATTTAACTCTTGTTAGATGTGTTTGCCACTCACTGCAATTAGCAGTGTCACATGCTTCTGAGCAAACATTACCATCAAATATAGAATTTCTCATCAGAGAAACCTATAAAAGTTCTCACATTCGCCAAAACGTTGTGATGAGTACAGAGGAATATTTGAAGCGATAGATTGTGGTGAAAAACCATTGACAATATTGAATTCTTGTGACACTCGTTGGCTGTCGGTTGAAGAAACAGTGACCATGATTTTGTCACAATGGGAAGAATTAAAATTGCATTTTCTAATGAAAAGATATAATTGCTATACTGCCGATTTACTTCATTCTATGTACGCAGATGAGACTAATCGTCTTTATGTGTATTTTTGAAAGAGCATCCTGAATGATGTACATATTGGAGTGAAGAGCTTTGAAAGTGAAGATTAAAATCCTGTTGCCTTGCTTAACACCTTGATGACGTTATTTCGTTCTATTTTTAATAAGGTATTAATTCCTTCAGTGGCAACAACTGACAATGATTATTTGTCCATTGAATCCGGCACCCTATTTAGGATATCCTTTTGAATCTCAAGTTACCCACTGATGTCACAAATACAATCAGAAAACGTTGTACTGACTTCACTATCAAATTAGCAAAAAAGATTCAGCAAAGACTTCCGTCCAGCTACATTATTTTGGAGAAAATGTGTCTTTTGGGTGTAGAAAATACTCTTCGCCAGCTCAAAGAACTCAGATTTGATGACGAAAAAATTGACAAACTCCTTCAGCAATGGCATGTTATTAATTACGTTCAATGGAACGCAACAAAAAATGTCATTGAATTCTGGGCTGGAGTTCGAAAATACAAGAATGCTGCTGGAATAAATACCTTTCTGGAGTTTTCTGATTTAGCCATATCCTCTTTATCACTTCCTCATTCGAATGCCGATGTAGAAAGGATTTTCAGTGTAACGAACATTGTTAAAAACACATTGAGAAATAGGATGGTTGTAAATACTCTTAATAGCATTCTTTTTATGTGGAATCAGTTAAAAACTGTGAAAGAAACTGCTACAGTTACGAGCTTCCGGCTGATGTGAATGCTGCAATTGGTAAAGATGCTTAATACTCTTTTAAATCTAAGACTGAAGATTCATCTCACCCTTCCACATCTGCAAGTTCTGCAACTCCAACGATAGACCAAGAGGATGAAGAAGAAATACTGATTGAAGAATTTGATGTTGATTTTTAATAAAATATTATGTTGAATTTAATTAAAATACTAATTATTAAAATAGTTTTATATTACTTACCTTAAGATTTTCCTCTATTTTATTTAGCGATTTCTAGTGACTCTTTTAGTTATAAATATCCCGTAATCTAGTGAGTTTTGAGACCAAGTCTAGTGACTTTTGTTTTCGTAAGGTGGCAACACTGAGTTTCTCGTATACTTGCAAAAATAAGGCTCAACACCGAAATATTCCATTACATGTGTTCTGCCGCTCCCTTCATTGCCAGTATCATTTTGCCACCACAGGAGGAAACAGTTTCCAGCAGGATGAAATTGAGTCCAACTTACAACAATTTATACCTTCATCTTCTCTGGATCCACCCAAATTCCCACAAAACCATCAACTTATTCTGTTCCAGGGGTCCTCACCTCCACTCTGTCCTCACCCTCATTTCTGAACTCCATTCCACACTCCAAGAATCTCAACAACATGGAAACTTGAGGCATGAGAGAACTGTCCAGAAACCGTAACATTATCATTCTCTCTGCTGATGAGGGCTCAACCACAATAGTCATGGACAGCAATGACTATCAGACTGAGGTCATGAGGCAGCTGTCTGACACAAACACCTACCTTCCAAACACTACAGATCCCACCATCTTCATATGCCAAGAAATAAAAATGTTCTTGGAACTGCAGGGCCCCACAAAGCCTCTCTTCGCAGTCTATCTCCCTCCTAACTCCCCAGAATCCCCATACACCCACCCTGTACCTTCTTCCCAAGATCCACAAGGTTAGAAATCCAGTGCGACCTATAGTTGTAACATACAGGTCACCCACTGAACAGATTTTAGCCTTGGAGGATCAATATATCCAACCCTTTGTACAGAGTCTACCCTCTTTTGTAAAAGATACTCTACACTTCCTTAAAAATCTATCCACGGTTCACACATCTCGAACCCCAGACTCCATTGTCTCAATCGATGTAACACAGTCAGGGCCTCAGTGCCCTGGAACATTTCCTAGATCTGTAACCTCCACACAGCCATCCAAATACATACTTCCTTTCATCCTTAGCTCACCCAAGTCTCCAAAACTTTTTCACCTTCAATTCCAAAATATATCACCAGATCCGCAGCGCTGCTATGGGCACCCACATGTCTCCGTTCTGCGCCAACCTGTTCCTCTGTCATCTGGAGGAATGTTTCCTGAACCACATCCCCTCTAAACCCACTGTGTGATTTAGACACATAGATAATATATTTATGATCTGGACCCAATAATGAAAATCAACTCCTAGAATTTCTCGATTCCCTTAACAATATCCATTTCATTAATGTCACCTGGACCTACTCCCGCACACACATCACTTTGTGGCTATCATGATCTGGTAGGGTGCCCTTCACTCCTCTGTCCACATAAAACTCACTATCTACATTTTGACAGTTACCACCCATTCTATACCAAACGTTCCTTCCCTTACAGTCTTGTTATCCATGGCAGACAAATCTTTCTTGATGCTGAATCCCTCTCCCATTACTCCCAGAACCTATCCCAGGCCTTATTTCATGCTCTTACTCAGCAGATCTTGTACATAAACAAATCTCCCATGCAATCACCCACCCTCCACACAACCACTCCCACCTGACACCTCTAAAATCCAGCCATTGCCCTGCTTTTGTCACCCAGTTCTGTCCTGGCCTCCAATCCGTTGATTGAACCTTAAAACAGTGGCAGGACTTCCTTTGCTTCTTTCCAGAAATGCACACTGCACACTCTTTTACCAAAAATTTTGCCAACTGTCCCCCATGCATGTTTCAGCAGACCACCTAACCTCAAAAACATCTTGGTTCACAAATACCATCCATCAAACTGTCCAGAAACACCATATGGATCTTTTCCATGCAATAGACCTCACTGCAAAACTTGCAACATGCATCCTCCCACTACAAAATATTGTAACCCAACTACAGGGAAAACCTTACCCATCACTGGACATGCCACATGCTTCACAACACATATTGTATACCAGCTAACTTGCCACCACTGCATAAATTCCTATATACACTACACAGCAACTCTCAGTCAGAATGAATGGCCACAGAAAAACAGTCCACACCTGCAACTTATACCTCCCACTGCCAGAACATGCCAATTACCACAATTCTAACAATCTCAATGAATGTTTCAGTGTTAGTGCTATCACAGTTTTCCCAAAACCACCGCCACTTCAGAACTTCAGAGATGAGAACTTGCATACCAAAATATCCTGGATACCAGACACCAGTCAACCACCGATAAAATTCCGCCTTTTGACCGATCACTCATTATTAATAGTATTATCATATAAATAGTTACAAATTTCTTCCAGATTTATTTAGTATTCGTTTTAAAACTCTGTACCCATTTGTGATATTATTAATTTTATTACCACCAGCGATATATATATATTTATCCCGACATATTGATAATTCACTCAGTCACATGATAAACTTCAGCATATTCACACCTCCTGAACCACATAACTCATTTCCTATAACGTGAATAAGGTGAAAACCGAAATATATTATGTGTTTTTTTTTCATCATATTAATTTTTAACTCATTGCAGCCTTAAGCTTTGGTGAGCGATGAGTTATATTTATATTGCCTAAAAGCCGTTTCCATTTTCCATAGTTTCATTACATGTGTTCATCACTCCCAGCTGCCATCATCTATGTGGGTTGGGTTTTATTTCTCTATCCTGCCTTAGGTTCATTGCATTAAGGCATTTGCCTGCCCATCTATTAGTATAATAGGCTAGATGTAGCAGCGTGACGTCATGTCACAGCATGACATCAATCTATGACATTGCGCTATGACGTCACGCTTTACGATATTATTCGTTGGAATACTGATTATTTAATAACATTTCCAAGCATCAGTGAATAAATTAACTCACAGAACACTGAAATAAAAGTATGTATTGCTTTAAAATCATTAGATGCTTATATTTACATAATATTCTTTTGATATATAGAAGTATTCCTTAAATTTTTTGTCCATAGATATGTAAGATAAAAGCTTTGTATTTCGAGCATCAGAGTTGCGAAAAGTTTGGTTAGAGTATTACTTAGCATGGATCAGAATTACAAGTGGCATTTGACGTTACTGTGTCCTATTATTGAAATAATTTGTGTTTAAATTGGCATATTAATTATGAGTTTTTTTTTACTGAAAATTATTACAAGGTTTGAATGAAAGAAGTTGCAAATTGATTGCGATATATGCGGCCTAAACTACTATTAAATATTACAAGGCATAGCGTAAGTTGTTAAGGTTTATTTTTAGCACTGGGGTCATTATTTTAGCCGATGTAAGCTTTCTCTGCCGTTAAAATATCGATCTTCATCATAGGTATTAAAAAGAAACGTGTCAGTACCTGTGAAGATTTGGCATCAAGTTTACATCACGATGCATGATGACACTGACATGCAATACAGGGAATGTATTAATACACCCATGATTGAAGCTTTGCTATTCTATTAGCAATATTAGCGGATATTGTAGTTAGGTTGAAATGCATCCAGGAACAAGTTGACAACTGAAGCTTTTTGCTACAGCACAAGGGACGATAAATTACAATGAGCTTTATTTTATAACAATTCTGTTTAGTTAAGCAACTACAGAGAAATACCCACTTTATTTAATAACATTTCTAAGCATCTGCAAATAAATTAACTGACAGAACACTGAAATAAAAGTATGTATTGTGTTTAAATCAACATATTTATTAGTTGCTTAGATTTATTTAATATTATTTTATGTAGAAGTATTCGTTAAAATCACATATATGTAAGTTAAAAGCTTTAATTTTCGCAATGTTAGCGGCAGTTTTGATAGATTGTTATTAGAATTGGCACTTGAAGTTACAGCAGAGGGCATGCGTATTTTTTTAGTAATTTAATTTTTTTCTGTTACTTAAATCATTACTCCATTCTAACAAAAGTGTTGCTAACATTTTGCAGTTGCAGAGTGTCTCACATTTCGGAATTCTTAGTTTAATTCGTGGCAACTTTTCTGAAAAACGAGGGTGCAAATGTGAAGAAGATGCCATTATAACGAAGCAATTGATACAAATTTCAACAGGGCAGTACCAGTTTCCAGCCGGTGGAGAATATCATCTTCCACCCATTAAAACTAATATTACGTTGGAATGACGTAAATTGTTATGATTTATTTTTAATTTACTTTGGTTTTACTGATGCCTTATTTCAGACACATGTAACTGTGTCAGATATTCAAAGATGTTAGTATAATTCTGAATAACGAATATAAAAAAAAGAAGATTGAAGAACCCTTATAGATTTTTGATTTAGTTTATTTCACGATGCAATGTTACCACTAAAATGCGACATAGTACATGTATTAATATGCGTGTGATTGAAGTATTATTTCTCTGGCGACAAGTTTTTTTACGTGTTTAGGTTGAAATACAACCTGGACCAGGTTAGCAATGAAAACTTTTTGTTACAGGGCAAGGCACTAGGAATTGCAGTGAGCTTTATTTTATAACAAGTATTTAAGTAATTGCTAAGAAATGTAATGCTACAACGGCATATTAGTAATCAGTCAGTCTTTTTTTTTTTTTTACTGAAATCATTACCTGGTTTGAATGAAAGAAGTTTCAAATTGATCACGATCTTTACGGCCTAAACCACAATTAAAACTAATATTACGTGGCATAACGGAGCTGTTAAGATTTATTTTTAGCATCGTTGATTTTCACTGGGGTCATTATTTCAGCAGGATGTAAGCTGAGTCAGCTGTTAAAATATCGATCTTCGTCATAGACAAGAAACTGTGAAGATTTTAGATCAAGTTTGTTTTGCAATGCATGATGACACTGACATGCGACACAGGGAATATATTAATTTGCGTGTGATTGAAGCTTTGATTTTCTAGTGGTGATATGGGTGGAGAATGTGGTTAGACTGAAACGCAACCTGGACCAAGTTTACAACTGAAACTTTTTGCTACATAACTGAGCAGGAGAAATTACAGCACACTGAGTTTTATTTTGTAACAATTCTATTTAGGTAAGCAACTAAAAAGAAATTAATTGCCAGAACACACCATTAAACCCGTCATTTTTTACGGGCTTTGTGGCTAGCTATATACAGTATATAAAACAGGGTGACACTTATTGGTACTGGGTTTAGGTGTTGCATGGGAAGAAAATGTATTGAATGCTATTGTGGCAGAGGATGGAAGAAAATTTTGAAAATAACACATCCTGGACTGGAGTTGTGTGGTACAGAGACATTTGATTGAAAATCAGTAATGGACTAGGTTTACATTTTAAAATTTAGGTATTCAAGAAAATTTAAGAATTTACAAAGTTCCTAGTTTTGTAATTCTGGTAGAGTGGTAGAAGATAGAATCAAGTCTGGAAAGATGGCTGAGATTGGTAGGAATGTTGTTTGCAAAGGAGAATGTTTTGGTACAGTGGGATTGTGCGTTAAGAGTGAATTCCAGAAAGCCTTGAAAGTTCCATAGAGAATGGTTCAGAGACTGTAGTGACCAATTAAGATTAGAAAATGGCGAAAATTTATGGAGACTAGTTTAGACATTATTGAGTTCTGCATGATTGTCATTCAAAGAAAGTACTGATACTGACGGAAGATATGTATGGTGTTAAGAGCCAAGAACCAGGATGAACTTAGCTACTGAAGTAGAAATAACTTCAAAACGGATTCTGGATTTGAGGGAAGGTTAGAAGACAGGTTCTCTATTGAATAGTTCTGTTTTGAAGAAAAGTTGAGGAGGCCGAAAGATGGGGGTGACTTATTTAATTGTCTAGTATTTCAGTCCCACACATCTTTATCCTAGTCTCAAACCTGTTCTCACTGAGAAACATAACCCTCTGACCTCTACTTTCTTCTCTCAAAAAAATTGAATTTGACCACCCACTCTTGTCTATGACTCGTCATTCTCTCTTTATTTCTAGCAACTGTGCTGCCAAGCAGTTGGGTGATATTGGACCTAGTTTTTATGAATTTAAACCACCTTTCCCACTTGATCCACTGTCAGTTGTCCAGAACCATTTTCTTCCACTCTTTCATGATTTTCTAATCTACATTCTTGCTTCTGGCCTCACATTCGGGAGGACGGCGGTTCGAATCCCTGTCCGGGCATCCAGATTTGGGTTTTCCATGGTTTCCCAAATCACTCCAGGCAAATGGGGGGATGCTTCCTTCAAAAGGCCATGGCCAAATTCCTTCCCATTTCTTGCCACCATCATTTCCCGTCTCTAAAGACCTCGCTGTTAGACAGACGTTAAGCAGATAAAAAAAAATCCATTCTTGCCTCAGATAGCTGGCACAAAACACTACCATACACTACTTTCTTCCTTAATCTGAGGTAAGTAATGGGTTTTTTCTTTATATTTCTTAAGGTTTTTTAATTATTTCATGGTTAGATCTATGATAGAAAATAAGTACTACCAACACACTGCATCCTTCCATCATCTGAAGTAAGTGAGTTTATCTCTATTTTTACTAAGATATTTAAATTATTTCATGGTTAAATTTATGATAGAAATGAATAGCACCACTTTAATGGAAAAAATGTTATGTTAAAAATGGTTACAGACAGTATACCCAACAATTATTAAAGATAAAGGCAGGTGAGCTTGTGGTGACACAGTAATATCTCAGTACAAGATGCAGAAAAGTTATCATAGCGGACTTGCAACCATTAGGCTTAGCATGTTCTTGATTTATCCGGGATTAGAGTAAAGCATTCTTATAGTACGAGTAAATCAAAGAAGTATTTTCAGTGAGATTAATTGTTTAATAAGCCTTAGGTTTGGGGGAGCATTGTTAGGTGTGGCTGTGTTATGGTAAAGGATGGTTAGGTAATTGTTGCAAGTAGTATGAGTATGGAAGGCAGCTAATGAATGTTAAGTTGCTGTACCATGGCATCTGTTAGAATAAAAGCAAGTCTGCACTGTTTGTTAGTATAAAGTTGTGAAGGAAATGTTTAGTAGTAATTCGGACTAAAGTTTCTATAAGAACTGAGGATGTGTCAGAATTAGATATCTGAAGTGGTGGTTGGCATTGTGTTGACCAGATCGGAGTATGGTGAGAGTCTGTAATTATCAGAAATGAAGTCTTGGCATTGCCTTATCTAAGATCAGATTTGCTAATTTAAATGTCGGTGGTGATGCAAAAGTTGTAAATGGTCAGTTAATAAAACCAAGAGTGAATTTTAAGATGATACATGTAATTATTCAGTAGTATAGAAGATCCTGGAATGTGAACCATGCATTAAGTGCTGACCTGAAGTCTATTGATTGTTTCATGATATGGCACAAACAGCAGTTATCCATCCCACATAAGTGTCCCGTGAAAAGGAGTGATGAACACACACACACAATACAAGCATATACTACAGTATTTCGGTAATAAACCTTCTTCATATGAACTGGTGAGATGTATGGTGAGGGAATCAGATATGTACATACTGAATCTCACCATGTAATTCATGTGGTGAGTCTCGGTGTATAAATATGTGATACCATCAAATTTATTTCTAGTTGAAGAATTATTGATTTGTTCACAGAGTTGTAGTATTACAATAGTATTAGCTTCTTACAATTACAGATTGTTTCTTAAAAAAAAAAAAAAAGAAAATATACCTGCAGTAACGAATGTTCTCTGGTAACTATGTTCTGTAGTCACTCTCCCACGTTTTAGAATATACAGCAGTTTCAGAAACTTGTATGTATTAGATATGCTAAAAAGTGTCTAATGTGGAATTCCTAATTGATTATTTAATGTTTTAGCATTTCAGTTTAAAATGATGTTCAGATATTGAAAATTTTCTTTCTTTTATATGTATGAATAGGTGACTTGTTCTGGAAGAAGGAAGGGTGATTGTTGAAGAATATATTTCTTTTACAGGGACTGATGGAAATAAGATGCTTGCTGTTGAAGTTTCTGATATGGTCAAAGCTATGGAACAAAGTATACCCATATCACTAAGAGGCCTAAATCTTTATGATAATTCCTCCCAGTCATGGGAAGATGTTGGAGGACTTACAAAAGTTAAAGAATTATTAACTGAGTATTTGCAGTGGCCATCAAAGGTATTATAAGAACTGCTTTACGTATTGGAATTAAAAGATATTCTCCAGTTTCCTCTTATTTTTCTTTTGTACTATTATGTGTAAAACTTGAATTTTAATCGATATGGATAATTTGTATAGTTAAAATAAGATATTGCAGTATGCTTCCTTATTTCTGTAATAATCTGTTTACTTTTCTGTTACCCCTTTTTCACTGGTTCATAGCTGAGAGCAGGTAGAGGCAATCAAGAATTTTTTTACATATAGTGAACTTGAATGATCCATTGCGGTTAATAATAATAATTGCTGTGATAAGGGCAAAGTATAAAAAATCCTTTGTTAGATTGAAGTACATTTGGAGTCTTTTGAACAAAGTTGATGATTTAATAACCTAATATTACTAATATTTAATTAAAATTGCAGTGGAGCACACACTTCAGTGGCAGTTTTTTACATTCCCATCTTCCCCCCCTTTCCTGCGCCCACCTACATATGCCCTCTACAAATTTCAACTTTAAATTCCTTCAATATTCTTGATAAATTATTCATCATTTCCAATCCCTGACACCCTTACCTAAAAAAAGAGAATGTTCCCACACTCTTGTGCCTGAAATCGAGTGCCAGCTTGTGGTCGTGGTCATCTTTATGCTTCTATGCATTACTTTTAATTCTTACACCAATATCTTTCCATGCCTCATCATCAGTATACGCCCCACACACTCCCATGACACTCTTTACCCTCATCCTGTCTTCCAATGAATCCCATTACAGCTCCTTTATAATATCTGTTAATGATTACATTCTGCAATAATTTCCAGAAAGAAATCTAGCATCCCTGTATTTGATACTCAAAATTTGTGTCCCATACTACACCATAATATTCAAGCAATGGTTTGACAAAAGTTTTGTAACCCAATTCCCTTACCCCTCTTTTACATCCCCTCATCAATCTCTCCAACAAGTGCAGGATTATTAAACATTTTCCTATTACCTGTCAAATGTGTCCTGCCCACTTAAGCTTGTTATCAAATGTAATCTCAAGATATTTATATTTCAAGTATTCAATAAGAAATTCTATCCACACCTTACAATCATAATCAACCTTTAGTTTTATATTTTTAGCTGATTCTTCTTTCCATTGATCTTCATATCATGTTTACCAACCCAACCAGATATCCTGTCTAGATCACCCTGCAGCTGTTTACAGTCCTCTACCGTTTTGATCCTTTTGTATAGCAATTATTTCATCTGCAAACAATCTAATTTCTGGTAGTAAACAATCAACACAATTATTCATTAGAATAATGAATAGCAATGGTCCAATACGCTAATCTGTGGCACTTCCATTTTTACTTCCACTTCCCTTGATACGGCATTTCCTACCCTAACTTTCTGTTTTCTACCATTTAAGAATTCTTCTAACCACCCAGGGCTGGACTCAGGATTTTGGTTTGGGAGGGGCTTGAGCAGACTTTGGTTTGGGGGGGGGGGGGCTTGGCTTGAGTGGATTTTGGCTTTGGGGCAAGAGCTTGAGTGGGGCAAAAGGTAGTAGATACCTTTGGGGGGGCTTGAGCCACCTAGCCCCCCTCCCCCTTGGATCCGCCCCTGTAACCATCAAATCACTTTCTCATCCACCCCAATAGTTTTTACCTTATTTACTACCATTTTATGGCACACTCTGTCAAAAGCCTTTGAAAGATCTAGTGCTACATTATCAATTTGGCTCCCCTTGTCCATGTCATTCAAAATATTTTTCATATATCCCACCATCTGAGAGTTGCGTGAATATCCTTAAATAAAGCCATGTTGCCTATTTTAAAACCACTTACACTCCTCTCATATATTTCTGATGTGTGTGGCGAGACAGTAGAAAACAACGTATATTATATGTAAAGTTTAAAATCGTAATGAAGCATTGTCGAGCACAGAGATGCGTGGAGCGAAAAGTAGTTGTTGGAGGGAGTCAGCTACAAGCCGCCGAAGAGTTCGGTCAGGAGTAGGCCACTACCGTAGTTAGCATTAAGTTGGCTGCCGAGCCTTGGATTTAAGTTTGGTTGTGCGCCCTGTATTAAGTTGGCTACTGCGCCTTGCACTACGGTATAGCAGATGTAAATTTTGAGTTAGTCTGCAATGGGCCACCAAAGTAGATGGAAGCAAATTGGCTGCATGCCCTTGTATAAAGTTTGGCTGCGTGCCATGAATTATTGTTGGTGCAGACGGAACAGTAAGTAAATTTTATTTGTAAGTCATTAAATGAAAGTGCTTCGTGGTGATTAACGAGTTGATAGGAATTGTGACACAGTTTATAGACTAAGGAAATGAAAGTGTGGTTCAGAACCTGCAGTTTGAAGAGAAGAAGTGCCGTATTGTTTTATCCGCGGTCAAAATGAATAAGTAGATTTATTGGCGATGGTGGGAATGTACTTATAAATGGGTGAATAGATCTGAAGTGAATTTAAAGGCGACTGTTTGAATTAGTAGAATTAGCACCTGCAATCAAGAAACAATCAAACACAGTTAATAGCCCACCAAACTCATTATTGCCTGTTCGGCCGCCAACACATGTGCTGCGGTGGGCAAGCTCATTAAATCGTTACATGTGGTTGCATATCAATCTCACCATTAATTTACCTATCACTGATGTCAAGCTGATTGGCCTATAATTTGTGACTATTTCGCACCCCTCTTTTATGTACCGGCACTATCATACTTTTCCAGTCGTCTGGTAAGCAGCAAGTATCCAGACTCCATTTAAATTATGTTTCAAGATATGGTACAATGTCACATCGTGCTATCTTTAAGATATCTGTAGTATTATTATTTACACCAGCTCCTTTATGTTTTTTTCAGCTTTCTTATTTCCTTCATGATATTGTCAAGATGATTTTTTTTTTTTTTTTGTCTGCTCCTTTTTAATTGTGTTGTTAAGCCTGTTATCCAGTTTGGACTCTCCTGTTACTGATTCATTGTCCCTAGTGCTCTCACTAAACCAGTTACTTAAAATCTCTGCTTTTTTTCAAATCCTCAGTAACTTCTTCTCCATCCTTCTCTACAAGCGCCTCAACATCCTCTGTTCCCCTCAGTTTTCTAACATAGCCATCAAAATTTCTAGATGCATCAGTACTCTTCATAAACCGTCTTTAGCCATCTTCTTAGCTACTAGCTAAAATCACGGCTTTGTGGTGGCTCGTGATGTTTTGTTATAATAAATATTATATAAAATCAAAGAAATTACTATCATTAAAATCTGTGATTTTAATTTTTGTTGAAAAAAAATATGCACATTTATAATAAGACACAATCTTTAAATATTTAAAATATCAATTTTTTTAATTTGGTTTTAGTCAGATACAAAAAATTTTATTCGAGGTTCTTCCTGTTTTCTACATTTTAACATACTCAAATTTTTAATATTACTAATTCGGTCATAGTAAAATCTTCTATTTAATGCTAGTCTTTCTGAAGCTTTACTCTCTATAACCCAACATATGTTAAGCCAACAAAAGTTTCTTTTTCTCCAATATATACAGCAACTTTATTTAATGTTAAATCTCGAGCTTTAGGAATTGTGATTGTGGAAGCTAATTGTAATGGAAATTTTTTTCTTGTACAAGTGATATTCCATATTTTACAAAATTTAGTTGTTGGTGGAATCAGAACACACCCACTATTTTCATAAGTTGACTGAAAATAATTTTGAAAACGAACCATCACTCATGGCATCACATATATATGCTAATAAAAATTATTAGAATTTTTGAAAAATAATTAGTAATGATACATCTAGAGATTACTCTGAATTATTAGGGTGAGCTAATTTATGTTAAATTCCATGTCTAGACGTACAGTAGTTTTTTCAGAACGTTTACCACAAAAATCTAAAAATTGTCGTCTAGTGTCGCTCTCCCTAATATCAGTGAAAGATTCTGACTTACAACGTTTGTTGACACTTATGTTCAGATAGGAACATGAATTAAAGTGCCTCATCACTGAATAAGAGAGATAAAATGGGCCCAGGTTCAAATCCTGGGTCCCACGTACTGGCCATCCTGATTGCAGTTTATAGGCAACTTTTGGTAAATGTTGAGTTCCTTCACAATATCGACCTCTGAAATTATACATTGCACAAATAAAACTACGTTTACCATACAGATCACAATTTACATGTTTCACAAACAGATACCAACACATCTGCTTCCCCGATCAAAACTACGATAGGCCTACCATCTCAGTATTAGATCGAACCTCACTTTCAAAATAAGTGCATCCAGAAGGGAGTGTGCTGGTTGACTCATAAAAAGTTAACACATTCAAAAATATAGTGCTGATAATTCTTTCATTTGTACTCTAACTATTGTAGTACATACCCACACTATGTCGGTGTGTATCTCGTGCACACTCTAACATGATTAAGGTGTCTTGAAATATTTATTATGAAATAGTATTAATTCGGAGTGTGTTTTGTGACTGCAAATTTCTATTAATTTTTTTGCAGTACCCAAGTTTGTTTGAGCAGTCCCCATTGCGTCATCAGTCAGGACTGCTTCTGTATGGTGCACCTGGTACAGGAAAAACACTGCTTGCTGGAGCTGTATCCCGTGAATGTGGACTGAAATTTATTAGCATTAAGGTGACATTATTAATACACTGAATCATCTTATTAGTTTTTAATGAGTTGTGCATGCATAGCTTTGAAACTGGGACACTTCGGCTAAGGAAAGGAAAACTCTGAATTAAAACCATGGTTCTCGAGGTTGTGGTTTGTGTGAAGGACTGGTAACCCTTCCACATAAAACGTATATTACTTCAGCTTCAGGGTAAGCTGGAAAGCTGAGGTCAAAATAGTCTTTTGGCCTATCCGTGGAGAGGAAGAAGTAAGAAGTAAATAAGTAAGTTTGTGCTTAGCTATTCCTTTACTTGTGATTATTGTGATAAATTAGTTGAATGCTCTAGGATTGCAAATACAATTCAAATTTTGGATGCCAAATTGTAAAAATGTTTAAGCTTTTTAGTCAGTTATGCTTTAATTTAATTGTGATAGAGTGATCAGCTGATATATCTGCTACTAGCTTTAAATGACACAATCAAAATTTTTCTTCTTCCATCCAGGGTCCAGAATTACTTTCAAAATATATTGGTGCTAGTGAAGAAGCAGTGAGAAACATTTTCATCAAGTGAGTAAATTAAATTTATTTTAACATTTATTTATTTGTTATTTTTAACACTGGTAATAACAGTAAAATTTCTAAAAAAAAAAATATTCCATTAAAATATTAATTTCCATTTGATTTTGTTTTATTTAGTACTAGAAAATGAATGTGATGTGGTGCTAAAAATTGCAGAGGCATTTCACAATGTTTTTAAGTCTGGAACCTCTTCACCATATCAACGCTAAAACAAAAAATCTCCCCAGAAAATCATGTGGAATGTATTTAACTGTCATATTTGAATAAAAAAAAAAAAGAAGTGGGAAATGAAACTGCTGAACTGATGCTATGGTGGTCTTATTAATTTTTGATAGATAAGTTTCTTCAATTTAAAAAAATTTACTTTGTACAAAAATGTGTGGAAATGAATAGAATAGAAGATTGTTGGGTGTGATTATGTGACTAGTAATATGCGTGCAATAATTGGTAAAGATAACTTACAGTGAGTAGGTAACTTCTTTAAACACTATCATGTGTTGTTTAATGCAACTCTACCCATGTTGACTTTGACCTTCATAAGGAATTACAGACAACTTCTCTTTCTTGGTGGTATCCTGTGTTACTAATAAAAAGAGACAGGTTTTATTATAAATAAAACAAGATAAAAATATTAATTGCAATGAAACACCATTTAAGACAAAATATGTCTAACTGTCACTATGTTGTAGGAATACTTTGACAAATACAATGCCTGTTGCAGAAAAACATCTCATTGAAATTTATATTAAACACAGATCTTGAAAATACATGGAGAACTTTTCACTGGAGAAAACATTGTGTATGTTCCAAAGAATTTTTAGAGAATCTCCAAAAATGTAATTTATCTTTAATAAGAATCTTTATAGTCTACATGAAACATTGAACTTACTAATAGTGCCCTGATCATGATAATAATAATAATAATTAGAAATTTAAAATGTATGCAAAAATAATTCCAAATAGTTGAGACTCCATGGTGCAAAATCTGTATCACAGATTAGCAATTATGAATAAGGCCAAAGAAAGTTGTGGAGCTTCTCACTGACAGAGAAAATGTAAAAACAATGCAATTGTACTAGATCCTTGGTGAGCTTATGAATATTATTTTTCTGGTTGGTAGTTAGGTAGAAGTTTACTCACTGAAATGGAAGTACTTGATCATCTACGGTAAAAGGAACTGGAAAAGAAAAGAGATTATGTTATCACATTGTAGAGAAGGGGGGAAAAATAGGGAAAAAACTAAAACAACAATAGTTAATTTCTATAGTCTTGTAATCGTGTGAAAGAGTTTGAGTTTGCTTCACATTCTGCCTATGTTGTGGTTGGACTTAATGTGTATCATGGAATCCAAATCATGGAGTAACCTGGTTTACAAATATCAACAAAGCAAATCCTGTAAATATTCATTGATATTCTGGGATTTGAATCTGGAATTTAAAGTTGAGCACCTAAGCCACTAAGCTACCAGACCAGTCGTATTGACAGGAGCCTTGCAGAGAAGGAATTAATCACCACAGATAATGGCAGGAAGATAGGAGTTCCACAAAAACATGAAGGAAGGTAGAACATTGAAAGTTTTTGATGTAAATCCTGTGTTAGCAGAAAAATATATTGTGTGCTTAATGGGCGTCTAAGAGAAACTAACTTTACAACTATAAGAGTTACAAATAATTAAGCCAGAAACATGTCTATATGTATATATATATAGATTGTTAGGAAACAAAGGCACTAAAAGCAGATATATTGAACATTAGAATAGGATAAAAAATCACCGCTTACCAAAGAAGGGGATTCCTGCAGCATTGGTACACAAAAAAATTAATAATTATAATAATAATAAAAACACGAACACACAAAGAATAGAATTTTCGAGCATGGTTCTTCCTCAGTAGAAGTGAGATGGCTGCATGCAAGCGGCCGTCAGCCAACTGCGTGAGCCACAATGTCGGTGGCTCATGGTGGGGGAAAAACAACATTGCAGGAAGTGTGGGTGGGGGGTAGAAGAGCACAGGCTGGAAAACGATGATGAATAGCAAGTATAAAGCAAAACTGTACACAAGGACCAAACGTGGAAGAGCAGTATACCTCAGTTAATGGTCCCAAAAGCCCACCAAGTACACATGTGAAAAAAAAAAAAAAAAAAAAATAATAATAATAAAAAAAATATCAGAAATTTCTGATTTTTTTTCTTTGGTAAGCAGTGGTTTTTTATCCTATCCTAATGTTCAATGTGTATATATATACATAAAAGGATAGCAAAATGAACCACCATAGATGACGGTTTCATGGGGTGGACACATTAAAAACACAAGAACAGGAAAAACAGTTAATATTTCGGGACTTGGCCCTTCGTACAGTCATTCTGTGAGACCTTATCCTGCACCTCCGTGATGTTCTCCTGTTGACGATGGGCCAAGTCCTGAAATATCCATTGTTTTTCCTGTTCCTGTGTTTTTTTATGTGTTCACGCCATGAAACTGTCATCTAAGTTAAGTGGTGGTTTATTTCACTATCCTTTTTTTGTAAATCCATTCGATACTTAGCTCCTATTATTTCCTGGTTAGTATATATATATATATATACATATACACTCCTGGAAATTGAAATAAGAACACATTGACACCGGTGTGTAAGACCCACCATACTTTCTCCGGACACTACGAGAGGGCTGTACAAGCAATGATCAAACACACGGCACAGCGGACACACCAGGAACAGCAGTGTTGGCCGTCGAAGGGCGCTAGCTGCGCAGCGGTGGGGCACCGCTGCAGTCAGTGTCAGCCAGTTTGCCGTGGCATACGGAGCTCCATCTCAGTCTTTAACACTGGTAGCATGCCGCGACAGCGTGTATGTGCAGTTGACGGACTTTGAGCGAGGGCGTATAGTGGGCATGCGGGAGGCCGGGTGGACTTACCGCCGAATTGCTCAACATGTGGGGCGCGAGGTCTCCACAGTACATCGATGTTGTCGCCAGTGGTCGGCGGAAGGTGCACGTGCCCGTCGACCTGGGTCTGGACAGCAGCGACGCACGGATGCACGCCAAGACCATCGCATCCTACGCAGTGCCGTAGGGGACCGCACCGCCACTTCCCGGCAAATTAGGGACACTGTTGCTCCTGGGGTATCAGAGAGGACCATGAAGATGGGCTACGGTCCCGCGCACCGTTAGGTCGTCTTCCACTCACGCCCCAACATTGTGCAGCCTGCCTCCAGTGGTGTCGAGACAGGCGTGTATGGAGGGACGAATGGAGACGTGTCGTCTTCAGTGATGAGAGTTGCTTCTGCCTTGGTGCCAATGATGGTCGTATGCGTGTTTGGCGCCGTGCAGGTGAGTGCCACAATCAGGACTGCATACGACCGAGGCACACAGGGCCAACACCCGGCATCATGGTGTGGGGAGCGATCTCCTACACTGGCCGTACACCTCTGGTGATTGTCGAGGGGACACTGAACAGTGCACAGTACATTCAAACCGTCATCGAACCCATCGTTCTACCATTCCTAGACCGGCAAGGGAACATGCTGTTCCAACAGGACAATGCACGTCCACATGTATCCCGTGCCACCCAACGTGCTCTAGAAGGTGTAAGTCAACTACCCTGGCCAGCGAGATCTCCGGATCTGTCCCCCATTGAGCATGTTTGGGACTGGATGAAACGTCGTCTCACGTGGTCTGCACGTCCAGCACGAACGCTGGTCCAGCTGAGGCGCCAGGTGGAAATGGCTTGGCATGCCGTTCCACAGGACTACATCCAGCACCTCTACGATCGTCTCCATGGGAGAATTGCAGCCTGCATTGCTGCGAAAGGAGGATATACACGGTTTAACTGCCGACATTGTGCATGCTCTGTTGCCTGTGTCTATGTGCCTATGGTTCTGTCTGTGTGATTATGTGGTGTTTCTGACCCCAGGAATGTGTATATAAAGTTTCCCATTCCTGGGACAATTAATTCACGGTGTTCTTATTTCAATTTCCAGGAGTGTATATACCACCAAACCCGTGGCACTGCCATGGGCACTTGCATAGCCCTCTCTTATGCTGATCTCTTCATGGGACGCCTGGAACAGATGTTTTTGGAGAACGTCCCCCTCAAACCCATTCTGTGGCTAAAATTCATAGATGACATTTTTATGATCTGGACACATGGAGAAAACACCCTTCTAAATTTTCTGGATAATCTAAATACCTTTAATAACTCACTGAATACCACATGGACCTACTCCCAGACCCAGGCCACATTCTTGGATGTGGACCTGTCCCTTTCTAACAGCCACCTCAGCTCCTCAGTCCACACCAAACCCACCAACTCACAGCAGTACCTCCATTTTGAAAGCTGCCATCTGTATCATATCAAACGTTCCCTCCCCTATAGTCTTGGCATTCGAGGCAGTCGTATATGTTCCAATCAGAAATTCCTTATGGGATATTCAAACAAAATCTCACAAGCATTGGTATCCTGCAATTATCCCCCAGCTTTCGTTCACAAGCAACTTTAATGAGCCACATTGCAACCTGTTCTACTTATTGACTGCTCCAAACACCCAGAAACCAACCACAGTCCAGTCCTGGTAACACAATACTTCCCTGGCCTTGAATCCATCAATAAAATCCTTCGGCAGGGTTATGATTTCCTATTAACCTGCCTAATGAGATCCATTCTTCCAAAAATCCTCCTTGGCCCTCCCAGAACTTGTTTCAGCAGGCCTCCCAACCTCAGCCAGCTACTAGTCCACAAACACAGTCTTCCTCATCCCATCATACAGTCCCAAGGATCCTTCACATGCAATAAACCTCACTGTAAGATGTGCGACATTCACCATGCCTCCACCACTTTCAGCAACCCTATCACTGGCAAGAACTTTAATATCATAGGACACGCCACCTGTGAAACCTTCAACATAATATACCAGCTCACCTGCAAACACTGCCTGGCTTTCTACATAGGTTTGACTACCAATCCGTTAGCCATTAGAATGAATGGCCACTGTCAGACAGTTTTCACTCGGAATCCAAAATATCCAGTAGCTATCCATGCCATATCCCATAACACTAATAATTTCAATTCTTGTTTCACGGTCCATGCTATCAGACAACAGCAGCTCCTCTGAACTCAGAAGGTGGGAAATTGCGTACCAATACAAACTAGACACAAGGCAACCTCCTGGTCTCAATTTGAGATAATACCTAGTCAGTACTTTTCCTTCCCTCTATCCTCTACTTACCTTCATGCCCAATGTCTACAGTATATTGAACCACCAGAGGTGATGTTAAACGACATAGATTCTTTTATTATTTATATTTTTTTAATTTTATTTTGTTTACTTATTTACTTTTACTTTCTCAAATTTATGTTATGAACATTTTAATGTATTTTGCAACATTTTGCATTGCTCAGGTACTAGCTCCAATTCACTGTCCTCCTCTCCCTGTCCTCTGCTTGAATTTCTCCGCACCATGTTCCTGACTAACGGTCATTCTGTGAAACGGTCTCCTACACCACCCTCCCTCCCTGATTTTCTCCTGTTGACGAAGAGCCAAGTCCTGAAATATTCATTGTTTTTCCTGTGTTTATTTATGTGTTCACCCCATGATACCATCATCTAAGGTAGTTTTGGTTCATTTCGCTAGCCCTTTGAATATATATAAAGATTAGGCACAAGAATGTTCTAGACTATAGATTCCCAACCTGGGATGTGTGAAAACATACGTCTATTTCACCACCTCTTATAGTTGAAAAACATTATTCTAACATAACATACTTCGAGAGTTTCCTGCAATGTGATTGTTAGTATTGAAAAGTAGGCATTTATATTATCTTAGTAGTAATAAAACTGTGGCAGGGAGAGAGGCATGGGAATTTTGTTTTGACAGAATGGGGGCATGGTACAAAAAACTTAGGGAACCCCTATTCTAGACTGTAAACCAGTCAGCCTCTTATCGTCTTCAGTTAATAAAAGGTTTATGTTGGATATTAACTTTTTCTGTCTAATGCTTAAATTTACTACATATCTATTGTAACCTGAGGTCAACAGTGGCAGAGAGTAAACTGAACACCTCTCATCATTATCATTACAGATTTAATAATTTTTTATATGGAGCACGATGGCACAGTGAGGAAAAGAACTATAAAGTAAAATGCTCACAATTACCAATAACAGTTAGCATCTACACAGCTGAGTTTACAATAATCAGAATTGCCTGTTTACCTGCACATTATTTCCTTTGATTGATAGATCAATAGTTGTAGCCCTGCCAGCAATCTTGGCATTTTAGGACTTCTTATATATTGCAAGATATTACTAGTTTCTGATAATGACTTACTAGACCTGTAATACTATCTTAAAAAGGTAGCATATGTGCAGTCATCTGTATGTCTGTTTGTGTAGTTTTTTGAGTGTGCGGCTGGCATCATGTTACCATTTGCTTAGGTAATCACAGAAAAAACTGAAAAATATAGTTAAATTATATGACATTTCACAGCTCCTGGTATTTTATGATATCAGTTTATACTTTTTCAATCTAAAAGTCCATTACCTTTGTGTGTGAAAGACTCTATAATGAATACTTAAGAGAGATTCTTTAAATAAGACATAATCACTTGATTTTGTTAGTGTGATTTTATCTTGTTTAAGTCAGTAAATTTGTATCAATCATTTATATATTCTTCTTTTCATTTAACAGCTCAGATTTTTCATTTATTTTCTTATTTCCAATAAATGAGTTTGATTGAACACTTTTTCAAACTTGGTTATAACTTTTATATCACTTATAGGTAACAATGAAAGGAAAGAAATGCCACGAGGCAATATTTACATGGAAAAGAAAGGGAAAATACACCCAACACTCATCATAGTTGAAGGGAGGAGGGCAGCAACAACACAACCCAACACACAAACAAAGAAAAAATATTTCAGGTGAAAATCCCTTTTTCAAGTTAACAGAGAGGTGGCTGGTCTTGCATTAGTCTTCAATAAGTAGCTCCTTCCCCACTTTATAATCATAATCTACCTTTTAGCTTTTTATCTGTGTACCTAATAAGCTGGTTCTTCTTTGCGTTTATCTTCATCCCATGTTGACTCACCCAGCTAGTTATCCTATCTAGATCACCCTGCAGCTGTGTACAGTCTTCTATCGATTTGGTCCTTTTATATAACATTATGTCATCTGCAAACAATCTAACTTCTGACAGTAAACCATTAACACAGGTGTTTGTTAGAATAACGAATAATAATGGTCCCAATACACTACCTTGTGGGGGCTTCCATGTTCACTCCTACTTCTTTTGATACTGCATTTCCTACCCTAACTTTTTGCTTTCTACCTTTTAGGAATTCCTCTACCCAGCAAATACCAATTATTCTTACCTTTTTTAGCACCATTTTATGGCTCACTATGTCAGAGGCCTTTGAAAGATGTAGTGCTTCACTATCAGCTTGACCTCCCCTGTCCATTTCATCAGAAATATCTTGCACATAGCCTACTAACTGAGATTCCGTATGAATATCCTTGTCTAAAGCCATGTTGCCAACTTGAAAACCACTTATGTTCCTCGCACACACTTCTAATATGGTTGCATATTAATCTCTCCATTAATTTACCTACCACTGATGTCAAGCTGATTGGCCTGTAGTTTTCGACCCTGTTTGTCACCCCTCCTCTATGGACTGGTACTACTATCACACTTTTCCATTCATGTGGTAAACAACAAGTATCTAAACTCAATTTAAATAATGTTTCAAGGTAAGGTACAATGTCCCATCCTACTATCTTTAAGACATCTGTAGTAATATTATCAACACCGGCCCCTTTATGCTTTTTTTAGATTCCTTAGTTCCTTCATATTATCTCCATAGTTAATTGAATTTTTTTATAATCTGCACATATCTAAATGTGCGGATAGACTCGTTTTCTTATATTCCCCCAGAATTATTGTCCCTAATGGTCTCACTGAACCATTTACTTAATAATGCTACCTTTTTAACATCCTCAGTTACTTCTGCTCCATTCTTATCTATAATTGTCTCAATGCCCTCTCTTTCCCTCAGTTTCCTGATAAAGCTATAGAAATTTATAGATGCATCAGGCAGAGGTCCCCCTGCACCAATAATATTATTCATAAACTCATCCTTAGCCAGTTTCTTTGACATTATTAATTTCCTTGGTTAGTTGTTTCATGATTTCCCTACAGCCTTGCTATTTCTTAACTCTGTTGTGTTCTCATCTCACCAATTTATTTAACCTCATCACCTCCTGTGTTATAGTTTGCAAGGTTCTGTACTTCTCTTTATTCTCTGTTTTGGAATAAACATGTCTTCAGCCTTTTTTATTACTAGATGATACCCGCAACTTCATATCCATTCTACCCTTAAACCTTTCTCTGGAAGAGAATCGAATTTCCAACATATTTCTGTCACCATTCGATAAGTTCTCAAAATTTCGTGACTACAACTGTTAATAATACTGGAAAATATGTCCTGATCACACACACACACACACACACTGACTGCGAACAACGCCTGAGGGATCATTATAACGTAAGAAAGTGTACACCTACAGCATTGCAAGACTACCTACGATTTGCCTTGCATTGAACCCCTAAATTTGTGATATTTACCATTTAGCATTCAATCCGAATATCTGACGGTCCAGGCGTGACTCTTACGATCAAAAATAATTTTTAAAATCTTTTCCTGTACGGAGATTTGAACCGGAGACTACGATCCAAACAGGAGTAAGCAAGCGCTTTAAGCACTGAGCTACCAGACCGCTATATGGAAAGACAGTACTGAGACCTTACACATCCAATGCATCTGTCTTTCACTGTTCAGTGATTTTTCATAGTTATAAGACAACATGTATTATTTATATAGAAAATTTATCAACCAAATGTAGACTACCTTTCTCCTTGTTTCAAAGGATAAGTGTGCAAACTTTCATCGAATTTGGATGAAAACTGTGGATTTGTATGAAGAACAAACAAACAAACAACATACATACATTCATCTTTATATGTATAGATTTCCTTGAACTCTTCCCACTTTGTCTCCACTTAACTTCTGCCATTCTTCCATTTAATAAAATTAACCTCGAAATACCTTTTCAGTTCCAAGATTTGAGCCTTTTTTTAATTGTATCTATTTCCCCCTTCAATTCTCGGACTCTGGTTTACTGAATCCCATTATATCCATCAGGACTGCATTGTGATCACTTATTCTTTCAGTTACTTGACACCCGATTAGGTTATTATCCAGCTTTATTAGGAAATTATCCAACATGTTTGGTCCCCTTGTTTTTTGCTCAACTACCTGTGTAAAGCCTCCTTTCCTTACCAACGTATTTGCAAATCTCTGTTCCTTAGTGTTATTAATCTTATTTCCTACCCAGTTGACACCTGGTAAGTTCAAATCCCCACCAATAATGACCATTCTATGCTTACTTCTTAACTCTGAATATGAATTTAGTTTATCCCCAAGAGCCTCATCTTATCATTCATTTTTCCACTGCAGTAAGTAGCCAACACTCTGACTTTTTCTTTTTTATTTTGCCAGAAATTCTACCTCAAGTAACTCATCGTCATGATCTCTGAACACCAGTGAACTGTAGTAGTCTTTGCTAACCAGTATGAATACCCCTCCCAAATTTGCTCCTTCGTCTCTGTGGTACACTCTGTAACCATTGGGAAAAAACCTCATTGTCTAGTACTCCTTCTTTAACCAGGACTTTCTTGAGGTTCATGTGTGTCTATTAGGTTTGCAAACTCCATTACTTTGTTCATTATACTTCTACAGTTTACCAGTAACACTCTTATCACTTGCTTGTGATAATTTCAGCATTTCCCAGATCTGCCCCCCCCCCTTCTGTTATTGTTTCAAAAGCTTCTTCTATTTCTTTAGTATTAGTAACAATGAAAGGAAACACTCACCAAAGTTGAACGGAGGACGGCAGTAGCAACACAACACACAAACAAATAAAAAACAATATTTCGGGTGAAAATCCCCTTTTTCAAGTTAACAGAGAGGTGGCTGGTCTTGCACAAGACCTGCGTTGGACGCAGCCACTCATAGAACGCAACAGACCATCGGAGGTGGTGAGGGCAGCAACAATAATATAACCGCGAGTATACGAAAGATTAAAATGGTCAAAAAAATAGTAGTTATTAAAAATATAAATAAAGAAAAAATTTAATTGAAAATTATAAATATATATATATATTCAAAAAAAATTGAAACTATTTTACTGGCCAGTGGTGGGTGTATAGGGTGAGGATGGAAGATGTTATCCCACCTGCGGAGTTCAGATTGGGAGGTAGTGTCTGGAAGTACTCTAATGGCTCAGACTGTGAAGCAGTAATTAAGGTAAGCAACGGGGAGGTCCAGGTTTTGGAAGTAAACTGTCTGTCTGTGACCATTTATTCTGATGGATAATGAGTTTGAGGTCAGGCCAATGTAGGAACTTGGACAGTGGAGACAGGTGAGCTGGTAAATGAGATGGGTGGTTGTACAGGTGGCATGACCTATTATGGGGTAGGTTTCACCAGTAGTAGGGTTGGTATAGGTAGTGGTAGGTGGATGCATGCCACAAGTTTTGCAATGGGGTCTCATACAAGGGAAGGATCCAAACGGTGGTTTAGGAGCATCAGAGGGTTGATATTTATGTACAAGAATGTTTTTTAGATTAGGCGGTCTGCTGAAGGTGACTCGGGGTGTGGTGGGAAGGATAGTGGGAAGAATGCGGCGCATTTCAGGAAAGGATCTAAGAAAGTCATAGCCCAGATGGAGAATTTTGTTTAGCGATTCCAGGCCAGGGAAAAACTGGGTGAGAAACACAGGGTTCTGGTTGGCTTTAGGTTGTTTATATCGGTGTGGAGGACAGTCCCTGACTCTTGATACTTGTTTTTGAATTAGTTCTGGAGGATAATTGCTGTTTATGAGTGCCTGGGTCAGATTGTTGGTGTAGAGGGTAAAGGACTCATGAACAGAGCATATGTGTTTGCCCCGAATGGCTAAGATGTATTGAATGGAACATTTTGTATGATATGGATGACAGCTATCAAAATGGAGATAGTCCTTTCTTTAGTATTAGTGATTTTTCTAAAAGATGTAATTGTAATTAAGGGTTCCTGTTGCTGAGGTATTACCCACAAAACTTCGTATATTGTTCAATAGAACTGAAACTTTTCTAATAATGGAACAGTTACTTTTCCACTTTCCTAGCTGAAACAGAAATATTAGCTATGTATTGTTTTTATATATATCTTTAACAGCATACAAAGAAATATAAACGTAGGATTAAGGAATTATGTTTTTCTTAATTTTTCCATTTGTGCCTAGTTTTATAAATGGTGAATAATATAACCTCACTGTGTGTTTGTTTCAGAGCTCAGACTGCAAAGCCTTGTGTCCTATTCTTTGATGAGTTTGACAGTCTTGCTCCGAGGTAAGAGTACTATAAATTTCTTTATGCTTTCAAAATTATGAAATTCTCATTGATGCACCCTGTATTTAATCTTATAGTACATACAAACAGCTGGAACCTCAGTTAGTATTCCACACAAAGATTATATTTATTTCGTGCACATAATATTTTTTGCTTATTTTACAGAATTTTTCCATGAATCAAAATTGATAAATGTAGAAATAATTTAATCACATCAGGTTGAGGTAATCCGTAACATCTAAGAAGTTTCTTGTTAAATGATGGGGTAGGAGATTCTTGAAGAAATCTTCTTTGTAGTCACTCTCTCTTGGCATTTTCATTGTTTGGAGCTGTGCTGACAAATGTATTGCTATAGTTAAAATGACTTGTTGGTCAGACTACTGTGTTGACTCTCTCTTAAAGATAATTGAGGATAGTTGAGAATGCAGCAGTAATCCTTAGAGAAATGGCAACCAATGGTATTCGGGTTTTGTTGCTACCTCAAGCAGTGCAATTCAACTTGTGGAAAGAGGTGGTGTTGGATGGCCCACATATGATGCTTTCCTCATTTCTTCCATTTTGTTTCTGGGTAGGGCTGTTATGATGACCAGTTTTTCTCTCCTGGATTGATCTATGCCTTGATTGAGGAATAAGGTGACCATCAAATGAATACTTCATGGGTTTTCTGCCAGATCATTTCTTTATTTAACTCTTTATTTAACAAAGTTTCAGGACATGTTACACAATAATATCACTACTAATTAACAATTTGGGTTCCAAAAGAATCATCCATAGAAATGGCTATTTATTCATTTTTAAATAACAAATTTGAGGAACTGAATAGTAAAATTAGCCCTGTAGGAATATTTGTCTGTGTAAATCATTAATTACTTTTGAAAAAAAAAATAAAAATAAAAATAAAAAAAAATTTGGGATACTATGGTATTTATGGAACTGCAGGTAAATGGTTTAAATCGTACATGAAAAGTCGAATGCAAAAAGGTTCCATTTTTCATTCTAAAATAAGTAAAGATGCTTCATCAGACTGGGTGAAAATAAAACATGGAATTACACAAGGCTCTGTCCTAGTAACCCTCCTCTTTTTGTTATACGTGAATGACCTTCCTGAAAACTTATCCGATGTAGTTAAGAGTGTTTTACTTGCAGATGACACTAACCTGACTGTGAGGAAAACACCATACAGTAATCTAGAATCGAATGTAAATGAAGTACTTAGTGAAGTAGCAAATTGGTTTAAGGCAAAATCATTAAAATTAAATTTTGAAAAAAAAAAAAACGCTTTATATTAGGTCCAAAACAAAAAATTATGCACAGCCAGATTTACAAGTAAGCTATAAAAATAAAACAATATTAGAAACAAAGAGTATAAAATTCCTTGGTATTAAAATAGATGAAAAACTCTGTTGGCACGAATATATCACTTCACTACTGAAGAAGTTAAGTAGTGCCACCTTTGCAATATGAACACTTTCTCTAACAGCAGATCTAGAATTAACAAAACAGGTGTACTCCTCATATTTCATTCAGTGATGTCGTATGGCATAATTTTTTGTGGAATCTCTTCACAAAGTAAAAAAGTTTTCATAGCACAGAAAAAAACTATTAGGATGTCGTGTAGGGTAAAACCACGAACATTTTGGAGACAGCTCTTTGAAAAACTCAATATTCTCACAGTGATATCTTAGTATACATATCCCTCATGTGCTTTGTCATGGGAGCATTTTAATCTGTTTACATTTAATTCACAGGTACACAATTTTAATAAAAGAAACAGAAATAACTTGTGCAAAACATAAACATCTGTGACATTAGTACAAAGAGGAGTTAATTATTCTGGGATACATCTGTTTAACAAACTTCCCAAGAGTATAAAACAGTTTGCAGATAATAAAGATATATTTAAAGAAAAATTGATTGAGAGATTTTCTTATTGGAAACTACTCCATTCATGAATTTGAACAAATAGTTAATTGTATTCATTATGACCTTTTGAAAAACTCAGTTTTAAAAATTAATGTTTATTTTTATTCTCTTTATTGGTCTTTGTGATGTATAATTGTTTTCACTGTGTTTATGACTCATATTGTATGTATGTGTATTAACCATGACATTATCACAACACTGAGGTCCTTCTTCAGAAGGGATCCATGGAACAAGATTGATAAATAAATTTAAAAAATGTGACTTCATTTCCAAATTAAAAAAGCCATTATTTTTAATCTATGAACCAAAATCACAATTCATTAAAATGATATCAAATGAATAGAGGAGGGCAGTTCTTTAAAATGCACATTAAAGAAAAGAAGGACTGTGATACAATCTTTAGTTGCAGGTGCCTCAATTTTTATTAATAAATGGTAAAAGGAATTTAAATATTCGAAATGAGCATGGTATACTGAGCTCACTATTGTGCATTAGTATTGAATGTTCTGGAAATACAATTGATACATGAACTAATGTTGATGACTTAAACAACAACAACAACAATAAGAAAGGTAGCAATCTCTGGAAGGCAAACCTAACAATTCTGTATCATCTAAAAGATTTGCAACAATCTAGACATTACAAGTATCAGTTAAAAAATAAGAAGAAGGAAAAATATTAAGGATGGAAGGAAATTGTATAAAACCTGTGGTTACAATTTTTATTCAATATACTGTTTGTACAACTGAAAATTACACTGAAATTAGATACCTATTGTGATCTGATAAGCCAATACTGCAATGAAAATGTTTAATAAAATAATTGTTTAAAAAGAACATAAAAACTGCCTTAAAAAAAAAGTACACTAAAAATGTTAAAATAACTTTATGCCTTGCTTAGAAGAAAGTAAATCTAAATGGACAATATTTTACATTACTGTTATAGAAATTTTTACATTAACTAGTTAGTTTTGGGGTCGGTGCCAGCTGTCCCATTGTGAAGATGGAATTAGTGAACTTTATTTGGTGTTCGAGGCCAAACGGGGATTACGATAAACAATCCAAATATTTTACGGAATGTCGTGAGGCAGATTTTGCTATTGCAGGAGACATCTTAAGGAAACAAATTAGAGAGTATTTTAATCTGTGTCATGGCCTCGTTGGTCTTCCAGACATATCTCTAGCACTACAGTGTTAGTTGGTAGTCTGTATCATGCAGTAAATGCTTTACAGTTAGTATAATATCGGTGTATCATCTCTATGTTTCAGTTTTGTCGAAACATGTTTCTAGCATTAATTGTAGGTAACATTATTTTTTAGGTATTATTGTTATTATTTTTATTTTTTAGTTTTTATTGCTTTGGCTGGCACCGACTCCAAAAATAACTAATTAATATAACAATTTCTATAACAGTAATGTAAAATATTGTCCATTTAGATTTACTTTCTTCTAAGCGAGGTATAAAGTTATTTTAACATTTTTAGTGTACTTTTTTTTTTTGAAGGCGGTTTTTATGCTTGTTTTAAACAATTATATTTTTTAAAATAATTTTTAGTGGGGTTATAGTTTGTTTTGTATTTTAAATATGTCGCAACAGTTCTCATTTTGCGAACTTCTTGGTAGTTCGGTGCTTAAAGCGCTTGGTTTCAAAAAAATTCTGTCTTTATATACACCAACAACTTCCAAACAGGGTGAATTGGATGCTGTGTTAAGAATGTCAGTTTACATTTTGGTCCTGGCTGTGTTTGGACCTTATCATAACATCTGTTAAAGGGATAGAAAGGGGAATAGGGTTTGCGTTTTTGTGAAAGTAATGTGGACAGTACTTTTCTTTTTCTATTTGTTTTAATGTATATGCATGTGAAGTTCCAATGAAACCAGATTAAAATGTGGGTTTGTACAAAAATTAAGGGATGTAAAAGGGGAGCTAGGGTTGTTTTTTGATTTTTTGGTCATAATTCTTTTCCATAAAAATACGAATATGTGCCAACTTTAATAAAAATCGGTCAAATGGAGTAGACTGTAGCTTTTTAAAAAGAAACATGAAAAAATCAAGGTGGTGGAAACTGGGAGAGGGGTTCAGTTTTCGCAAATCAAAAGTTGACATTATTTTTCTCTTTGTTTTATAGTAAAAGTGTGCTAAGTTCTGTACAAACCTGATAAAAACTCTGAGTTTGTATAAAAATTAAGCAGTTTAATGGGGCGAGGGGTTGGCTTGTGGATATTTTTGTCAGAAGATTTTTTTCGTAAAAAAATACGGATAAGCACCAACTTTCATGGTAATTTGTCAAATGGTGGCGACTGTAGCTTTTTATAAAGAATGTTGTCAAAAATTAAAAGGGGGGGGGGGGTAGGAGGGAGAAGGGTTGTCCTTTGGCAGACCAAATGTTGGCAGGATTTTCATCTTGGTTTTAAAGTATACATGGGCAAAGTTTAATCAAAATCAGATAAGAAATGTAGGTTTTTATAAAATAAAGGGGTGTACAGGGGGAAATGGGGTGGTGTGTTTTTTTTTGTTTTTTTTTTTTTTTTTTTTTTGTCAGAAGCCTTCTTCATGAAAAATTACATGTATATGCCATCTATAATGGAGATAAGTTCAATAGTGTCGAATGTAGCTTTGTGCATAGAATGTCGGCAAAAATTAAGGTGGTGGATATGGTGAAAGGGGTTCAATTTTTTCAAACCAAAAGCTGACAGTATTTTTCTATTTATTTTTGACTATACATGTCTAAAGTTCCATCGAAATTGGATAAAAAATGTGGATTTGTATAAAAATTAGAGGATGTGGAAGGAGAGAGACCGGGTTTTTTTTTTTAAATTTTTTGGTCAGAAACCTTTTCCATGAAAAATTATATATATATATGCCTACTTTGATGGTAATCAGTCAAACGGTGTCAACTGTAGCTATTTATAAAGAACACTGGAATAAATTAAGGGGGAAGGTAGGGGGAGAGGGGTTCAGTTTTTTCAAACCAAAAGTTGACAGTATTTTTCTGTTGATTTTTGACTATTGATGTCCCAATTTCCATCGAAATCGGATAAAAAATGTGGGTTTGTATAAAAATTATGTGGTGTAAATGGGGAGGGGATGTTTTTTATTTTTTTTGGTCAGAAACCTTCTCCAAGAAAAATTACATGTATATGCCAACTTTAATGGAAATCAGTTAAATGGTGTCGACTGTAACTTTGTACAAATAACATTTGCTTAAATTAAGGGGGTAGATAGGGGGAGAAGGGTTCAGTTTTTTCTAACCAAAAGTTGACAGTATTTTTCTCTTTATTTTTTACTACACATCTCCAAAGTTCCATCGAAATCGGATAAAAAATGTGGGTTTGTATAAAAATTAAGGGGTGTAAAGGGGGAGAGGGGTGTTTTTAAAAATATTTTGTTCAGAAAATTTCTCCATGAAATATTACATGCATATGCCTACTTTGATGGTAATCAGTCCAACGGTGTCGACAGTAGCTTTTTATAAAGAACACTGGCATATATTAAGGGGGTGGGTAGGGGGAGAGGGGTTCAGTTTTTGAAACCAAAAGTTGACAGTAATTTTCTCTTTATTTTGACTTTTCATGTCCCTAGTTCCATTGAAATCGGATAAAAAATGTGGATTTGTATAAAAATTAGGGGTGGAAAGGGGTAGAAGGGGTAGTTTCTCAACGAAATTCAGATGGGACCACTTTGGAGGTGTACCCTATCCACTAAAAAAATTTCATTTAAATCGGTTAAAAATTGACGAAGATATCGCTGAACATACATACAAAAAAAAAAAAAAAAAAAAAAAAAAATACAGACGAATTGAGAACCTTCTCTTTTTTTGAAGTCAGTTAAAAATAATCAGAAATAATTTAAAAAATTATAATTAAAAATAATAGCTAACATCATATTTAAAGCTATGAATTGTTATCTGTACATACATAAATCTATATTGGGCCGTGGCTGTTTGTTTATTTGAAATGTCATCACGAAAGTACAACTGATCCAATTTTCATGGTGTTTTCACAGTTTGAATATATTAATATCTGTGGAATGTCTTATAACTCTACATGACAGGTCATATTATACATCAATCTGTAATGATTTGAGGGAAGGACTAATCATATGAGGGTACTGAAATGTGCAATACCAATTGAACTAAGTAATTAAATCAATAACATGGCACCAAACCCAGTGTGTGTGTGCCAATGCTTGGGTCTGTTATTTGGGAGGATGCAAATCTCCATCCAGCTATCAAGACTTTGGTTGTCGATGCTTTCCCAAAATCATTCCATGCAAATGCTGGAATGGTTCCTACCAAAGACCATGGATAACTTTTTTTTTTTCTGATTTGTCCACCTCCCCCTTGTCCTTTCCTGCCCACCGAGCGTGGTGGTGTAACGGATAGCGTTCTGGCCTCGCATTCGGGAGGACGGCGGTTCGAATCCCCGTCCGGGCATCCAGATTTGGGTTTTCCATGGTTTCCCCAAATCACTCCAGGTGAATGCCGGGATGCTTCCTTCAAAAGGCCATGGCCGAATTCCTTCCCATTCCTTGCCCAATCCTTTCCCGTCTCTAAAGACCATGTTGTTAAAAAGGGACGTTAAACTGTTAAAAAAAAAAACTTTCCTGCCTCTAACAACCTTGACTAGGTATAAACCATGAAGGAAAAAATAATGAACATCATGCTGTGCATGATGTCATACAACCCAAATTTCGAACAAAATACAAGTACTGTATGAGGTTTTTTTTTTTTTTTTTTTTTTTTTTTTTTTTTTTTTTTTTTTTTTTTTTTTTGTATTCAAACTGTTACATCATAAATATTATTGGTTCGAGGATCATATAAATCTGTCCACCTTATAGTTTATATTTACAACACCATGCATACAGACAAATGTGTGTGTATCATACACTTAAGTAGATACAGAATAAGCATCAGTGCAGCTCCTTTATTCCTTAAGTTCATCTCTCTTGTCATTGAGACACAATATTATGTTTGCATGTCATCAGCGGTTCTGAATGCTCCCATGTTTTTAATTAAATAACTTAGAAATTATGTTGTCAATATGTCATACTATCCTAGCCCAAATTCTGCATCCTGTTGACTGTAGGGTGGAGTCACAAAATGAGTAACTCTTCACTGTACTTTCCATATACTGGTAATCGGTGCTTTGTGACATGGATCCCAAACAGCACAACAATATATCAGTTTAGAATGCACAATAGTTTTATGTGGAATCTCCTTTATATGTGCACAAGTTTTCCAAAATTTGACTAAAGAATCACAATCTAGAAGTTCTTCTATCTACACACTATGTTCTGATCCCTTTTCATGTTAATTTGTATTGTTATGCCCATATACTTGATCAATACTCATCAAGGTTGCACAACTTATGTTGCACTCATACATAACAGGATTCATTTTGTTCACTGTGCACGTTACCTTGAGTTTTAAGTTGCCGTTTATTGTAACTTGCCAAAATAACACTAACAGCACACTGAATTTCAAAAGTGTGAACAGAACTCTTTGATTCACTATAAATAATTACACTATCATAAAACAATCTTAAACTATTATTAATGTTTATATAAAAAAATAAGAAAGCAAGTAGTTCTTTACACTTACTTTTAGAATGACTAATGTAACATATCACCTTCAAAAATAGCATATTGGAACTGATCAGTTAGGTAATTGCATATTTATTATTACTGTGCTCTTTGTGCGTGAATCTTGATAAACAAGCATTTGTGCAGTGCGATATAAACGTTTTGTGAAAATCCATAAGATCTTCTTGCTATCTGGAATAAAGAACTTTTACTTCCTCATGAGAAAATAAGGATAGCTATAATGTCTGTGTTGTTTCAGTATAGTGAATTTGTTTTCATGTGACACTTCCATAATGTTTGACCATATGGCATGCTCCCTAACTCTACTGCATGTAGTTGTTAAAGAGGTTGGTGGATTGTTGATTTCCCATAGCTCTGGTATATAATTTTAGAAATTAGCAACTATCCTGTCTATCAGCTTATCACCTTCTGTACTAATAGTTTATGAAAATCTCAGATACGAGTCACATGTCATGAAGGTATAACAGAGACTATATGAGGATATGAAAGCCACCTTGATAGTTGCCAGTTGTTTGTTTTTTTTTTTTTTTTTTTTTTTTTTTTAATGATAAACAAAATTGCTATGAAATTAAACTGAGGGAAAATACTGATAGCTTTTCCACAGTACCACTGATGTTTCTGTTGTGAGTAGATAGAAATTCCCTGTAGTATTCATGTCTTTAGTGTGATATTCATTGAGTGTGATTTGATACCTTCACACTACTTTCAGAAAGATGAAAATATCAGAAAAGAAGTTTATTTAATGACATTAAAAACTGTCATGGATCAATGTTGTGATATCTGGAAGCTTGTGCATCTATCAGCAAGAGAGAACATAAGCACATACCAGTCTTGGGTTACAGAGTTGGCTTGATGACAACACAAGCTTGTTCTGGAATGAGAATATTTTACCTCTCAATAGCCTTGATTGAAATCTGCTAGATTTTTTTGGGAGTATGATTAACCAAGTCCCCAGCAAAATCTGATATCTGAATGCCACATCAATGATGGATGTCACTGAGGTGTAATTTGTAGGAATGAATAAGGAAATCTTAATGAATACTTGGTTTATGTTAGGCCTAGAATGGGTTATATGATATTTTCGGTAAAGTAGTCAGTATTAATTTGATAACTGGAACCAAAATGGTGGTAGCTGTCGTTTGGTTACTTGGTGGCTTCAGTCAAAAATTATTCTAAAGAACATCAAAACTCAAGATGTACAAGACTATAATACAGCCAGTAGTATTAGTATTGCAAAGTGCTGAGCTATGGATTTGGACAAAAAGAATGGAGAATAAGTTAATGACTTTTGAAAATGGAATTCTCCAACAAATTTTAGTCCGTTTTAAGGAGATGAGTGGAGGAGAGGAATAAAATAAAGAGTTATAGGACTTGAACCAGCTTCCTGATATAGTAGTAATCATAAAAGGACAAAGGCTAAGTTGGTTTTGTCACATAATGGAAGTAATGAGGGCAGTAAGTGCTATAAATCTGTAAGAGGGCTGTCTCTGTCTTGTCCACACAAAAATTACCAAACCAATTTGGATGGGGGTATTGCAGTTTGAAAGCTTATAGTCTAGCTTAAAATCTGTTACTTATTTTATGACTCTAAATGATTGGTGAACAGAGTAAGAAATATTCATTCGTTCATACCAAGAACAGATATGTGCCACGGATCACACTGCATCTCAAATGAACACTCCTTTATGAGATACCAACCAAAGATCATGTTACAATACAGATAAAAATTATACACCTTGTTTAAGTCCATATAATATAGTTCATTAGAGAACACAGAAATAAATTATTAAACAATTATATCAAGATTAACACTCCAATAAGTGTAGCAGAATTGTGGAATTTAATTTATGTTGTAATTTACAGAGCTAGTATGCTACAAACTTCTATGCTTTGCTATCAGAAGAGAAATAAAATGCAAATGCATTACTATGCACACCAACATTCACACAGGCAAATCAGTGGGAAAATACTAGTATGGAATAAAAATATTCTTTAAATGTTTGGTAATCTAAATTTAAAATAACTTTTCATGAAATATTATTTTTCAGATTGAAATAAATGATTGTAAAACTAACACATCTCTATCCGGATTCTACTGAAACATCCTGTATACACGGAAAAACATTGTTAACAAGAGTTGGTAAAATAAAGAAGAAAAGTTATTACTTGAAGGTAACAAATAGAGCCTAACAAATATTTTACTTTCAGGCGTGGACATGACAGTACAGGTGTGACTGATCGGGTGGTAAACCAACTGCTAACACAGCTAGATGGTGTTGAGGGCCTGCAAGGAGTATGGGTACTGGCAGCTAGTAGTCGGCCAGATCTGTTGGATCCAGCACTGCTCCGACCTGGCCGTCTTGACCACACAGTGCTGTGCCCCTTGCCCACTCAGGTATATGAGCTTGGTTAAATACTGTTTTAAAGTTTCATTCAAGTTAAATTCACAGTTTTTGGCTAACTTTAGGTACTTTACCAAACAAATTAATCTGATCATAAATTTGGCCAGAATATATCAGCAGTATTATGATGGTAAACAATGTAATTTAGAACCTAGAACATTTTTCCTGCAAAAATTCAAATGGAAAATAATAGCATGGAATTGTGTGAAACAATAATTGTAACTGAGTACTCCACACATTAGAATGGATATATTCCATAGTGCTTCTTCCACTTCTGTGCTGTATTTTCAATGTTTAAATTAATTATTAGTTTTAAAGAAGGAAGGCTAGGAAAATAAATCTGTCACTCACGTGAAGGCACAAACACACTTTACACATTAAACTTAAATCATGACTAGAGATGGGCAAATGGCTAGGAAATTTGATGTGCTTGCGATGAGGCTCAGCACATGACTAAGATGAATTGGATGGAAAATGGTGGGTAGGGGATGGGTAAAATTGACAATCAATAATTATGGGAAGGTAAAATTTTTGAATCAACCAGTCAAAGTAAAACAATATGAATTACAATAATTTTTTAAAACTATAAACAAATAAATAATAATTAATTTTTTAGTTATGGTAACAATAGTGACAGGTTTACTGCTGGTATCATAACAGAGATTGAGGCTAGGGGGATGCATGATGTCAAGAATATGTTGGTAGGATTAACGTTATGAAGCTGTAATAGTATCAGAATACCTCTGCTCTCATTTTAAAACGTGTTGAACTGTTAAAATTGTGGGAACTGGCATGGTCTACCAATGGATGGTCTAGGCTACCAGCGTAAAATCATTTTCCTGTGGCCATTTGTCCCAATGGACAGGTGGCTAGCGGCGAGGCCGATATAAGAAGCTGTGCTGTGTAGGCAGGAAAATTGGTAAATGAGATATGTAGTTGTGCAAGTGACAAGTTGAATCATTGGAAAAGATTCACTTGTGGTACAATTGAAATAGGCTGTGGTGGCTAGATGCATGCTGAAAATTTTTCAGCAAGGTCTGTTGCATGAGGTAATCCAAGAGAGTTAGAAGATGAGTATTTGTGGATTGTATACTCACATGTAAAGAAATGTGAGTGCATTGTAACAACCAGAAGGAAGAATAGGTTAACCCAGGGAATTGTGATGGCAGGGGAACAACTAGAGAAGGTAAACAGGTTCAAGAACCTGGGGAGTGTATTAGAGGAATGTGGAGGAAATAATGGCGAGATAATTGAAAGAGGAAGACAAGCAGAGGCGTTCCTAAGGAGCATTAGAAGCCTGATATGGAATAAAGAGGTGCCACAGAGAAGCAAGAGAGTAATCTATCATACATACTATGTGCCTATCTTGACTTATGCTGCTGAAACGTGAACACTGAAAAAGCAGGACATCAGCAGAGTACAAGCAAGTGAAATGAAGTTTTTAAGAGGTGAAATGGGAGTTACTAAAATGGACAGAATAAGGAATGAAGTGATTAGACACTCCATAAAAGAGGAACCCCTACAGGAAAGGTTAGAGAGGAGCAGTCTGAGATGGTATGGTCATGAAAAGAGAATGGAGGCTCAGAGAATCCCAAGAAAAATCCATGAAATTAAGATGTATGGTAAACAACCCAGAGGAAGACCAAGAGATGGATGGCTGAATGAAGTGGAGGAGGGTGTATGGAAGAGAGGAGAGGACTGGAACAAAGTGGTGATAGGGAGGTGGTGGGATGAAAGAAGCAAATGGAGAGGCTTATGCTTAAAGCAGACCCGCCCAGAGGCTGGAATCTGTTAAGGATGATGATTATGATACTCACATTCTGTCCCAGAGTATCACACGCATCTTTTGCATGAAATAGACCTTTCTGCAAAACTTTCAAACGGCATCCAGCATCCACTCCTACCACAGTTGAATCTATTCCCAATATTTGACAGGCTGCTTGTACAACTACACACAATTTATCATCTTAATTGCATTCACTGCACAGCTTGATATATTGGCTTCACTACTAACCAACTGTCCATCAGGATGAATGACCATAGGCAAACAGTTTATACTGCTAAATTATACCATCCAAAGACAACACATGCCAGTCCACACAAATCTAAGAATCGCCACCCATAACTCATCATGAGGGTGAGAGGTAACGCTCTGGCCTCGCATTTAGAGACACAGTTTCAAATCCACACTGGGCCATCCAGATTTGTGTTTTCCTTCGTTTTCCCCAAACCACTCCAGGCAAATGCCGGGATGTGTCGTTTAAAACTCCATCGCTGATTCCTTCCCATTTCTTGCTATTTGTCTTTTTCCACATCCAAAAACTGCCTATAGCCTAATGGGATAGCCAAGGAGCCTGGACTAACAGGATGTGCCTATCACTCCTTACCTCTGGCACGCTCAGCCCTTCATTGCTAACACACAGAAACACATGGGAGTGTTCAAGAATAAGGCCCCTCAGTTATTCTGTCATGGACCTGTCCGTTTGGTAAGTAAGTAAAACCAAGAGTATTCCCGTATGCTAACTGACCCCTTGGAATTTCAGCAGGTATGAGAGGCCAGTCATCAGTTATGAACCCTTGTATAACTCTAGGTATATTTTATTCAAAAGGTAGTGAAAACACAAAACATGTTTGGTGTAGCATATAGGTTGGTTATCAAAAATGGAAAATTTCAGTCATTGGGCTCAAATTTTTTAATTTTAATTTAATAGCAAGGAAGCGCATGCTGCAGTGCAAATTTTCCTAGTCACGTATTGTCATATAACATTATTTTTTCAGATATATCTCAAAAATAGTTTAAAGGGTCCTTAACACACATAGAATTAATAACAAAATGCTTTTAAAAACATTTTCTAGCATTTTGAGAGTTAAAAAAAGTGCATTAAACTTGAGGGTAGATAAAATTTTACGAAGGGATTTATCATTTCTAAAAACATTTTCAGAGATGTAGAATAAAGTCACAACCAAAATAAGGTAGGATACTTACAGTCTGGAAAATTTTGTTAATGAGTTATAGCAAATTTAAGTATAAATTTCACAGGTGTAGAAGTTGCATCAGAATCCTTTTTTTTTTTTTTTTTTTTTTTTTTACAAAGATAACTGACTAAAAGTTTTTCTAGACATAAAAATGTTGTTTAAAAGTTGTACAATTTTGAAAGTTAGTGGAATTATGCACCTGAGAGTTCATTTATATTAATGATAAAATTTCACTGATTAAGAATATCTACTTGTTGATTCCAGCAATATTTTGGCACTAAAAGTAATGCCAAAAAGATGGCATCTAGCTACAATGTGTACATCATACAGCGAAACAATTCAAAACAATAGGTTCGAATAAGATTGAGCAAAGTCAAGGAAGACAATACTCTAGGGAAAAATTAAAGTTACCGGTAGATAGTAGAATTTTAGTGAAGTAAAGTGACCATTATTTCAGTTTGATAGGAGTTTCTGAGATTTTTAATATTGAAGTTTAGTAAAGTTTGCATCATATCACGAAAATTTGATTTTAACTATTAAATACAATGAGTACAGCAATGTAACATATGTCATAAGTTGGGAAAATCTTTATAGTTTTTTTTTTTTTTTTTTTTTTTTTTTTTTTTTTTTTTTACACCAAAATTAGCTCAAGGGGTAATAATTTTAGGAGTAATCAGAAAATTAGACATTTTTAACTTTGGAATTTCTATTTCAAAAACTATAGCACCTAGGAGAAAAGTTCTCATAAGAAAAAATAACTTTTAAATTGCGAGCTGTAACCTGTAAAAATTCCAGAGTGATTCGAGTGAAAATAAGAATCCTCTTTGTCCGATCAAAGGTCATTTTGACCTCATCACAGGCTAACTGTATATAAGAATAGCTGGAAACAAAGAACAAAAGGGAGCAGATTTTGGCTGAAAGTTGAATGGAGTGGATGTGAGTCTCAGGTGGTGCGATGTATGTGGGAAATTTCTAAGTAGTTGCATCATGCTGGTGCAAACCCGAATTTTCTTCAGCAAGAACTAGTAAATTTCAGTAATAATGGAGGTATAGAGGAAGTATCCTTACCTTAAGTGTGCCTAATCTGCAGTCATTATATTTTTGGATCTGAAGATTGATGTCTTTTCCAAAAAATTCTTGTACCAACAAGCATAAAGGATTTTTTCCCTAAAATATACAAACTTTTAAATTGTCAAGAAGTCTAAAGTGTTTTTTTGACATACCTTTAACTATTAGGGTGAAATCAATTGTTTGATGGTCGTTTGAAACTTGTTAGGTACCGTACCAAGCACGGTCAGAGTTTGAAGGATTCATGTTGCTTAAACCCACCAGTATGCTTTCAGCAGTATGCTTTCAGCAGTATGTACCCATTATTATATTTTATTATTTTATTGTTTAACCCACCAAGGAGTACGTGGACCATTAATTTGCGTTGCCCTTTGTGGTAGATATGGCTTACCTTGGTAATTAGGGATTGATTTCATTAGTTTTAATTAATTTTGGGCACCTTTATAATTAATTTTAGATTGCATCAACAGGATTAATTTTCCTTTTACCTTTTCATAACTGATACATAATTATTTAACAAATTAAAATCTTACAATTTATTACTGCATTTTACATTTCAACAAGACACAATTACAATTGAACGTATCTGGCACATGTCAATAACAAAGGAAACAATCTTATGGAATTTTCGGAATTAACCAATTTACCCACCGAATAACTTTTGCTAGCTAGAACAGTTTTATTACATGAGTCCCTATCTCTGCAGATCACTCTGCGGGTCATTTTTGGATATGGAATGTATTGGAACTTGAAGAAAGCAAGCAACTACCGGTTGAACTCAGCAGATGGTCCACATGGTCTTGAGAATCACCATTCCTGATACACTGTATCATCACTATCTGCAGCCTCCACCATCACTTCTCAGAGCAGGTTGCTCCATCTTCCTCGGCTCGTGAGCACAAGATAGATCTTCTTCCCGGGGTGCAGAGCACTCGTTCCACACTCCCCACTCCTCCTTTTTCCATCCCCAATCTGCTTGCCGGATTTTCCCTCCAGAACATGCAAACAAAACCTTCTGTTAGAACAAAATCTAGACATCTTGTGTTCATTGGTCAGTCACTCCCTCGCCATTTTCAGAGCCTCCTGAGTTTGTACAGGAACACACGGACATTTTGCTGAAGATGGCTTGTGGCCGAACTCCATTGCATCCCCACTAGGGTGGGCATAACTGTTGCTGTCCACCTCTTGAAGGTTACGGCGTATCTGCTCCGCTAATAGTGTTCGACTCACACGCAGCCCATTAAGAGTAGTTGTTTGTTTGTTTACGGCTGCCATTGTCTCCAACCCTTTCACTTATTCTTATTTGCTGAATATTTCATGCGGTACATCAAATGTGTTCAGATCACATCTGTTACACCTTATTCTTCTTGCTGTTCTTCTTATCTTCCCAAAACCTCCTCATTCTTTTGCTGTGGGCTTGATGTCTCTCTTGTGTCACTACTTCACTATGAACAGATCCATTTTGTTCTATTTTTATGTCTTTAGAGTGATTTACAGATTTTCCTGTTTCAGTTTTTATTATATTCCATATAGTTTTCATCTTTAGATGGTGGATAATCTATTTTGGGGAAAGCCACGTGTAAATAGTGTCTTCCCGCAGGGAACGTAATCGTAGGTAATTAATTGGTGAGCGATTTCTCTCCTCACTCCCACCGACCGCCGGCACCCGAAATTCGGCATCAGTGATCCAGCCAGTAATAGCGCAAAGAAACAGAAATCCACTCACCTTATGACTGGAACATTGATTCACATGGTCAGGCTGCAATGTGACACCGGCTGTTATCTTCAGCAAGATGTAACTTGAATGTACCATGGTGAGCTGTAAAATACTCGTCACAAGCAATGTACCTTCGCACTGTAATTCTCTCAAAACTTTGGCATAACTCGCCGACAGTTAAATAAGAAGCTATGATTCTCTCAAAACTTTGGCATAACTCGTCGACAGTTAAATAAGAAGCGTAATTCGCTTCAGTGTCCACGCACACTGACCAGCCCATCGCGGACCGTCATAACAACAGTGACAATAACTTATGAGGAAAAAAGATACACATATCACTTCCTCGTGAAACAGGACACACCACTACCGCTCAGGCCGGTGGAATTCTGAATCACGCCAACTGACCCATGATCCACCGCGAACCCCAATGCCCGCGACTGACGGGAAGAGAAATAAAAAATCGTTCAACCAATCTTATTGCCTGAATTCTCTATTTTCTCTGATATATACCTGTCCTTGGCCTTTCGTATTACATTTCTTAGTATTTTAGAATAAAGTTTATAACGAGCTTTCAGTGTGTACATTTGAGGCACTGAATAATAAAATGAGCCCTATAGGAATATTTTGTGATCTTGCAAAAGCATTTGACTGTGTAAATCATTAATTACTTTAGAAGAAAATGGAATACTATGGTATTTATGGAACCACAGGTAAATGGTTTAAATCATACGTGGAGAGTTGAATGCAAAAAGGTTCAATTTTTCATTCTAAAATAAGTAAAGATGCTTCATCAGACTGGGAGAAAATAAAACATGGAATTACACAAGGCTCTGTCCTAGTAAACCTCCTCTTTTTGTTATACATGAATGACCTTCCTGGAAACTTATCCGATGTAGTTAAGAGTGTTTTACTTGCAGATGACACTAACCTGACTGTGAGGAAACACCAAACAGTAATCTAGAATCGAATGTAAATGAAGTACTTAGTGAAGAAGCAAATTAGTTTAAGGCAAATTCATTAAAATTAAATTTTGAAAAAAAAAAAAAACACATTATATTAATAACAATCTTCTCGGGTTTGCAGCCTGATTTTATTACAAAGCGACAAGCTTTCCGCAACTAGCTCAGTAGCCATCTTCAAGTCGATTATGAATCGGCGATCTTGCCGTTACTAATACCAGGTGTTTACTGGTGTCGCTTAGCATCCTCACGACTCTCGCAGTCCCGCTTCACTGTGATTGGTTGAGGTTCCAGTCACCCGTCCAAGTGCTTACCACACTCACCATTGCTTAACTGCCGGAGCTCAGCTGTGGTGGTCACCCATCCAAGTTCTCACCATGCTCAGTGTTGCTTAACTGCCGGAGTCTAGCTGTTGTGGTACAGCAATCAGGGAACATGGCCGGCACGGTATAGATAACCCTGGTTTCCAAGCATTGCTCAGCAAATAACCCATGTCACGGTTAACCAGGTTGTCATGTAACTGTATTTCTATTGCTTCTTTAACCACGGACTCCCAAAAGAACGAACACTTTGTCAGCACCTTTACGTTGTCATTCTGTGGCCATTTTCAATTACATGTTGGGCAACAGCAGATTTCTCCATCTGAAAAAGCCAAATGTAGCATTGATGTTCCACCACACGGGTCTTGATTGTGCCCGTCTGTCCAATATAAGATTTTACACATTCACACTGTATACTATACACGCCAGGCGTCTTCAGCCCCAAGTCGTCCTTCACAGAATGTAACAGGTCACGTATTTTGGCAGGAGGACGAAATATGCTCTTAATACCATGTCGACCTAGTATCCTGCCTATTCTCCCGGATATGTTACCAGCAAATGGAATAAATGCCAGATCTTTATACCATTCTTTAGGTTCCATTGCCTGTTTGTTTGGCATTTTTTGCAGTGCCTTTTCTATTTGTCGGTTACAATATCCATTTCTCCTAAACGTAATACAGAGATGTTCCACTTCCGTTGGGATCAGAGATTTCCTTCGCTCTATGCACCAGTGTGTACAATACAGCATTTTACTGAGCCGGGTGGTGGAAGCTTTTGGCACGTAAGTAATGGTCCGTATGAGTAGGTTTTCTATACACACTATGAGAAAGAGTCCCATCTGGTTTTTGACGAATGAGAATGTCCAAAAAAGGCAAGCTACCATTCTCTTCCAGTTCCATCGTGAAACGTATGTTTGGGTGAATCCCATTGAGATGGACCAGAAATTCATGTAGACTGCTGATCCCATGGGGCCAGACAACAAATGTATCATCCACATCACGGAAGAAACATGCCAGCTTAAGAACAGACCTTTCTATTGCTATACTCTGAAAATGTTCCATAAACAGATTGGAAACAACAGGAGACAAAGGTGACCCCATTGCCCAACCATCCGTCTGTTCATAGAAATCTCCGCCATAGGTAAAGTAAGTGGATGTAAGGACCAGCTCAAAAAGATCAACAATGCTAGATTCAAAGAGATTTTGTAGCAACTGCAAAGTGTCTCTTAGTGGAACTCTGGTAAAAAGTGAGACTACATCAAAGCTGACCATAATATCAGTCTCCAACAGGTGCATCTTTTGAGGAACACTGACAAGGTGTGTTGAGTTCACAACTTGGTGAGGACCTTTCACTACGTAGGAGCTAAGCATACTACCTAGGTATTTAGCCAGACCATATAGGGGCTACTAATGGTACTCACAATAGGCCGTAAAGGGACGTCCTCCTTGAGAATTTTTGGCAGAAATGTTGCCCAACATGTAATTGAAAATGGCCACAGAATGGATTTTGACAATGTGAAGGTGCTGACAAATTGTTCGTTCTTTTGGGAGTCTGTACTAAAAGAAGAAATAGAAATACGGTACATGACAACCTGGTTAACCATGACATGGGTTATGCGATCCGGTGGAGTGTGGACAGCCAAGTGAGAGGGAGGCAATAGACCAATTAGGGTGCGGTCTCGACTTCCTAACTGTGGTACCTATTGGTTGCGTGTCACAACAGCTAGACTCCGGCAGTTAAGCAAGGCTGAGTATGGTGAGAACTAGGATGGGTGACCGCAACAGCTGAGCTCCGGCAGTTAAGCAATGGTGAGTGTCGTAAGCACTTGGATGGGTGACTGGCGCCTCGACCAATCACGGTGAAGAGGGGCTGCGAGCGTCGTGAGGTTGCTAAGCGACACCAGTAAACGCCTGGTATTCGTAACGGCAAGATCACCAATACATAATCGACCTGAAGATGGCTACTGAGCTAGTTGCGGAAAGCTTGTCGCTTTGTAATAAAATCCGGCTGCAAACCCGAGAAGATTTGTTATCATTTATTCGCCGGGAAAGCCTGCATTCACATATACACATTATATTAGGTTCAAAACAAAACATTATGCACAGCCAGATTTACAAGTAAGCAATAAAAATAACACTTTATTAGAAACAAAGAGTATAAAATTTCTTGGTATTAAAATAGATGAAAAACTCTGTTGGCACGAATATATCACTTCACTACTGAAGAAGTTAAGTAGTGCCACCTTTGCAATATGAACACTTTCTCTAACAGCAGATCTAGAATTAACAAAACAGGTGTACTCCTCATATTTCATTCAGTGATGTCATATGGCATAATTTTTTGTGGAAACTCTTCACAAAGTAAAAAAGTTTTCATAGCACAGAAAAGAGCTATTAGGATGTTGTGTATGGTAAAACCAAGAACTTCTTGCAGATAACTTTTTAAAAAAATTCAAAATTCTTACAATGACTTCTCTCATGTGCTTTGTCATACATCTTTGCAATCTGTTTACTTCTAATTCATGGGTACACAATTTCAGCACAAGAAATAGAAATAATTTGCCCAAAACACAAACATCTCTGTCATTAGTACAAATAGGAGTTAATTATTCTGGTATACATCTGTTTAATAAACTTCCCAAGAGTATAAAACAGTTTGCAGATAAAATTTTTTTATTGGACCACAAATACTGTCATTAATGGCTGATAAACGTTTTGAAGGACTGTTAAATGCACTAGACAAAAGCAGCCTAACAGTCTTTCAAAAAGGTACGTTGCAATTTCCTTCGAAACCATAAAGCAGAAAACTATCATGACTTAGTGGCCGATCTTCTGCATTCTTATGAAGCAATTAGATGAAATATGTCCCTAAAAATTCATTTCTTGAACTCTCACTTAAACTTCTTCCTAGAAAATCTTGGGGCTGTCAGTGATCAGCAAGGTGTGCAATTTGTACAATGGAAAAGAGGCACCAAGGCAAGTGGAGTCTAATATACTGGCTGACTTTTGTTGGACCAAGAAAAGAGATGTTCCAGATGCAAAATATGCCTGAAAATCTACCTCTTTCTACACAAGTAAAAATGAGTAGTATATCATTTAGAGTTCGATAGTTAGTTACTGATTTCATTATAAATTATAAAAAGTCAAATGAAAATTATAAAAAAACTCCTGCCTGAAAGGAAAAACTATGATATTTGAAATCAGCCTGAAAAACTTCTAAAATCTCATATTTTGAAACAATCTCATCTTGTGAAAGAAAAAAAAAAAACTTCATTTTTGTAACTAGCATTATTCAGTGGGAGAGGCAATTGCTTGTTGAAGGAATAAAATTTAAATACCTGGCAATATCAGTTGACAGTAAGGAGGTTGTATGTAAAGGGTGCATAGTACTGCATCTGTTGGAATTGATAATGATAGTATGTACAAGGGAAATAGAGTGATTTTTACAAAAATTTGGCCATACCATTCCAAGAGTATTGTGCATGGTATGTAACCCACATTATTGAATCAAACACTGTAGTTAGAGGGGCTGCAAATGAGGTCAGTTCATCTTGTCCGTGTAAATTACCGAAGGCGGTAATTAATAACTGAAATAATAGAAGCACTGGATTGGGAGTCATAGATGAACCACCACTTACCTTTATATGATGGATGTGAGGTGCGAACACACACAAAAGATAAAAATGCACCCGATAAAGAAATTTTTGAGACAAGCCCTTTATCAACAGCAGAACATTATGGGAGGTGGGTGATGTGGGAGACTGCCAAAGCTACTGTTGGCCAGGAAAATGGTGGGGGGGGGGTAAATTCAAATAGAGGGGCAGTGATTCAGAGCTAATAACCGGGCATAGATAAATATCCAAACTAATCTCTGGTCGGTGGGAAGAGCAAAAGATAATTAAATGTAAATACGAAAAATTAAAATATATGTATACTAGACGACCCGTGCGAAAATTTCGCGAATAAAATGCGATGAATAGTGAGGCTGAATGCTTGTAATATAATGAATAGTAGAACCGTACTTTTGTAGCAAATATTTCATTTAGTGTAATAGGTACGCAGCAAAATACTCACAACATATTACGAAACAGTTAGGAAAATTTATTTATGACAAACTGTCACTGACCTTAGTAGAATAAAACCAACCTTAACAAAATGCACACAACATATCAACATCTCTGAAATATTTGTTGCTGTGCGAATAAAATGTTTACATTGGAATTGTATAGCAAAACGACAGTGTTTCCGTAAGAAAAAAAAAATATCACAAAAGCTACTTATTGAATAAAAAAAAAGTTTATTAACATCTCAGTGATATCTGCTGCTGAAATCAGGGGACTTGGCTCTGAACAGTCTCATACCCGCTACCACTTTAAGCACCAAATACCGAACATTTTTTTTTTAATTTATGATTTTACCTAGCTGGAGACATTAATTTTACAACGATATGTCATTTATCGATTTCGGATAGGTATCGAAGAATAAATGGCTTGTATTAAAAAAAGAAAAAAAAAAACACTTTCTATAACTAATATTGATAATTTTGCCCTTTAAGGGTTGAATTCCAAAAAAATTCTTTTATAAAATATCAACCAAGGTAAAAAAAAAGTTTTGAGAAATGATTATATTTTTACCCCTTAAGGATGTAATTTGGAGAAAGTTTTTTCTTAAAATATGATGTGACCATAGCGGCTAATTTAATATTTAAATCGATACGTCATTTATTGATTTCGATTAGTTATCAAGGGAAATAAACAGCTCCTGACAGAAAAATGCATTGTAAAAATATTAATACTTTTGCCCTCTAAGGTTAGAATTTTTAACAATTTCTACTTAAAATGTGGTAACGGAACCAAAGACATTACGAAGATCTGAAGCTTTTAAATGATACCTCGTTTATCAATTTTGTTTAATTGTCAACAGAGATAAATGACTAAAGACACAAAAAACGCATTTTAGAAATACTGATATTTATGCCCTTTAAGGGTCGAATAACGAAAAATTCTTTCTAAAATATAATGTGACCATGGCGGAGACCTTAATCTTTAATATGATACCTCATTTATCTATATCGGTTATATATCAAGGGAGATAAATGGCTCGTGACACAAAAATGCATTATAGAAAAAATTATACTTTTTCCCTTAAATGGTTCAATTTCAAAAACATTCTTTCTTAAAATATCATGTCACAAAGCTGAGATATTATTCCTCATAATCATACTTGATTTATCAATTTTGGTTATATATCCAGGAAGGAAAATGACTCGATATACAAAAAAAAAGCATTTTAGAAAAATCGACATTTTTACCCTTTAAGGTTCGAACTACGAAAAAATCCTTTCTTAAAATATAATGTTACCACGGCGGAGACCTTATTCTTTAATATGATACCTCATTTATCTATATCGGTTAGAAATTAAGGGAGATAAATAGCTCGTGACACAAAAATGTGTTGTAGAACCATTCATACTTTTTCCCTTTAAGGGTTGAATTCCAAAAACGTCATACCTAAAATATGATGACACCGAAGCTGAGACATTATTCCTCATTATCTCACTTGATTTATCAATTTTGGATAGATATCCAGGGAGATAAATGGCTCGATATACAAAAAACGAATTTTAGACAAATTTACATTTTTTCCCTTTAAGGGTTGAATTACGAAAATTTCCATTGTTAAGATATAATGTTACCAAGGCGGAAACCTTATTCTTTAATATGATACCTTATTTATCTATATCGGTTTGATATTAAATGAGATAAATCGCTCGTGACACAAAAACACGTTATTGAAAATTTTATACTTTTTCCGTTTAAGTGTTGAATTCCAAAAACATTCTTTCTTAAAATATTATGTCACATAGCTGATACATTACTCCTCACAATCATACTTCATTTATCGATTTTGGTTTGATATCCAGGGAGATAAATGGCTCAAGATAAAAAAAACTAATTTTAGAAAAATTGACATTTTTGCCCTTTAAGGGCCGAATTACGAAAAATTCTTTTCTTAAAATATAATGTTACCACGGCGGAGACCTCATTCTTTGATATGATACCTCATTTATCTATACCGGTTACATATGAAGGGAGATAAATCGCTCGTGACACAAAAATGCGTTATTGAAAAATTTATACTTTTTCCCTTTAAGGGTTGAATTATAAAAACATTCTTTCTTAAAATATTATGTCACAAAGCTGAGACATTACTCTTAATAATCCTACTTGGTTTATCGATTTTGGTTAGATATCCAGGGAGATAAATGGCTGGAGATACAAAAAACGCATTTTAGAATAATCGACATTTTTGCCCTTTAAGGGTCGGAAAACGAAAAATTCTTTTCTTGAAATATAATGTTACGATGGCGGAGACCTCAATCTTTAATATGATATCTCATTCATCTATATCGGTTAAATATTAAAGGAGATAAATCGCTCGTGACACAATTACACATTGCAAAAATATTGATACTTTTGCCCTTTAAGGGTCGAATTCCGAAAAATATCTGTCTTAATATATGACGTCACTAAAGAGGAGATCTTAATCTTTAAAATGGTACTTCATTAAACGATTTCAGATAGGTATCCAGTGAGATAAATGACTGGTAACACAGAAAACAGCTTTTTAGAAATATTTACATTTTTGCCCTTTAAGGGTCGAATTCCGAAAACTTCATTTCTTAAAATATGATGTGACCAAAGTGGAGACCATAAGCTTTAAAATGACACCTCATTCATTGATTTTGGTTAGTTATGAAGGAAGATACAGGCTTGTGACAAAAAAATACCTTATAGAAATAATATATATGATATAAATATATAAATTTAAAAAATATATTAAAAAATATAAAAAACAAAGACTTTGTGAACTAAACATCACCATAGGTTAGTGGTTGTTCAATATAGGTAGTGGGGATGGATGCAAAGAGAGGATTAAAAAAAGGTAAACATCAGTAATAATAATAATAATAATAATGATCGGGTATAATCTGAAATTGAGACCATTTGGTTGCCTTGTGTCCAGTTTATACTGGTAGGCAAGTTCCCAGCTTCTGAGTTCATATGAGCTGCTGCCATTAGGTAGGACCCTAATAGCACGGACCGTGAAACAAGAATTGAAATATTTCGAGTCATGGGTGATGGCATGGTAAGCAACTGGGTGCTTTGGGTTCCGTGTCAACGCTGTCTTTCGGTGGCCATTTCTTCTTATGGAAAGTGGATTTGTGGTCAAACCTATGTATGAAGCTAGGCAGTGGTTGCACATTAACTGGTAAATAACATGGGAGGTTTCACAGGTGGTGTCTTCTGCAATATGGAAGCTTTCCCCTGTGACAGCATTGGTGAAACTGGTGGAGGCATGGTGTATGTCGCACATCTTGCAGCGGGGTCTATTGCATGGGATAGAGTCTTGGGGCTGACTGTTGGGACGAGGAAGACTATTTTTGTGGACTAGAAGATTGCTGAGGTTAGGAGGTCTGCTGAAACAAGTTCTAGGAAGGGCAGGGAGGATTTTAGGAAGAGTGGATCTCATTTCAGAGTAGGTTTGCAGGAAATCATAGCCCTGCTGGAGGATTCTGTTAATGGATCCGAGGCCTGGATAGTGGTGTGTGACTAAGACTGGATTTTGGTTGGTTTTTGCGGGTTAAAATCTTCAACTCCGTTCTTATCTACAATAGTCTGAATACCTTCCTTTCCCCTCAGTTTTATAATATAGCCTTAGAAATTTCTAGATGCATCATTCAGTGATCCTCCTGCACAAGTAATATTCTTCATAAACCCATCTTTTCTCTCTTTGCTATTATTAATTGCTTGTTTAATTGTTTTAAGTATTCGCTACTGCCTTCCTGTCTCTTATCTCAGTTGTGTTCCCATCTCACTTGCCACTTTAACCTTCTCACCTCTCTATTATAGTATGTGGTTTCTGTACTTCTCTTTATTTTCTGTTTTGGAATAAACATATCCTCCCCCTTTTTATTATCTCCTTAAACTCTTCCCATTTTGCCTCCACTGTACTTGTGCCATCCTTCCATTTCCTGAACCTTTCCCTGAAATGTCTCTTCAGTTCTAAAATCTGTGCCTTTTTATAATTATGCCTTTTCCCCTGTAATTTTGGCCACTGGTTTACTGAAAACCCTAATCAGTACCACATAGTGATCAATTATTACTTCAGTTACTTGGCACCCTACAAGATTATCACTAGGCTTTATGTTTGGTCCCTTGTATTTTGCTCTACCACTTGTGTGAAACCTCCTCTTCTTATTAAGGAATTTGCAAATTCTGTAACCTTTTGTTGTTTATCTTATTTCCCACACAGTTGATGCCTGGTAACTTTAAATCCCCTCCAATAATAACCATTCAACGCTCACCTCTGAACTGTGAATGTGAATTTAGTTTCTCTCCAAGAATCTCACCTTCATCATCCATTTTTCACTATGATAAGCAGCCAATACCCTGATTTTTTTTCTTTACTACCCCAAAAATCTACCCCTAGTAACTCATGATCATGATCTATGAACACTAGAGAACTATAGTAATCTTTGCTAACCAGTATGAATACCCATCCACCAATTGCTTCTCTATCTCGGTACTCTCTGTAACCTTTAGGGAAGACCTCATTGTCTGGTACTCCTTTTAACCAAGGCTCTACCACTTGTGGTTCATGTATCTCTATTAAGTTTCCAAATTCTATCACTTTGTTCATTATACCAATAACACCTTTATTTTGGCATTGTGATATTTTCAGTATTAACCTTTGTCTTTCCAGCTGTACCCAATTCCGTTATTATTTCAATAGCTACATCTGATTCATTTGCATTTTTTTTTCCATAGTGCATCTACAACCAGTATCTCTTTCATCTCTTATTTTTGTCCCCTCACCAACTGCCCCTAACCTAAAAAAGGCACAGTGTCTTCCTATGTAGGTAGGGGAGTGACCGACTGGAACATTACCTAAGGAGTTGATGACAATTTATACCTCAGAGTGTGAAGGATTTTAAGGTAAAAAAAAAAAAAATCTAATTAGGTACTTATGGAAATTGCGACTGAGACAATAGCAGGTGATAATAATGTTTCGCTTGTAACTTATAAACTAAATTATATGTGTGTATTTTTAGTATTTGTTGCTTCAGTACAGAATATGGTCATTTTTGGAGACAAATTCCTGGGGTTAGCATTATTTAGATGGACATGGTAACAAAATGGACTGGTAACTCTGATGACCGTTCACATCTTTATTCGCAAGTTTTTTGAATGTCATATTTTGCATCTTGACAAGCTCTAAATTTCAATATCTCACATGCTGGTGTGGGAAAAAGTTATTTTTTCATCCCCTTACCTTCTGTGGCACCCACATAGAAAATATATTTATTTATTTCCTAAGGAGTTCTTTCGGCTCACTGCTATTACTCACAGGATTCACGGAGGAAGAGCACTACACTCTCAATTTACCTTCAGCACTAGATAATGGAGGTGATGTAGTTATTGCAATGGTCCAGTGAGTATTTTTCAACAGAGTTCCTCCACAGTCCTCATTAAACAGCAGGCTGAACAGAACTGGGAGGCTGTTACAGACATTTAGCTTTGATACAAATCCTCAGCCTCATTGCGGATCAAACTCCAGGTGTCTGGGTCACAGTCAGGCACTCCATCACCTAAGCTACATGGCTGCCCTAGAGTGTAATTTTAAATATGATATTCATTTTTAGTAAACAAAATATGGAAATATAGGTGTTTTGTTGCCTGCAACTTATTTCATTTGTGAGTTAGAGACATGTGACAGATTGACAAACATTGGAACAACAGCATTACGGCTCTAATTTGCAACTGATTACTATAACCTAAAAAAGGACATGATATTTCATTACAAAGTAAAATTTCCTTGGAAGATATTTTATCAGTGGCAATTGTATTCACATAGTCATGCTACTCTATGGAAGCAAAGACTTGGTTGGGTATAGGGCTTGTGAAGGAAGTAGTATGTACCTAATATACTTCACAAGACTATGTACATTTCACAAAAATTGGCAAATAGTTATTTTGTATTGTTATTTTGAATAAACTAAAGCTGTAGTAACTTTTTCTTGAATGAGATAAATTTCATACTAAACATTTAGTTATTTTTTTACCTTTTCTTGTTTCTTATTCCCTCCTCATATTCATTCACTTAATTCGTTTATGGACTGTTTTAAAGCCATTGTTTATCAATAATTCAAATGTGATTATTGCTTTAAAAAATGTATTCTTCATTCAAAACAAATTAAAAAAATTTTTTTTAAAAAACCTGGACACCTCTTTTACCAAAATACTGCTTGCTGATACTGATCATAGAAATTGTACTTGAATGAATAGTACATTGTAAATAATGTGTTTTTGTCCCATTCACACCAAAGCTATTTCCTCCCACATTCAAGCTTTGAATTGGCATTTCCATGATGAAAGAAAAATATTTATGGAATTCCTTTTTCAGAATGCTGTACAGATCCTGTAATCAGTGTGATGTATTTATAAAACTTAATTTGCCTTTTTGTAGTTATGAAACTCATGGTTCCTTTTTTTTTTGCGGAGAATAGTTTTAGGAACTATTGAAAACAATTTTATTGGCTTAGCAGAGTTTCTAATCAAAATTTGAATTACAGCATTGACATATTTTACCCTGATATGTAACTTTTATATTTTATTCATAACAAATAATTATATGAAAACATGCTCTTAAGAAAATTATAGTTTTGTGGATAATATCAATTACCTAATTACTTTTCATAGACCTACATAATATCTTTGTCTGCCTCTGCACAGGTTCATTCTTTTCTTGTTTTTCTCATGTCAATTCTTTAACCCCTTACTGCATGATTTTTTTTTTTATTTTCATGAAAAAAAGTCACCTGTTAAGTCTAGTGTTGTGATTTCATGAAAAATACTTTAAAAAATAATAATCTTTATGTGGGGGAATTATTTTTTATTGAAGAGTTTGTGCGATATATCTGACAGCTTGCAAAATGGCTAACATCTTGTGATACCAGTTTTGGGATGGAAGATGCAACATTTCCAAAACATATAATAAGACACACATATATTAGCAGAATTGAGTTTATTTATATAAAATAATTGTAATTTATATTCATTATAGTACAATTTTATCAGAAATAACACTAATTCAATTTCCATTTAGTCTGTTTCTTATCAAACTTGATGAAGCATTTTCTCTCCTTGTTCAGGCACAATGTTGCACTTCAGACATGCTATACAGGATTTTCCTTTGCAGTCTGGATACTTGCTACATCCATGGTTTCCCAGCCAGATGGGCATGTGATCTATCCAATTCTGTCGTACTTGACGCTGCGGAAGATCTGCCACAGGACCTCTTTTCTACTTACTGTCCAACTGTTTATATTACTTGGCCTACCACTTTTCTTGGATAAGGTTTTCCATATTTTACAGAGGGCTTCTACAACTAGGAGCATTTATTCCGTATTTCTTCTTCTCCTTAGCAGCCAGCTGTTCTCGCAAGCTAGACTGAATACTGTGCCGTATCTGTCACAAACATATTTTTCAGTATTATATGTATTCTAATGGACAAATATATAAACTTACCTCTTTATAATTGTCCTCAGATATCATTTTCCTCCTATAAATTATATAAACACTGAAATCAAATGTTTACTGTATCAAATACATCTGTTTGTATGATCGAACTTGGATTTAAACTGCTCACAGTGCAAAGCAAAGATTCATACTACATAATTCCTTACTCTCTCAACAGATAACATATTCTATTTGCATATATCTTCATGACAGTGCACCATATCTGTCCCCACGTGCAGTTTTGAAATATATGCTCAAATATGAGTTTCACTAATAGGAAAGTGGAATATGGCATATCTGTCCCTGTATGTAGTAAGGGGTTAACTGTGGATTCCTAGAACCGTAAGTTTCAAGTATTTTGATTTCATATTAAGTCACATTTAGATTATTATTTTCTCTTGCAGGAAGATCGTCTCTCAATACTGGAGGTTCTCAGTCGTAGACTTCCTTTTTCAAATGACGTTGATTTATCTGTCATAGCAGAGGCCTCATCAGGTTTTACTGGTGCCGATCTACAAGCAGTGCTCTACACAGCACAGATTACATCTCTTGAAGAGCAACATGGTTTGAAGCATTATCAACTTTATTTAGTTCATTATTTGACACATGTTCCAGAATTTATAACTGAACCAAAACAACTTAACTGTGTAATTATATACTCTGACATGATTCATGAAACAATGCTGAACTGTTATTGTGGCCAGACAAATTTTAATTTTGAAAAACATGTGATATAAATTACATCGTCTTATAGGACAATTGTGCTCAAACATGAAAGATATATTTTTTATATATATATAGAAAAATAGATGTGTGTGTGTCTCTATATTTCACTTTGCAGCCCCAACTACCTAGCTCAGACCACTGGTAGTTGTATGTGGCAGTAGTCTTGAGTCTACGTCATTGTGCACTATAGTGGTTGCATGTTGGTAGGTGTGTGGAGATATGGTGGTTGAAAGTGGTCGACCTATTTTGACCAAAGAGTTCGGAAAAACTTTGAGATCTTCTAAAATGTACTTGAGTATTCTTAAATGTACTAAAATATTCTAGAATGGTCTTAATTAGAATGTTCTAGAATATGACACATTTTTCAGCTATTAACAAATATAAATAATTTATATACAATAAATTTAGTGTGTTAACCGATTTTGATGGAACTTTCACTGCTGGGTTACTGATTTGGCAGGGAGTAACAGAGGCTACTTTTTACCCCAGAAATATATAATAGTTCCATGAACATACATAAAAACCTTCAAAAAACTGGACAAACATGAACTAAATCATAGGCACTAGTTAATAGTACATAAATGTAAAAATTCCAGCTGCTCAACCTTGTTAAAAACAGTTGCTATACCTTTTTATGTAGCAAATTAAGTTTCTTTTACTCTACCTCAGCCTTAATAACACTGACCACATAACCACCAGTGGATATGTGTTACTCGCATGTCAGTTGACCCATAACGTGATTCAATGGGTTTATTTTTTAAGAAAAATCTCCAGGGAGCTTTTATTCCATAAATTTAATGGGCATAGGGCAGATTAAAATAAATTCTCATAACTACCAATTTGGCTGATTATGATAAAACCCTACCATACTGGATGAGGATATACAGCACCCTAGAATAGTGGCTTACTGACTGTTGCACTGTCCAGCTCGCCCCACTAGGCTTCCTACCCCACCATCTTGGTTCTAATAGGCGTTCGGTGTACATGACAGTGGTCCATTGCCACCACAGGCCTTATGAGGATGGACTCTCTAGGAGCCTGACATTTTGCTGGAAGATGGAGTCGGAAGCCGGCTTCAAAACATCGCTTCAAATTGACTTGTTCCCCTGGTGGGAGGCCCGAGAATATTTTATACAGTTGAGTCACCAGGAAAGTTTATTCTTTCATGTCTTGTAAATGTTTGAATTAAAAGATTATTAAAACTTATTATATACATTTAGACCAACAGATCTTTCTTGGAGGGCGCCGGGATGAGGAGTGCACCGTGCATGCCAGTTTAACTTATTCACTTAATTTAAAAACCTATCTCTGTCGATCTAAAGAAAAACTAAATTCAGCGTATTAACTTTTATGTACTTCTCTTATAAGAATGAGTGTGAGTAGGTATACTAACACGGTATTGTAAGGGAAATAGGCTATACCGGGGGTGAAATATAGGCTTAGTATCTTAACTGAAAGTTTACTTGAAAAGAAAATGTTCTCTGACTTTACATTAATAATTTTAAATGACCATGTAGCCTGCCTGGAATTCTCAACTGAAATGCTTGACGGCTGCCACCAAGTTTGTTTAACCCACAAGCTTAGAAAAGGTTTCAGTCTACTACGAAATCACAAAAAAGTTCACTTGAATAAAAATTTGAAGTTAATTTTCAAAGTCACATTTTTAAAAAATTTGCATTCTACAGTTGAGTAGGTAATTGAACAAATGTTTCCAGAAATTGCTGATTATGGAGAGAATAGAACCAACCGACCCCTTTAGAAAATTTATAAGTTCATAGTAGTTGTTAGCACCATGGTCTAGTAAAGAAAATCATCATGGCCGACACACACTCCTAGCCTGACTCAACTACATCCGGCTCCTACCCGACACACACCAAAACTACCTGCGCAGATTCATCATACACAACGTTCTCGGAGTAAAGACAACCCCCTCTCCAAGGTCCCCACTTATATACCCCATCTGCTTGACATTGAGTATTCGACTACTTACCCAAAATAGTGTAAAATGATTGTGATTATGGAAAGTGTTCAAACTTTAACTGCAAGTAGTCTTGTCCTTAAGGTACATAAAAAGTGTTTAGTGAGAATTTTAAAATGATTAGTTTGCTTGTAAACGAATTTAGTTTAACTGGCATATTGATAAAGAGTCTCCGAAAGTTCAGTGGTGATTCCCCGAGATGTATGTTGAATTTAAGTACTTTTTAGGTCACCCCGCTGAATTACAAATAATCTAAATAAAATTAGTGCCGAAGTGTTCTATATTAATTCCTGATTCCAATGGTGTAATTTTTATTAATATCGGTGGTTAGTCTGTGAAGATTAGGTTTGAAATATGGCAGAAGTTAACTTAGTTTATATTCAATAATTATCCTTCTGCTGCTTATATAGAAAAATTAGAGTTATCTGAATTTTCTTTGAATTTAATTACGTGTTTTAAAAGTCGTTTTATTTACAGAAGTGGCTTGGTTTATTTGCAAATAAATCTCGAAACTACCACGTTGTGATTAGTGACAAAATAGCTTTAAAATTTATATAAAATTTGTTGTACTGCATGGAATGTTCTGAAATTTTGATATGTTATACTAGATTTCACGTTATTTCAGGAAATCTGCTTTTTAGTTCGAGAAATTATCAAAAACATATGATTAAAACGTTGAAAGTGTATTTATCGAAGTGTTTAAAAATTTATTTACATTATTTACACGATCTGAAACTACGGAATTTTAGTGAATTTATCTTTCTTTTGAATTATTATTATTTTAAAATTATTTTATTACATCAAAAAGTGTCGAGGATTAGTGAAATGATCACGTAGCAAAAATCTATTGTTTGCAAGTTGGACAATAATGGATTAACCTATTACAGTTAGTTTAAAGAGTCTTTACTATTAAAGATGTTTATTTATTGGTTGTATTAAGTGTTGTGGGTCTTTACTGTTTTTAAAATCGGTTTAAATATTGAATTAGCTTATTAGCTTCTGCATAAAACGTTTCTCCCATGCTCTACTTGCAATGAAAATTATATGTATACTGGAAAACTTACTCCCTCCTTTATGCTTTAAACTAAGCAAACTAGAATTTACCAAAATTCTAAGGTGCTTACAGTACTATGTCATTTTGTCGCTTGTTGTATCCCTTACTAACTAAAGTAGAACAAAAGAGATATATTGAGTGACAGGCGAGAAATGGTAACTGGTATTAGGCCTCCTGTATTGTCCTTTCTTTGCTTTCTACTTAATCGTTAGTTCACAATCAAATTAATAATAATAATGATAATAAAAAAAAACATTTTAGAAAAACCTTTACATTACAGCAGCCAACAAAAAAAATATTTTTGTCAATTTCCTGATTCTAGATAATCAATTCTTACTAATTTTGGGTTGGGAAAAAAAAAAAAAAAACCGAATATGTAAATGAAATTTTTTTTAGTAGCTCTTGTTTTCAAGATACAATACAGCCCACGGGAGAAAGACACACAACATCCCACACATCGATTTAATAGAAAATTGAAGAAGAAAAAAAATCCTATGTAATAAATACAATATAATAGGCATGTTTCATTAAACAATGTTCATTTTTTAGAAAGCAGTGGTTGTTTTTAGCCAATTCTTGCAAACTTTTCCTCTTGAATTGCCTCTTGTATGTCAACGCCGGAGCATCTCTTTTAAGAGTCCAGCAGTAGTTGGCCAGCATTGACTCATCCCAACGACCCTGATATCTGCGTTCCATTACAGAGATATCTTGGTGAAACCTTTCACTGTGCTCATCGCTTACAGCTCCACAGTTGTTAGGGAGAAAATCAAGATGGGAGTGTAGGAAATGAAGTTTCAGAGACATGTTGCATCCAAGATCATGGGACTTTTCTAGGAGTTCTTTCACCAACTGTTGATAGTTCTCGGCTTTTCTGTTGCCTAGAAATCCTCATACCACACCTTTGAAGGCTTTTCAGGCTGGTTTCTCTTTCCCTTCCAAAACTTTATTAAAAGCAGGGTCCTTCATTATTGTGCATATTTGAGGGCACATGAAGATTCCCTCTTTAACCTTTGATTCACTCAGTCTTGGAAATTTCGCTCTAAGGTACTGGAAAGCCTCTCCATCCTTGTTCATGGCTTTCATGAAGTTCTTCATTAATCCCAGCTTAATGTGCAGGAGTGGAAGAAGAATGTTATTTGGATCAACTAGAGGCTCATTTTGGACATTTCTCTCCCAGTGAATTAGATTTCTTGAAGGCCATTTGTCTTTTATGTAGTGAGAGTTTCTATCTCGACTGTCCCACAAAAATAGAAAGCAGCAGTACTTGGTATAGCCTAATTGCATGCCCAGGAGAACAGCAATAACTTTCAAGTCACCACAAATCTGCCATTTATGATCCTCGTATTTGATTGACTCGAGAAGTAATTTCACATTCCCGTAAGTTTCCTGCATGTGAACGGAATGTCCAATGGGAATGGAAGGAAAAATGTTGCCGTTGTGTACTAAGACTGCTTTCAAACTAAGCTTGGAAGAGTTTATAAATAACCTCCACTTCCGTGTATCATGAGTTATGTTCATGGAATTCATCAAACCATTAACATCTGTACAAGCAACAACATGTTCTTTCTTCTCAAAGAAATTAAGAAGATTTTTGTGACGAGTCCTGCATTCTGTGATTATGACTTCTGGTTGGAGTAGATGCCATTGCTTCAGTCTTGATGCCAGAAGCTCTGCTTTCTACTTTGGCAAGTCAAGATCTCTTACGAGATCATTCAATTCTGTCTGATTTAGTCTGTGAGGCTCATTGAAATCTTCTGCCTCGAAATCTGGGTCATGGGAAGTCCCAGGTATAGTGACTTCTTGTTCTACAGCATCATCCTCTTCAGTCTCATAATTTTGAGGTGGTTCTGGAATTGGCAGATTAGCCGAGTGAGGAACGGGCCGAATGACTGATGGAACACTGGGATACTGTACCGATTCCTTCTTCTTTCTTGTCCAACCTCGATTCATGGCGGGCGTCATGCAGAAATAACAATTGTCAACGTGGCTTGTTAGCTTACGCCAAATCATGGGTACAGCAAACTTCATTGCTCGTTTCTTCCCATTCATCCACTCTTGCAGTCTCACTGAGCAAGAGTTACAACAAACATGTGGGGCCGATGGTTTATCCTGGTCACCTACCTTCACACCGAAGTAATGTAAGTAAGCTCTCTTTACAACTAAGCTAATGGTTCGCTTCTGTGCTTCAAAAGTTATTTCATCACAGATGTAACAAAATTTGTTGACGGCATTAACACACTTCCGTGGCATTCTAATCTGAAAGCAGAAAATTGCAAATTTTAGTTTGAGTGATTAATTCTGAAATAACAAACATTAAAAAAGTAGTTTTTGAATCGTAATTCGATTTTAAATTGTCAAATTTATTATTATTTTTTAATTTTTGTATTTGAAAGCCCACATTTTTAGTTGTAAGGTGAATAGCAGAGAAAGTCACTTGAAACAGCCGTAGTGAGATTTCTCAAGTTGGTTCCTATCTTGAAAACAAGAGCTAATCTCAACTTTTTATGTTGATTTTCATGTTTAGCATGACAAAATACTTAGGAAATAACTATTTTTGAGCCCGAAACAATTTTGATGTTGGGTTGTGTTATCAATAACATACCTACAAATTGTTTATTTATTACTTGCTTGGTAACTATATCAAGTTATTACCAGTCGTGCGCCCATTTAGTGTCATCTAAAATACCATTTGCATTTCGTAGTTACTGTAGAGTGAATGAGCTTAGAATAATGGGCAACACTTGCGGAGCGATTGAGCCGTTGATTTGGGGAGGAAGTCCCAATAAATATTTTTCTGAAGTGAGTATTTCATACATCATTAACGAATGAATGAAATGATATTAGTTTATTTCATTACACTTCTATCTAAATATTGACTGGCATGGTTCAGTATGTAGTAACATAGTGAGTGGTGATAAATATTGTAATTAACTTAGATGAAATTGTAAGAGTTTGGACGAAGCTAAACAGTTTGAAAAAAAAAGGAGATTGTGTTTTACTATTATTACTTATCAATTAATTATATGAGGGTTGGAACTTAAATAGTGGCAACACTGCTGTGGAGACACTATGCAACGGAATCTACTATTTTTGCTGGTAGACTTACCTTACCTCCGAGCAAATAGACTCGCCCGTCCCACGTCCCCGGCGTGCTCACAATCAAGGGAAACACAGTCACTTGTAAGCCAGTGGTCTAACGTAACGGTGTCACTATGTTTTCGAAACAGGAACAATGGAGTTGGATCAAGATTGAAAGTGACAGAGGCCATACAGCACGACAGTGTCATCAAGGTCTTCAAGAGGCATATGGGTAATCGGCATTTCCGTACAAAACAGTGACGTGTTGAGTAAAAGCCTTCAACGAAGATCGGCAGACTGTGGTAGACATGCATCGGGCAGGTCATCCTAGCATGTCTGAAGAAGAAGTGCATACTGTTGCCGCATTAGTGGACAGTGATCGACACCAGACGATTCGTGAGCTCGCCTACAAAACCAGATTAGCACATACGACTGTGCTTCGCATCCTGAAGGAATGCCTGGGCATGCGAAAAATTGCATCATGAAGGGTTCCGCATGAATTGATGGACATGCAGAAATGGATGCAATACGACACTGCTCAATGCACTTGGAGCGCTATGAGCGCTTTCTTACGCCATATCGTAACCATAGATGAGACATGGGCCACATCGTATGAACCAAAACTGAAATGCCAATCCAACGATTGGCATCATTATGAGTCGCCACGAAAGTCGAAAGTGCGTCAGAGACCCAGTATGGTGAAAGTTATGGTGATTCTCGTGTACGACTGTGATGGTGTTACCCTAATGCATTATGTTCCTCCAATGCACTGTATTATTGTTCGTTTTTAGAGCATCACCTGCGACCAGCTTTGCGAAAGAAGCGGCAACACTTTCTGTGCAACCCACCCATCATTTTGCATTACAAGGCGCGGGCGCATACAGCGCAAGCTGTGGCTGCTCTGTTCATTCGATGGGACTGGGAAGTACTGTACCATCCACCATACTCCCTGGTCTTAAGTCCTTGTGACTTTTATTTGATTCTGAAGATGAAGGAACCACTTAGTGGCATTCGCTTCAGAACTGTTCCAGAGATTTGACAGGCAGTAGACCGCTCCATTCGCACCATCAACAGAACAGGCTGTGCTAATGGTATACTATGCCTTCCACATGGCTGGCAATAAGTTCTACACAATGCTGGTGACTACTTTGAAGGACAGTGACAGGTGCAAACATGTAACGCTTTTGTATCAGTTGTGAATAAATAGTTGCCACTATTTAAGTTCCAAGTGACTGAAGCGAGTGTCATGGCCGTGATATTATTTTTGGTAAGTCTGAACAACATTTTTATCTTTCAGTTACATATTCAATGTTTTCTCTAGTTACATTTACTTATAGATATTTTTTTAATTTGTTATAAATGTAATATAGCATTGTGATCATGAAAGAGAGCAGTGCTCACACTTGATGAATTATGGCAGACAATAAGGAAATAATTTAAAAAAGCAATCTGGTTAAGAAAACCGTAAAAGAAAACATGAAAAATACCAAGTTTTTGAATAAACTCAAAAACATATGATTGTTAATAAATATTTGAAAGTAATTTCCAAGGTGAGTTTTACACCAGAATCTGAAAGGCAAGTAACAGTCGATATTTCTTTAGATTATGATCAATACGAAAAATACACACATATCTCTTCAAGGTGACCAGTTACCAGCCCATTAAATCCTTACATCATCCATCTGAGTAGCCTCAAGATATGACTTCTCTGGCTGATAAAAGTATCAACATACATGGAATAAAATAATACAATGTTTCTGATGTAGCTACGTGGCCATAAGTACTTCATGCGAGGAATATAGATCATGTTATTTTATGTGGACCCTCATAAGTACATTTAAAAATTTTTCCAAAAGATGAAAATGAGCCTCATTTCTCTTCAACTCATTATTCAAGAAATCTTTCAAATGAAGAAACTATCAGACGTCAGTGGTTAGTTTATTCAGTATCAAACGATAATGTCCTTTGCTTTTGTTGTAGACTGTGATTTTAACTCAACTACAAATTTGACCACTACTGGAGGCTTCAAAAATTGGAAACATTTAAGTGAAGCTTCGAAAATACATGAAAGTAGTCCTGCACATAAAAAGCATTTATCCAGTGGACTGAGCTGAAATCAGGTTCAACTATTGACAAGGAAGAAAAGAGGGCAATTTTTAAAGAATTTCAATGAAACAATGTGATTCAAAGATTTATATACATAACCTTGCATTTGGCTGAAAACAACATGGCATTCAGAGATTCATTGGATAAATTATTTACTCCAAAAAACGGAAAATTCTTAGGCCTTGTACAATTATTGGCAAAGTTTGACCCCATCATGGAAGAGCATGTCAGATTGGTAGTGAACGGTGATTTGGTTGACCATTATAGTACCACGAAATGAATTTAAAAAACTCATGGCATCAAAAGTTATATCTACAATAATATCCCGCATAAAAGATGCAAAGTATTATGCAATCATAGCTTATTGTACTCCTGATATAAGTCATAAAGAGCAACTTTAAATTACATTAAGATGTGCTGACATAACAGAGGATGCCGTAGCATAAAAGAATATTTTCTCATTTTTGAAAAAAATATATGATACAGGTGCAGGACTTACAGAAAACAATTTAAAAACATTTAGCGGTCATGATCTTAACATTAATGACTGCAGAGTACAGGTTTGTGATAATGGTGCAAACATGCAGGGGAAGAAATAAAGGTGTGCAGAAGAGAATTATGGACATAAATCCGCTAGCTTTTTTTCATACCATGTGAATGCCATAGTTATAATTTAGTATTATGCAGCAAAATCATGGGTAAAATCCATTACCCTGTACATAATAAGTATTAACTAACTCGGGATTGTATTTGTAGATTACAGGAAATATTGGTTATACTAATGGGTCATAACTAACTTCTTGTCAATATATAATATTATCAATTATATAGTAATATTGACATTACTAATAAGTGTATGTACTGTTCCACATCCCCGAGATTATTCTCACATGGGATCTATCTATCTATCTATCTATCTATCTATCTATCTATCTATCTATCCCAACACCTGGATATCGCTGCGTATTCTGTTAACAATACCAGTGACTTTTGCAAGTGACAAACTAAGTTTTTCAAAACTAAAATGGATAAAAACGTACTTGCGATCTACAATGTCCTAAACAAGATTAACTAATTTGGCATTGCGGTCAATTGAAAATCAAGTTGCAGAAAACCTAGATTTTGAGAGTATTATTAGGGAGTTTGGTGACAAAAAAGCTAGAAAAATAAGATTTTAGTCATTTTTTACTTTTCGTTTTTCATTAAATGTTTCGTGACTAACTGACAGACAGTACAGGTACATTGTTTGGACAATTAATTGTTAAATATGTTATTATTATTAATAATAAATAAATGTTTATTTTATTCTATTAATTCAATAAAAAATAAGTTTATTAATTATAATCAAAATTAAAGGGCGCCAAAATGCATGATTCACTCGGGGCGCCTAGATGGTTAAGGCCAGCCATGTTGGAGGTGGAGGAGCTACAATAACACAAAACAAACAAAATGTTTTTGATGACTCCATAGTCATTTTAGAGAGAGACTGAAACATGAATTGTCCAGATATTGTGTCTTGCTGTCTCTGATATTTTATGTTGTATTTTCAGTATTTGTTTTGGATGGGAAGGATCACTATTCTCTGTTTTTAATGCTAACGGGGGGGGGGGGGGGCAGAGGAGATTTTCATACACATGAGAAAAGAAATGCCTACATGAACTCATTAGCATTTTAAAAAATCTGAAAATGGATGACATATTTTTTATTATTAAAGATTTGCAGCTTGTTGACATGAGAATCATTAGGGCCATGAGAGACTATTTGAGGGAGGAGGTAACAAGGAACAGGAATGTGTTTGGCCATGACCCTTTTTTACTAAATGAATTATCCGAAAATTTGCCCAGAATGATTTCAGGACATCATGGAAAAGTGAAATTGGATGACCAGATTAGTGGTCAGATCAATATCTCCAAAGTACTAGGCACTAACGTAACTTATTCATTCAACTGGCTTAGTCAGTTGATATCAATTACAGGAATCACCAAGATTGAAATCCCATTGAAAAGGATAAGAACATTTTGTAAAAGTGTGTTTGAGGCTGTCGCTTAACTCCATAAACTTTTTAAGATATAAGTTTTGTGGCATTCAGAAAGATACTACAAATGACTAGGTAACCAGCCTCTTGTACTCAATATTTTGCTTTAAAGTGATTTCCAGACTTCATCATCAGATGATTTACATCTTCTGAAAAGAAAATTGACTTTCTTTTTTCATTATTTTAACTTTTTAAAATATCATCTTCACTCATCTTTTTTCTCCATATTTTCTTCTTTTCTAATGGTAGATTAATTTATACCTTGGCCATAGACTCTGAAATCAGTGAAAATTCTTCAGATTAACAAAAATGCCATATGATATCTACTAAAGTTTAGAGCAGGGGTGACCAACCCAAATGATCTTGCGCACCACTTTGGAAATGCATCATAACTCTGTGGGCCGCATATAAAATTACATATCCCCATATTAGATTTAGACCCACTATAGACTTTTTTGGAGTGAAAAATTGAAACATACTGAGTTATTATTATTGTGTTTACTATTATTCTTACATGTAAACATAAATAATATAATAATAATGATACTAAACAGACATTTTAAATAAATATATAACACTAAAAATGATAGAAAATATGGATAACAAATAATGTAATTTTAATACAGTGGTTTTCACTACTTTGGCCATTATAAAATAAATATTTCGTAATAGTGTGAAGAATCTCGCAGGCTGCAAAAATATCCAAGTCGGGCCGTGGGTTGACCACCCCTGGTTTAGAGTATTATTTATTTGTTAGTAGCAAAAGCTTTGATCCTTATACCATTTAATTTGTCATCTATACTACACAGTATAAAAACTTACATATTACTTCAATATGATGGTTTAACACTAAATAATGAATGATTAAATATTGAGGCTGACATTTTGGAGAGTTTGGGTTCAAACCTAGGTCCAACCATACAGATTTTGGTTTTCCACGGTATCAGAATACTGAAGGAAAAACGTTCGGATGGTTCATTCAAAAGCCTAGTTCCTATTCTTTTCTGTTCCTTGACCCAACCATCATTCAGCTCTAATGACTCTGATTTATAAAACTGTAATTTTTATTTATCGTATGATTATTTCAGAAGGTACACAATAGGAAATGTACATATCACAAGCTCGTACAATTTCATATCTCTAGATCTAATGTTTTAATCCAGTCAACTGCACTGATTGACGCATCATGTATTTCCCCTATTGTTCGCTTGTAGGCCCGAAGAAGACGGACGGAAATGATGTGATTGATTGTCTGTAAGGTGACTCCACAGGCACAATTTGCAGAATCTACCCAGCCTCATTTGTGTAATTAGTAGGCGCATCTGCCTTGTCCTGTTAGAATCCGATTGATGATTCTCCACTGCCGCTTGGGGAGATCGAAACCTTGTAACGTTACTGAGCGGTCCTCACCTAGACTTTTAATGTCTACTGATGACTGCTCCCATCGAGTCATCCACAGCTTGTTGATGTTGAAAGAGGACTGTGTAAGGTTGATTGCTGTGCGCCATGGTGGTTTTCTTGTTTTCAAGCGTTGGTGTTTTCCTTGAATAATGTCTTGATGAATAGGCAGCTGAGGGTACTTCAGGATATTTTTCCAGTTTTTTAAGAGAGCTTCTGATCTTCTTAATGTTGGGGGTGAGATGTTGCATAGCACTGGAAGCCATAAGGTGTTTGTACTGTGAATACATCCCGTAATTATTGTCATTGTCTGGTTGAGTTGCACATCTATCTTCTTTGTGTGGGCACTATTGATCCAGGATGGGCAGCAATATTCAGCAACAGAGTATGACAGAGTGTAAGACCCGTAGGCTGATACTGGGGCTGAAGTATAGCCTTAGTGCCTCAACTTACTCTTGATGTTGACTCAAAGTTCTATGGAAGATTTACAAAATAATTTAGACTTGACCATGTAGCCAGGATAACTCAACCTAAATGCTGGAGGTCACCACAATATTTGTTACACCACAAATAGAGAAAAGGGTTGTAAGATAACTATGAAATGATAACAGTTCACTTTCCGAAAATTTCAAGTTTATTTAAAAGAAAATCAAAAGTTCAAAATAGCATTTAACAGTTGAGTTGGCGAATCGAACACACTTTTCCAAAGTTTGCAAGTTGTGGAGAGATATTAGAACCGAACGAACCCCTGATGAAACTTTACAAGTTCATGTTACGAGTTAACCTTGTGCGCCATACGCAAAAGTCCCAAGATGGCCGACTCGGTAGCTTCACCTCAACCGCCTTTCTCCCAACCGACCCGACACTTATGCAGACTATACGCACATACTGCTCAGCTTGCAAAAGAATAAAGGTGGAGTATCATGCCCGCACCAGATTATATAGGTTCTATGACGTCACATTCTAAGCGCAGCTTTCTACTGCTGCCTAACCAAAATAGGCCTTAACTAACTCGGTAACCAAACAGATATACGGTAATTAAAGGCTGACAGTATTTAGACTTTTTTAATAGAGAATTAGTGGATATACAGTGAGTAACTTTAAGTACTTGGTTTTAAGGATCTATTTTAACTTACTCGTATGAGGCGACCTACTTTCTGCTTGGGGAAATACCCAATCTTTTAAGTTTGCATAATTTCGTCATTTCTGCCAAATCGCAATTTATTTAAATAATGTTTACGTCAACGTGTTCTCCAAAAATTCCTGAGTTTAATGGTGTAAGTTTTATCGAAGTTGATGCCCGGATAGTGAAATTACAGCTTTGACAAGATTTACAAAAATGATATAAGTGTTTTAATTTAATAACTTTACTTCTATTGCTTTTATCGAAAATGTAAAATTGCCAGAATATTCTCTGAATTAAATTACGTATTTTGAAAGTTGTCTCATCTCTGTATCTAACTGCGATTGGCTGTAATAAATTCCTAAACTTGGCAGGTGGTTTCATGATGAAATAATTTCTAAAATCTTTATAAAATCTGTTCTACTGCATGGAATGGCCTGAAATTTATATATGTGATATTAGATTTTTGGGTCTTTCAAGAAATCTACTTTTTATTCCGAAAGCTTTCTAGGATTCTGTGATAAAAAATGTTAAAAGTGAAGTGCATCTAACGAAGTGTTTAAAAGTTGATTTAAGTTATTTACACGTCCAGAAACTACGGAATTTTAGTGAATTTATTCTTTTATTAAATTATTATTCCTTTAAAACTACTTTATTTCATTCGAAAGTGTGCAGAAATAGTGAAATACCAAATATCAAAAACCTATTGTTTGGTGAACTGAATTATTATGGATTATCACATTTCAGGTTAGTAGAAGGTTTTTATATCATTATAGAAAGTTAATTTAGTTGTTTTATTAAATGTTGAGCCACTTTATTGCTCTCTAATTGGTTTAAAAATGACGAAATGCTCCTAAAGTAGAAGTTCATTGTTTCAAAGTTGGATTATTAATGATTATTTTATTTTCGGTTGACTTAGAGTTGGTTTAGTGTGATACAAAGTTTATATAAGGCTTTTATTAAATACTGACAGTCTTTACTGCATTTAAATTGGTTTAGAAGTGGTGAAATTGACCTATAGCAAAGTTTATTGTTTAGAAATTAAATTTATGTGAATTAACCTATTTCCTACCAAGATAATGTTTTTTTCTTACTGTCATAGAAAGTTTACTTAGGTCTTTTATTAACTTTTAAATACCTTTACTGCTTCTAAAAGGGTTTATTTAGTCTGTTTGGTCATGGTATCTGCATACTCTATAAAGCGTCACTCTCCTAACCTATATAAGCAACGAAACTATCTGTTACTGAAAAGTTAGCTCCCCCCCCCATGCCTAAAGATGAGGAGCTAGAATTTGACAAAATTCTAAGGTGCTTACAAGAGCTAAGGCTGTGGATTTTAGAATGTGAGCACTAGCTCCCCACGAAGTACCTGCAAGCTTTTGGAGAATATTATTTGTCATTTTGACTTTGGCAACCACGTTTGAGAGATGCTGTTTGAAAGCTAGAGCTCTGTCCAGTATTATGCCCAGATATTTTGATGGGCCACAATACAGCAAGAGTTGGCCTCTGAATTTAAGTTCTGGTTTATAGTGTGATTGTCTTTTGCATAAATGAAATGTTGAAATAACTGTTTTCTGAGGATTTAGATGGATGCACCATTTCTTGAAGTATTCATCTAACTTTTCCAGATCAGCTGATAAAGTTGTTTCTGCATCAGAAAAGTTGGGATTCTGGTTCACCAAACAAATGTCATCAGTGTAAGTAAATTTTCTTGAAGCTGTTTCCGGTAAACCGTGAATATACAAATTTAATAGGAGGGGTGCTAAAACAGATTCTTGGGGTAAGCCATCATTCAGTGTAAATATTCTGCCTCTGTCATTATCAGAGTATATCCGAAAGTATCTGTTGCTTAACATGTTGTTTAGTAGTCCGTATGTTTTCGACAAGGGATAATACTCACAAATTTCAGAATTTCTCGCCAAACTGTCATAGGCATCTGACAGATCCAAAAAAAACAGCCACACTTACTGATTTCTTCTGAAACCCATTATCAATATGAGAGTTGAGAGTGAAAACATGGTCATTACAACTTCTCCCTGGCCTAAATCCTTCCTGTTCTATGGGAATGTGGTTATTAATCACTGCAGAAATTCTATTGTAGATCAGGTGCTCAATAAGTTTGCAGGGTGGCCACAGACCTGGAAAACCTGGAATTATCAGGGAATTTAAAGCAACCTTGAAATATCAGGGAATCCAAGTAATTTAAAAAATTATCAGGGAATTTTAATTGCAACAACCCAAAATTTGGATTTTTTTAATAATTTATTTTAATATTGAACTTTTGCTTTAAATAATTCAGCTTATATATTTTTGACGTAAAATAGCCAAAAAATGCCACATTTACACTAGCAACTTGCATCTCATCTTGCGCCTCATCGAGATATGTCGACGAGATATTCGTTCGCGAGCACTGACGTGAACTCTCCCTGGAACTCAGCATTCGAAATTATATTTAAGAAAAAGGTGGATGACATCTAAGTCAGAATTATAGTACTACATGTAAAATCAGAAGTTATATTTACAGTATTACTGAATAAAACAACAATCGTAGAGTAGTAAGTTTGTAAAGGTTTTATGTTTCACTAAACAGTTTTTCAATTTCAAGCTAAGTGTGAAACAGATGTTCCAAAAAAACTGAATTTGTGGAGAGGCTTCGAAGTCCTGTAGAATGTCGCAAGCTGGTTTTGAACTTCTGAGAAAAATTAACCTTTAATATCAAAACAAAAGCCTAGATTCAAGATGCCAATGCCAGCAAAAATGTGAATACCAATAATTATACAGCTCTATAACTTTTTTGTATTAATGATATAAGGTGAATTAAAGCAGGAACAAAATAATACATAAGATGATGTAAATACAAACCAGATGTCTAAATAGGTAGGATTTATAAAGTTTTGCGTGATTCAGAGCTCTTTTGATGCAACAGTTTAAACATTGTACTTATGCCTTTGACTTGCACCAACAAACTCATGTTCATGCTATCTTACGTAGACTCGCAGGAACTTGCGCAAAAGTGTTAACTCGACAACAGAAGAAATTGTAGATGGAACAAAAGAAGCTGCAATAACTGAACCAGAAGATTTTAAAAGAAAAGTGTAGCAAATGAAAAAAGGCATAAAAAAGCTAAGCTTTTGACTGAGTCAATTTACTGATGAACAATTTAAAAATCTTTAATTATTTTATCTACCAAATATTGAAAGATTACTAATTTGTTCTAGTTCATATTAGTCATTATCTTATTTTTGTGCTACACATTTTTAATTATGCTTCATAAGATTACTAAATTAGTCATAAAATTTTCAAATAAACATTCTTAAACATGTTTCTTTTTCTAATTTTTTTCGTTTTATACCAGATTTAATTATTTACAATCAAAATCTAATTAAAACTTTAAATATCTTAATCATGCAAATAAACTTTCTAAATTTTTGTGGAAAACCTGGAAATATCAGGGAATTTTTAAATCATTACCTTGTGGCCACCCTGGTTTGAATGTGACACGTAGAAGTGCTATTGGTCGATAGTTTACCACTTTTGTGGGGTCCTTATTTGGTTTCAATATGTCTAATATTTTTGTTTTCTTCATTAACGGTGGGAGGTTTGCAGTTTGTAGGACATTACAGAAGAAGTTGGTAAGTCATCTTACTGTAGCTGGTCTACAGTGGGCCAAAAGTTCAGGATATATACCATCAAATCCAGCTGCTTTTCCCAGTTTCATTCATTTGATTGCATGTTTGGTTTCTTCTTCTCGGAATGGAGTGGCGAATGTAGAAGATTGTGGAGATTCTTTTTTCTTGCTGTGTAATTTTAATCTGATATCTGTTTTGGTTTGCTTATCTTTTGTGTTCTTAGAAACTGATACTAGGTGTTTGGCAAAATCATTCAGATTGATGGCAGTTTTTTATCTTCTGATCACAGGGTTTGAGCAGTCTAATTTTCTAATGACAGACCAGGCTTTTCTGCTAGAGTGGGTGTAATCCAAGGATTAAACTTTGTGATGCCAGATATTTCTACGACCACACAAGCTCATAGAGTTGGACCATCTCTACGCATTTTTTAACTGAATATTGAAGGAATAAGTCGAACAAAATGTGAATATCTTTCCAGACTTGCACAGGAAACGGTAATTTTTAAGAGTGCTCTGTAGATTCCTAAGTGTTAACTGTTCACTGTACATGATAATGCTATTACTTTAGTAGGTATAAGAAATGGTTCTGTTGGTTAGAAAATGCAATAATCTTAAAAATGTGGATGTAACTGAAGTTTTTCCGTGATACTATCTGCTTTGTTCTAAGGCAGTATTTCTCAACCTGCGGTAAGCAGGCCACTAGTGGTCCGCAGGCAGAATATTGTAAATTTAGGTACAATATTCATAATGTATGGGTATATAAGTGAGTTTAAACTACAAACCCAACTTTTAAAATGACCATGCAAAAATCTGGCATTTCCAGGATGAGAATAGGACAGCATTGTTTCCTAAATAGTTTATTCATTTTCAGTTGACATCAAAAATTGCATTTAAGGATTTTCTGAGGTGTGAGGAATCATGGTTTGTGATAGAGCTGGTGACATATGAGTGGTAAACAAAAATAAAAGGTGTCAAGTCTAGCACCTTTTGTTTTGTATTTTGCATGTAGGCTGGTGGTATAGTGTAGCAAACAGACTATAGTAACATTATTATTTATTTGGTTTGAAAATATAAAAAGTCTGATCAATATGTAATTAACTTTTAGTAGTTCACCTCCAGTTTCATAACTGTATTTCCATAGGAATTTAAAATATTTTTTAGGTTCATTACAGTATAAAGGTACAGTAAATTATGTCCCAGTTGTTGATAGTATACACATAGGAAAAAAAATTGACCCTTTAACTTAGTAAGTCACTGCGTTATTATGGACACTTGACGGGTCCTTAGGTTGAAAAACGTAGAAACTGTGTTCTAAGAGACAGAAAAGTTATAGATACCCAGGTAATTATCAGGCTCTATTGATGAAGATGGGTAGCATAGCTGATAAATGAAGTGGGATGCAGAAAATAATGTTTGGTAGCTGACAACAGGTAATAGAAACATAAGGTAAACAGATATGAGGTAAACTTCAGATACTATGGAGAGGAATAAGTTTGACTTGTTATGAAAGTTGAGAGGCAAAGAGTCTAATGCAGGTGCAGGAGTAAAAAGATGCAACAGGCCTTGAGGAATAGAGGAGTGAGTGTAAAAGAGAGATGTACATTCACTTCTGCAGGATCAGTTATTTGAAAGCTGCTAACACATAAATGGTTTTTAATGTACTTCAATATTTGATCAGGTAATCTTCACTAATATTATAAATGTGAAGGTAACTCTGTCTATCTGTTTGTTACATTTTCAGGGCTAAACAGCTAATCCGATCGTGATGAAATTCAGCAAGGAGATGCTATTTGCCATTAGGAAGTACATAGGATACTTTTTTTTGTACAAATAATACATATTGTCATGGAATTTTTAAAAACTAACAGAACGGAGATAGACAGATGCATAGTATGATTAAGCCTCTGTATTGGGTTCCCATGGAGCATGCTGGTAGCTCAGTGGTTAAGGTACTGCTTTCTAATGTTATAAAAGTGGTATGTGGTGCAAATCCCAGTGGGAGAAAATATTTTTAAGAGTTGTTTTAGATAATATGAGCCATGCCTGGATGTTCTGTTGTTCAGATTCAAAGTTAAACCGTTGGTCCAACCATGACAGAGGCAAAATGTGTGGCAAATACAAACTCTGTCACGTAGGAAGCCGAACGACTCTTCGGGACCTAGCAGTGTCATAAGTGTTTAATTTCTTATGCTTTATCGTTCGCCAAGAATTAATTTCTCTTGCAGTCAGTTTTTGTATGATCTACTATATAATTTTGTAGGCTCACTCATTCACTCACTGGCCAATATGCCTCCTGCCTTCTGTAAGCAAAGTCTTTGAGCGGTTATTGCTCAAGAGGTTAAATCATTACATCGAACAGAACGAGATTATCCCCCATCAGCAGCTCGGCTTTTGCCGCAATCACTCCACCACGCAACAGCTCATGAGGGTGGTTGATGCAGTGACAAGGGCATTCAACGGAAAACAATACTGTGGCCTGGTGCTTCTGGATATTACCAGAGCATTCGACTTTGTATGGCATACAGGTCTGCTACTCAAATTATACGAATAAGGCTTCTCAGGCATACTAGTAAAGCTCCTTATGTCATATCTCACTGGCCGCACCTTTTGCGTTCGTGTAGGCGAGGCCACTTCAACTGTGAGGCCAATCCTTGCTGGGGTACTGGGACCAGTGCTCTATGCGCTTTTCACCGCTGATGTGCCTGCCGCTCCCAGAGTTCTTACTGCCACCTATGGTGATGACACGGCATACTGTACGGCAAGCAGAAGCTGTGTCCTAGCAACTAGGCGTCTGCAAGAAGTCCTTCGATCAACTGAGGACTGGACGAAACGGTGGAGGATAACCATCAACGCCACAAAAACTCAAGCCATCATAATCAGTAAGAGACATACTCAAAACCTTCCACCCCTTCGACTTCACAACGAGACCATCTTGTGGGAAAATGAAGTCAAGTACCTAGGAGTCACTCTAGACCGGCGATTGACTTGGCGATCCCATATTCAAGATATCAGGAGAAGGGCAAGTGCTAGATTACACGCTCTATACCCTGTGCTGAAAAGAAATAGCCTTTTGAAGCCCGCCACGGGAGTAAACATCTATATCACCCTGGTAAGACCAATTATGGAATATACTTGTCCCGTATGGGGCTGTGCGGCTGCTTTGCACCTTCGGCATCTTCAGGTGATACAGAACAGGGCACTAAAATGGGCCCTCCACTTACCGAGCAGATTCCCGACTGCAGTTCTGCATGAGACTACTAACATCCCGCTGCTGACAGATTGCTTCAGAAAGCTGTCTGTGACATTCTACGAGCGCGCCCAGAAGGCCAGGAACCTGGAAGTCAACTCGCTCGGGCAATATGTTACAGGTATTGACCGTCATAAAAGACCACTCGCTATTCTAAACTAAGAACGCCAATGATAAGCCATACCAAAAGTAAAGTGTTGCTCCTTCTAGATTATGTTGAAGTAAATATCGAAAGACAACACACTTCAAAATATTCTGCCTGTGATTAACTGGCAGTAAATGGCGTAGCTATATACATTCGCTCACCTCGATAGCTATTGGCTGTAGAACGCTGTCATGTGTCAGCCTACGTTCGCAAAATGACGACCAGAGATACCATTAGAAGAAATTTGTGGTTATCTCCACAATTTAATAGTGAAGCAACTGCTACCAAATTAATTGCCATAACACATTCGTTAAATTCACTTTTCGTAGCATTTCATAGTAAAAAAAATCTATAAACTTTACATCTGGAAAAATGTGGATCTGCTTTTCCTTAAAATGTTGCTAATGAAAGCAACTTAAAAAAAAATCACTCGTGGTCTCTGCTGTAACCAAGAATACCAATTTGCATTCTGGCTTAGGATAAATTTCAATTTAATTAAAACTTTCACTAATATTGGTGCTTGACCAAAGTTTATATACGAGGCGTATTTTTTAAGTAAGTACCGTTTTGTCACACTGTGGCTGCAGCGCTACAGTCGGCGTTCCGTGCATGCACACTGGGTACCTGCGTCTCTTGCCTACGCACTGACGCCATTACAGTCTAATTCTTCGTTGTTTACGTTGTTCACTGAGTGTTTAACCCTGCAGTAGTCGCGCTCTGAAAAGTCCCATTAGAAATAGCTTGAGTGGACTACATATGTAATCCACGCGACCAGTGCAGGGTTAAGATGCCTCCGATAATCGTGAGTCCCGCCGACTGTGAAGTACGTGCTGTTACAAGATTTCTTTGTGCTAAAGGCCTAAAACTGATCGATATTCATCTTGAGATCTGTGCAGTTTACGGACAAAACATTATGAGTGACAGAATGGTGATAAAGTGGGTGAGAGCATTTAAAGATGGCCACACAAATGTGCATGATGAACAACGGGGTAGGCGTCCTTCGGTCGTTAATGAAAGTTTGGTGCAGAAAGTGGACAATGAGGTGAGAGAAAACAGACACTTTATGATTTCCTCCTTCTGTGATGACTTTCCTAATGTTTCTCGCAGTGTTTTGTATGGCATTGTGACCGAGAACTTGAATTACCGAAATTGTGCTCACGTTGGGTAATGAAAATGTTAACGGATGTGCACAAAACCAAATGTTTAGGCAGTGCATTGACTTTCCTTGAGTGGTACCACAACGATGGTGATGATTTCTTAAGGCAAATTGTTATGGGCGATGAGACATGGGTGACCTACGTCACACCTGAATCAAAGCAACAGTCCATGGAATGGTGGCATTCAGATTCACCCAAAAAAGTGAAGTTCAAGCAAACGATTTCTGCCCGGAAAATCATGTGCACAGTTTTTTGGGACAGAAAAGGAGTATTCCTTGTGGAATTTCTGCCTTGTAATGAGACAATCACTGCAGCAGCTTATTGTGAGACATTAAACAATCTGCGCCATTCAATCCAGAACAAAAGACGTGGCAAGTTGAGCAAGGGCATCGTTTTGCTGCATGACAATGCCCGTCCACATGTGGCTAATCAGACCAAAGATCTCATCACATCTTTTCGATGGGAAACTCTAGATCATCCTCCGTACAGCCCTGATCTGGCACCCAGTGACTACCATCTGTTCCTGCACTTGAAGAAACACCTGGGCGGTCAGCATCTTGAAGATGATAATGAAGTCAAAACAGTTGTGATGCAGTGGTTAACAAGTCAGGCGGCAGACTTCTATGAGGAGGGTTTTCAAAAACTGGTACTACGTTATGACAAGTGCCTCAATATGGATGGGAATTATGTATAAAAGTAGAGTAAGGTACAGGCTTTCATCTAAAAATAAAATTATTGATATATGTTTGCACGTCTTTTTTTAATTTCAAAACAGTACTTACTTAAAAAACATGCCTCGTATTACAGTTTATTTGCTTTTTAGGTATTACGCTGACAACTTTTGTTAATGGTCTTTCTTCATGTTTGCTGTACATGAGTTATTAGGTTATTTTAAGTGGACATCAGACCAAATATATTACCAAATCAACTATTCTGGCAATTCATTTCTTTGGAGCTGCTCAACTGTTTAATAATATGGAATGTGTATTAAGTTCTCCAGCTGTTACAGATCTTATGACCAATAATTACGAGTGTTTGCCCAGTCTCAATAAAAAACAACATGATGCTTTCGAAGCAAACAGGAATTTTTTAAGGTTCAAATACAAGTCATGTTTGTATTTAAGCAACTATACGATTACACTATCGCGCTGTTCATGTTTAATACCTACCTCTGTTAATGCTCCTGAGTTCTTCAAGATTAGAGATTTTATTCACCCTGAAACACTGGTCAAGTTTATATTTGGTCAAATCAGGTTAACGTGTCATATTATTTCATCCTAAAAACTGGACCCATGAAGGTACGCAAAAAATGGTCACGGGCTTAACACTAGTATTATTATAAATGTGAATGCAACTCTCTCTGTTTGTTACATTTTCACATCTAAACAGCACAACCGATCAAGATGAAATTTGACAAGGATATTATCTGTATCATTTTTAAGGACATAGAATAATTTCTTGTTATGAATAACATACTTTTTTGTATTATTTTTTAAAACCACCTGAACCTAGACAAACATATAGTGTGTGTAATTTTCTGTAATGGTATATTGTTCACTTAGGCTTTTGTTACTCTTGCAGTTTTTTGAGTGTGATTTGTAGAGACACAACTTATGGTGAATGTGTGAGGCTTTGTTGGGAGGTGGGTGCTAACATGCCACAAATGTGCAGTTTAGTGGTGATGCAGTTTGCTCTCGCTTCGGCTGGCTCATGGTGTAGGATGTGCTTGCTGCCTTTACTTTCTTGCACCGGTGCTACAATGCATGTGTAATATCCAAGCACGGTCCTGTAACCTTGGCCTCTTATGGATATTCCTTACTGCAAGGCCGCTTTGTTTTAGTGCGCTCCTTCAAGGGGTCATACGTGTATGCAGATTCTCATCTGTCACCGTTCAATGATCAATTCAGAACTGGCACAATCTGGCAGACTCCAAATATATATATATATGTGGATTTGCACTGTACCAGTCTAATGTTCTGTATTTATCTAAAATATTCTGACACTAATAAACTTTGTATTTTTTTTCCTGATATGTCTCATAGGCGAAGATCAGACCTTGGGTGTAGCTCTAGCAGATCACGAGCAGTTAAAGTTATTAGAATTTGAGAATCTGCTTCTCAGGCTAAAAGAAGAAGATGAGATCAAGCTGAAAGACATGCTGCCCTAATGACATCAGAGATCCCTGAGCAAGTAAAAGCTCGCCAGACTCTAGATGCAGAGCATCATGTGGCCCTTAGAGCAGATATAGACCCGGTGGACCATAGATGCTGAACGTCACACATCTTTTATAGCTACTGAGACGACTTTAGAGCAGACTCAAGGTTGCCGGACTTAAGATGCAGAGTGTCACACAGCCCTTAGAGCAGCTGAGACTCTAAGAGCAGACTCGGCAAGACGAATCTTAGTTGCTCATTGACATGCAACTCAGATAGCTGCCGAGCTGTTGGAAGAGTCTCAAAGATGTCGTGATTTAAATGTTGAGTGACAGACTGAAAGAAGATACTGAAAATCAACCTGGTGACTGGTCTTGCCTTGCATAACAATAAGATGTCCTGTCTGGATTTGTATGCCTATAATACGTGAAGACGATTTTAATGTAATACCACAGTGGAGACAATTGGCCAGTCAGTTTTATGTTGACATGTATGTAAAAGTTGAGAGTGAATGGTTGCGATTCATATCATTCAACCAAAGTAAGCTGAGGGCTGAAAATTATGTTCACCTCTAGGATGCTGTTGCAAATGATGCGAATGTGAACCCAGAGAAAATGGTAATTTTACTGTCATCATTTGTGAACAGTCCACAATACTTACAGGAGTAAACACAGGACGCATTTGCTTATGTTTGCACATATGGTCACCCAGATTTATTTATTACTTTCACAAGCAATCCAGTGTGGAAGGAATAGTGGATTTATAATCCATCTAAAACAACACTAACAGCATTTTTTTATCTCTGATCTACAGATAACTTTTCTAAAACTCTTCTATACATTGAAGTACCGAGATGTTATACCTGGAATTTTGCAACAAAAGAATAGAAACGTTGACTACAAGGAATCCCGGTTGAAAATTGGACTGATATTAAATCTAGTGATGCTTTAGGTAGAGTTTATACTGTGAATGTAACCGCCATACTTTATTGAGAATGATGCTACCCCATGTTTGAGGACCAGCCTCTTTTAAGGATCTCAAAATATGTATTGGCCAGGAAGTGTTAACTTTTAGGGAGGTATGTGAAACAAAAGGACTACTAGAGAATGACACTCATTGGAAGGCAGCTTTGGAAGAGGCTGTACAATGTAGATCAGTCACTAGAGTGAGAGAGCTTTTTGCTATATTAATAGCAACTTGTGGGCTTTCAAACCTTCAACAAATGTGGGAAAAGTACAAGAATGTTATGTCTGATGAAATTTTGCACAGATTTTAAGATTTGAATGCAAATGTTGCATACAACAATTTGATTTATGACGAAGCCCTAACCAAAGTAGAAGACCAAGTGATTACTATATCTGGAAAATATTTATCAGCCTTTGGAATAAGTAGACCAAATAGTACTGGAGATATTAGTAATGATTTAGTACAATAACTGGATTGTGATATTGCTACATTGCAACAGCGAACAACAGAGTATGTTCCACATTTGAACCCGGAACAAAAAACTGTTTTCAGTAAAATCATATCAGAAGTTTAAAACGGTCAAGGAGGTATGTTTTTCTTAGATGCAATGGGAGGTTCAGGGAAAACATTTCTTTTAAATCTAATTTTGGCTCAAGTCCGAACAGATAGAAAAGTAGCCATTGGAACAGTGTCCTCAGGGATAGCAGCCAGGCTGCTCGATGGTGGACAAACGGAATATTCATTGCTTAAGCTTCCATTAAATATGGCTCATGAAGAGACACCAATTTACATCATCAGCAAAAATAGCGACCAGGAAAGAATGCTGCAGCAATGCAAACTATTAGTTTGGGACAAGTACACAATGTCTCATAAAGGGGCTGTTGAGGCACTAAATTGGACCATGAAAGATATAATTAGTGACCAAAGTATTGTGGGAGGAATGGTTGTATTGCTAGCTGGCGATTTTAGACAGATTCTACCTGTCATACCGAAAGGTTCACCAGCACATGAGATAAATGGATGTTTCATGGCTTCTATGTTATGGTAGCATGTACAAAAAGTTAGTTTAACTACTAATATGTGAGTACAACTACATAATGACATAGCATCAGGGCAACATGTAACTGAACTACTTAAAATAGGTGAACACAGAATTGCCACAGATTTGAATGGAATTTTACATTAAGTCTTGAACTTGGTAATGTTGGAAATACAGAGGAACCCTGATCTACAAACTAATATGGGGAGTAAAGAATGATTATGTGAAACAGCAATTTTAACACCAACTAACAAAACTGTGGAAAAGTAAATTAAAACATGGTGTCGCAAGTGCAAGGCGAAATAGTAGAGTACCTATCACTGGACGGTGTTGCGGACATTGTGCAAGTTACCACGTATCTTACAGAGTTCCTTAACTCCCTTGAGTTACCAGGTGTGCCTTCTCACAAATTAAGACTGAATGTTGGGGTTCCAATGCTCCTGACGTGCAACCTCGATATACCACAACTGTGCAATGGCACAAGGATACAAATATCAAAATTGGGGCACAACGTGATAAAAGCTGTGATCATGACTGGGATGGCAAAAGGTGATGATGTATTGATACCATGAATCCCAATCATTCTGACAGACCTAGTATTCCAGTTTAAAAGACTGCAGATTCCATTAAAATTAGTATTTGCAATGACAACAAATAAATCCAGGGACAAACACTGAAAGTACCTAGAAAAGTCATATTTACCCATGGACAGTTATATGTGACTAGCTCACATGTATCCAACCCCCAAATGTTATATATACTAGCAAAGATGGAAAAAACTAAAAACGTTGTGTACTAAACGGTTTTGACATAAGGTGACCTCAGAAAGTGGCAAATCTTAAAACGCATACAAAAATCTGCCAGAGGAACTGTGGTAGATAGTCTCCCATAGTTAACACCACCCACCCTCAGTAGCAAATTTGTTCTCTTCGTGAGAGAGGTTCAATGGCAGAATGGTATGGTAATGGCTTCCCCACCATATTATCCCAACTCCGTGTTTTTGGTACATCTTTTACATACCTTAGTTTTCTATATCCAATTATAGCAATAAAATTCTAAGTACACACATACGAAGTCATGGGTACCAGCTAGTAGATTATATAAAGGATGATCCACAATGGTTGAAATGTCTAACAACAATGATGATGATGATGATGATGATGATGAATAGATTACATAAAATTTCCACAAAGCTGGATAAAGCAGTAATAGTGCAAGAAGTAGTATCAACTAAAATATGGGTTATTGGAAGTTCTCAAACAGGCACAGCAAAGCAGGGTTATTTGAAATATAGTACAATTGTATTTATCCCTTGTTTTATGTGTTCGTCGAATCCCTTCTACTCTCAACTTTGTTGAGTGGTGGTTTTGTTGTCTGTAAGCTACCTTACTCTTGGTATTTTCAATAGTTAGTTTAAAAACCGACGAAATTTGGGGGTTAACACTGATACAAGATACTGCAGCCTAAAATCGAATCAACAACACATCAAAGTGAGAAAAGTAAATAAACAGGACATAATAATAATAAATAAATAGTTTCCAGTAAAACAGCATTTGTAAACTTACAAAAATGAGCGTAATCCATAAGTATCCAAAATTGCAAGTAAACAGATTTGGTTAAGCAACCATATCACTCATATTCCACACATCTCGACACAGTAAAGCACTTTTATAATAATAATTCCAACATTTTATATTAAATGCACTAATAACTCGCAGTTTCAAATAGATTTAGAACAGTAAATATGACTTTTAAACAAATCTTCCATGTCTAACTTCAATAAAATGTTTCAATCCAGTCAAGTAATTTCAGAGCTTTAAAAGTAGATTTTTTTTTATTTTTTAATTTTGTTTTTTTATTTTTGGCATTTGTTTAGAGACCATACAGCCAATCTACATTTTTACAAAGCTTCTTACATCCATTTGCGTAACTTATCTATTTACACATTTCCTTATCTATATTAGGTAAAACTTATTACAATCTTGTTGAATGTATATGCTATTTACAATATTCAAATTTCAAGTGCCTTCTTAAGTACCATAATCTAAAAAGCGTTGCTAGACAATACATCAACTAGACTTAGTAATCGGCGGTTCTGTATATCCATTATTTTCTATTGAATAGTCTAAATCGCCGTATTTCTTTGACAAATAATCTGTAGAGGGTTGATCTATCTGGTGTTGGCCTCAATCGGTAGATTGGTGAGGATACTGTTAATTTTGCCAAACTAGTTGTTGTGCTTGCGCGGAAGTTGGGTTGTGCTGTGGTTTGGGCTTTAGGTTTGAAGTATAGTCATTTCCTGTTTTAACTTACAAGATTGGTTAGAATTCTATCCCTTCATCTTTTAAGTATATGGCGAGGATGCTAAGTATTACTTCGTTGTTGCTGGAAAGTAGGAGGGTTACGTTTGTCGGATAGGGGAAGCCGTTCTTGGCAACATCTTTCATCATTTGGTCCTGGAGTTGTCGGTATTTATTGCATGAAAAATTATGTGATTGATGTCTCCTATTGCCTGGTCTGAGCAGTCGCAGTATGGGGAATCTCTCAACCCTATTTGGTGTAGGTGGCTGGGGAAGTTACCGTGGTTAAATCGGGCTCTCGATACCGTAGTGATTAATCGTCTGCTACTGTTCTAATTGTAAAACCAAGGTTTTGGAGATATGCTCGGTTGAATGGTTGCATAATATGAGGCTTTGATTTTTGAGGAGATCGTCCATTCCTCTTGCCATTTTTCCTTGGCTCTTATTTTGATATTATGTGTTATATCCGAGATCGGGAGTTGCATGTTGATTACCTCTCCCTCATGGATATCTTGTTTTGCCAGGGCGTCCACCCGTTCGTTATGCTCGATGACGCTGTGAGATGGGATCCACGTCAGAGTAGTTGTAATGCCAAGTTCCCGGTTCCGTTTCAGTTGTTGTAGAATTTCCAGTACAATAGTTTGAGTATGGCTATTCCACATAGTATTTTGTAAGCTCTTTAGTGCGCTGAGGGAGTCCGTCAGGATGACGACTTTGTCCATGTTGGTACTTTGGCTATATCTGATGGCTTCCAGCAGGGCTTTTGCTTCAGCTGTATAGATGGATTCCTCTTCGGGTAGCGAAAATTGAGTTGATTTACCTGTGTTGGGACAGAAATATGCCGCTCCTACTCTATTATTTCCAGTGGTTTTCAATCCGTCTGTGAATATTTTAAGAATGCTGTTGTCTGGTTTTGATAGGAATCTGGATGTCTTGTGGATCAAATTTCCAGATTTGGCTTCCTCCCAGAGGATTGTGTGGGTTCTTTCTAGACGAAGCTCGAAAGGTTCTTGAAAGATTGGGAGCATATTATACGAGGATAGTTTGTCTTTGTATTTCAGCCAGAATTTATAGGCGTTTAACAGGGGAAGACGAGCTCGACTTTTCGCTCTATTTGCTATGGTTGATAACCTCTCGAGACGTTCATGAATGGGGTGGTTATTGAGTGATAATCTTTCCATTAAAAATTTTTCAGTTAGGTACGCTCGTCGAATGTGGAGCGGAGGTTCCCCTGATTCTACTAGTAATGCGTTTGTGGGAGTGGACCGAAAGGCTCCTAAGCAGGCTCTAAGGCAGCGTGATTGTAGTCTATCTAGTTTGTTCAGGGCATCTTTCCTAGCGTTTTGATAAAACATGCTGCCGTAGTCGATTAGTGGTCTGATCAGAGATCGATATATCAGGAGTAGCCTTTGAGGGTGAGTGCCCCACCAGACACCATTTTTATTATGTTGAGGCGGGAGATGGCTTTTGTTGTCAGTTGATCTATGTGTTGGGCCCAGTTCAGGCGATGGTCCAGTATCATCCCGAGGAATCGGCCTTGTCTTTTCAGAGTTAGACTATATGGCCCTAACTGTAGGTTGCTGGAGTTGTAGAGGATTTTCCTTTTGGAGAAGTAAACCACTGATGACTTTGCGTTGGATAGGTCTAGTCCGTTGTTATGTAGCCAAATGGAAAGGGCTGTCATAGCTTTGCTCAAAAGAGTGAGGACTTCATCCTGAGAATCGCCGATGGTGTAAAAAGGCAACATTAAATAACAGGCAGATTAATATTCTTTAAGTTTCCAATAGCTATCAACCGTTTAATAAAAGATATGAATAAGTTGAAAATCGTAATCCTACGACGCATATTCCGCCGACTTGTAAATAGAATTTTGAGCTGGCAAACATATTTCAGGAGCTAAAAACTTTTGTAAAGCACTTAAATAAAAATAAAGGAAGACTTTAAAATTAGTATCAGGCCGAAATAAGTTGTAAATAAAAAGTGAATAAAATTGAGTAATGCTGCAAAACTACCAAATTTTTAGCAATTCCATAACTTTCAATACACTTAACCGATTGAAAGATTTTTACCTTTTTGAAATCAGCAGAACCACAAGAACAGTTTGGTAATAGTTTAAACTTGATATTCGGAAAATCAGCAAGGTCACTTTCCGGAAGTGATGATTTGCATTTTCAAAGTCGGCTAGCTTTCCTATTACACCAATTTGAAAAATAGTTTACACCGGTTTGAAAGCACTGAGAGGGAAAGTACACATAGCACAGCACTTGTTGAAACACACTCTACATTTTGTGATTTTCTGGAAGCCCTCAGCTTAAATAAAAAGTATAACACCTGTTGACTCTTGCGTTTTTTTGTATTTTTCAATATAGGAAGGTCCGGACACCGGCCTCCTGGCAGAATTCGGAAGTCTCTGGTCGGGTTAACACTATAGTGTTAAACGTAATTTGGCGCGCGGGCATTCATGGGTAACCAGAAACCGTAATGGCGGGTGTGTCAGGGAGGCCATCATTAGAACTTTGAAATTCTTCGCCATGTGACACTACAGTTTAAGAACCTTTATTTTCTGATTCGGGGTTGAGCGGTCTGTTCTGCTTCATTACTTGTGATCTGTGATCTTACATGTGACGTTTAGTCTGATGCCTTAGCTAACTGACATTTACTGTACTTTGTGAAATTTTCAGAATATATATTTTTCGTGACATGGATTTCAACAATTTTCATTTCTAAACTAGTACCCTCCTTACATGGGGTTAATTATGTAAGTGGCGGCCGTCTTTAAAATACAGTTAGCAGTTTTCTGAAGGTAACTCACGGTTTTAGAACATTTCACGGACTTTTATCAGTGTCTGAAAGTAATCAAGTTTAGATGTACAAGCCGATATGTACCCCAGTATCTGGTCTTGTCCCTAACATGTCCTTACCTTTTGTTACTGAAATAAATATACTGATCATTAGAGAGATAATATCTGGAACTTTATAAGTTTGATATAATGTGTAATTCTATTGATGTTAAATTTTTATGTTAATCTAAGGAATAGTAAAATTCCTTCTTTCGTTTTTGGGCTGAGGAGATTTTTGCTTGAACTTACATGTACATTTTGATGGTAAACTCAACTAAGCGGGGTAAATTTTTCTAATTACAGTGTATTACATGCTTCAGTGGCAATTTTCCTACACACTCATTTTACCTTTTCTTATTAATTTTTATGTCAAAGTCCTATATATATTGGTTAGGGTAATGAGGTGATGTGCCAGGGAAGTGATGAATTTTGATATAAAACTTCAAATATAATACACCTATTATGGAACTTGCATTAAATATGAAACACATGTTGAAGGGATGCCAAGGAGGGCATCTAGCAGTTTGGAGCAAATTACCTTGAACAAAGTCAGTAATTTATAAAAAATAATGTGTTTAGGCTTATGACCAGGCAATAGAGCCCAGCTTCTATCATGGCTGAACCAATAGTTCAACATGGTATTCAAACCATGGACTATCCTGACACATTTCTTTTGATCAAGAATAGCTCTTAAAAATTCCTGTCCCTGAACCAACGATCCTGAGATTTGCAAGCAAGAGCTTTAACCATTGAAATACCAAACCACCCAGTAATATATATGATAAAGGAACTGGATTGGTTGTCATTGAAAGAGACAAAGCTGGTGGAGAGAGAGCTGGCTATGTATAAGGCATAGATTGGCTGTGAGGCCTGGATGGATATTGAGTGAGGAAATTTGGTTAATATGTTGAAGGGAAGAGAAGACCATGACCTTGTACTAACACTTCTTTTCATACACGAAGAATTGGGTTTTCATTTGTCAATAAGGGAGTCAGGCCCTGAAATAAATTGTCAACATGTAGTTAGTTATTAGTTTGTCATCATTGTGCACACCATATGATTATATTGATAACTGGTTTAGACCAGCTGTTCTGAACGTTGCTATTTTCAGGGTTCAGTTGCTAAAATTGAAAAAAAAACTGAACCCTTATATTTTTGTTATGTTATTCTGTCCATCCACCTGCATATCACAGCCTTTTAATTCCACCAATTTTGCATCAGTTGTGATGGAAATTTCACAGAAAGATTTTTTGTATGTGTGTGTTTTTAAAAAAAATATTTACTTGTATATTTTATTAGATATATGCTGAAAAGGTGAATTTCCAATCATATGACAAAAAATCAGAATGATGGAACTTAATAAACACTGTCAACATGTTTTTGATAAGATTCATTACCATGTTTCATTTTGAGATTTTCATGTTTTATATCCCCAGCAGACAGTCTCAAAAGCCTGCCATTTTTAATTGTTTGGGCTGAAATTTTACAGGAAGATGTGTTTCATTGACAGCATATATGTCCTCAGAAAAATATGAAATAATAATAATAGCAACAAAATCCTCTCGGGTGTCCAGCCGGATGGTGGTGTAAAAACACGACGTTTCGACAGCTGACTTTGCTGTCTTCATCAGGTATCTCGTGGTTGTTCTCCTTTATACCTTCAGCTGGAGGTTCGATGGGCGACCATGCCAGTCGAGGCAGAGACAGTCAGCTGAGAACAACCACAAGATATCTGACGAAGACAGCAGAGTCAGCTGTCGAAACGTCGTGTTTTTACACCACCATCCGGCTGGACACCCGAGAGGATTTTGTTGCATCGATACGCTAGGAAAGTCTCCACTCACACAATAATAATAGAAATATGTTCTTATGTTACACCCATATACACGTAACACGGCAATGGCTTTTTTTCCGTGTACCCAATTGAGATTTGTATTATTATTATGAATTAAAAATGTAACTAATGTTGAGGAAATTTTTTTTTTTAGTTTTTTATTTTGCAAGATATGAGTACCTGTAGTCCCTCTATCTTTCCAACCATATGAATAATAAAAAAATCTGTAATGTATTCCTCACGGTGATGCTTAAAAATGTCTGGGTTTATATATATTGATAAGTTTTTAACAGATTCTTTCATTATTGCACAAAAGGATGTATGTATAAACTATAAAAGTAACGCAATCTTAAAAACAAGGAGTATCAAATTCCCTGGTGTTAAAATAGATGAGAAACTCTGTTGACACAAACATATCACTTCATTACTGAAGAAGTTAATTAGTGCCACCTTTTCAATACAAACACTCTTCTCTAACAGCAGATCTAGAATTAATGAAACAGGTGTACCCCTCATATTTTCATTCAGTGATGTCATATGGCATAATTTTTGGGGGAAACTCTTCACAAAGTAAAAAAAGTAGTCATAGCACAGAAAAGAGCTTGTAGGGTGCTTTTCAGGGTAAAACAAAGAACTTTTTGCAGACGACTCTTTAAAAAACTCAATATTCTTACAATCACTTCTCAGTATATCTATTCTCCCATGTGCTGTGTCATAGAATATTTCAACCTGTTCACATCTAATTCACAGGAACAAAATTTCAATAAAAGAAACAGAAATAACTTTCACAAACATCTCTGTCATTAGTACAAAGAGGAGTTAATTATTTTGAGATACATATGTTTAATAAACTTCTAAAGAGTATAAAACAGTTTGCAGATAATACAAATATATTTAAAGAAAAAGTGAGAGATTATATACTATTGACAACTCCTACTCCATTCAAGAATTTGAACAAAATAATTAATTGTATTCAATATCACCTTTTGCAAAACTCGGTTGTAAAAATTAATGTTTATTGTTATTCTCTTTATTTGTCTTTGTAACTTGTAATTGTTTTCACTGTGATTATGACTCATAATGTATGTATCCGAGAGGTCTTTCCTCAGCACATGGAACAATATTGATAAATAATAAAAATAAATAAATAAATAAAATGTATACCATCAAACTTAATTTGTGGTCTACAAAATAAAATTATTGGCTGAACAATAAGGTTCATTTTTGAAAATCAGCAATAACTTAAGTTATTGCATATAACTTGAATGCTCAGTGCCCTCTGTTCTAATCTTTGTAAGCCCTCTTATTTTAATGGGAACGAAACCTGAACTTCATCTCTGGCTATGCTTTACTTTGCTCGTGTGAATTATGCTATGATCCTTTGTGGTTTGGATTCTATGATAAACTGTAGGTGCTGTCACAGCAGAGGTAGAATGTGTGGCAACTAGAAACTGTGACAAGAGGTTGTAAGGTCAAATATATTTTCATTATTTAGTAAAATAAGGTGCATAAAAAGAACACATATTAAACATTTATTAAGTATTAACTATAGAGAGCAACAACTGATACAAGCTACGGAACCATATGGCATGCATGTCTGACAATTCACAACCTTTTTTTAAAAAAAAAAATGGTTCGTTGTTTTACACTATTCTTGCATCATCTGTTATAACTTTCGTTACCCTGAATTTTTTTTTTTTCAGTTTGCTTGTAGTGAGAGTTTGTTACATTGTCCCTCCCACTTTCCCATCAATAAATAAATAAACCTATCATATTTGCATGCAGACCTTGAAATATTGTCTTGATTATCTTTCTCACATTAGGGCCTCTTTTGAAATAGTCTTTAATTTATGTTTGTACACTACTTTTATTGCCATGATGAAAGCTAAATACTATTAAGGTAACAAGAAAGTGTAATACTTGTGTGATAAAAAGGGAAGAAGTGAGGGCACATTTAATAAATATGTGGTTGTAGTTGTACCTTATTGCAAAAACAAATACATTCAATTGAAATAATACTTAAAATATGATATTCTGAAACAGACAATGTAGTATACTACATACTATGGTCACTTTTATGAAAATGGTCACTTTGACACAGGATTTTCCCCACTCAAGGTGTTTGTATAATGAATTAAATTGTGTTGACATAGTTTGCAGCTGTCATTATTATTTTTCGGAACTGTTTCTTGATCATCAGATCACTCATTTTACAGCTACATTAATCATGTTTTTTCCTGACAAGTACTTTCCTTTGCACTTGTAAGTTCTTAAATTTTTCTCTTTGCACTAGGTGGCCTGAAGTTTGAACAAAGTTTTGACATTGCAGACCACATTAAAACAGATGAGAAGTCTGAGGTATGTAATCTACACATCACAATATTTTTCTTAATGTACCCAGATTGTATTTTATGATTGTACATAATATTTAATAGAGTTTTTACAATGAAGTAGCCATATTAGCCATATTATTTTTCAAGCATTACCAATATTCTCATCTTTTGTTGCTTCCCATATGAAATAATAACCATTTTCATTGTTGATATTACACTTAATGAACTTTTGTATGTGTCAAAACAGCTTTATTTATTTGCCATTTGGGTGAATGGCAGTTCACCGGCCAAGTCGAGTCAATGGCGGCACTGCCTACTCTTTTCTTGAAATGATTTGGGCCATTTTTGTACCTTAATTTATTTGGTATTATGGATGATACATGTCTCAAATTTCTATTACATGAGGGTAATTTGGAAAGTAACCTCGCTTTGGCTATAAATAAGAAACTTGGATAGTAAAAAATATTTTATTACATACACATTAAAACTAAAATTTTTTTACTATTTTTCAACATAGTCGCCATTTAAATTGAAGCATTTGTCATAGCGTTACACTAATTTATAAATTCCTTCTTCATAAAATTTAGCAACCTGGGCACGTAGCCAATTCTTCATTTTGAAGTTCGTCGTCATCATCAAAGTGCTGCGATGCAAGCCACTTCTTCATGTGAGTGAAAAGATGAAAATCACTAGGCGCCAAGTCGGGGCTGTAAGGGGGATGATCGAAAACGTCCCATTTGAATTGCTTAAGGAGCTCTTGAATCACACGGGCACTGTGAGGACGAGCGTTGTCATGCAAAAACACAACACCGAATGACAACTTACTGTGACGTTTGTTTTGAATGGCTCGCTTAAGTTTCCTAAAAAGTTTCACAGTAGACATCTGAAGTGATTGTGGTGCCTTGTTCCATAAATTCAATGAGCAAAAATCCCTCAGCATCCCAAAAAACTGTAGTCATAACTAGTGTTGTAAAAAAAAAAAACAACGTTTTTTTTCTGACATAAAAAAAAACATGATAAAAAGACTGTGAAAAAAAATGGTTTTTTGTGGGACATTTTTTTTCATAACTACTAAATTTCAAATTCTTAAGGCATTTATCGTTTAATATGGCTGTTTTAGAATTTATACTAAGTACTTATCTTAATTTTTAAATCTACTATATTTTTCGGGTTTAGTAGAAAAGAAAAATTACAAAAATATTGGCAACATTGACTGAAGTTTTCTTTTATGAATGGGGACTTCCCGAAAAGGCTAGGTTGTGTGAGAAGGAATCCCCGTTCCCCGTTGTTTGGATTGATACTCGCTATTTGAACTAGTGCTGCCAGGCCCTACAAATTTATCTGTAGACCTACGGATCTTTTCAAAAAATTAGGAATTTTAAATTTATATATGGTTTTTTGCCTCTTTTTACTACTTATTGTGCTTTCCTTTTATTCGTATACTTGTTAATTATCTCATTATTCCAGATTGCCACCCTTATTAAAACTGAAAAAAAAGAGAGAGAGAGAGAGGTCCCCAAAATCCATATCGTCAGGGGTGACCTTGGTGCTTTTATTGGGGGGGGGAGCACTTCAGCCCCCCTAAACCCCCCCCCCCGGATCCGCCACTGATACTGAGTCATTGTCAGTAATTATGAATCATTTCCTTGCAACCGTTGGCGTAAACCAATGATTGAAAACAAATAAAGATTTAAATTCAAACTTAAAAGACCATAATACAGAACTATCGGCGCAGTCTTTATGCACAGTGTGTACTTTGCTCACAATTTAAAATTGCAATTTCAAAGCTTTTGCATACAATACAACCAGTAAAAGAAAATGTAACTATTTCTGAAGTTATGGATCTAGAGGAGACAGAAGAAGAAACAGAAAATTCCGACTTCGACTGACCTAGTGTTGGTAGTACTGATACTAGTGAATGTGGTACCGACATAGAGGATGAATAAAAAATTATATTAACTATATAGATACATTTAGGAATCAATATGTAAGACATTATATGATTTAGTAAGATTTAAAACACACATGTAAAATGAAAGTTCCATAAATAAAACTATAATTTATCAAATATATTGTTTTCTGAAAAAAAAATAGAAAAAAAAACAAGGGTGCTAGGTTTTTTTTTTTTTTTTTTTTTTTTTTTTACATATCTGAAAAAAAAAATTTTTTTCAATTTGCAACACTAGTCATAACCTTCCTTGTTGAGAACATTTGGCGGGTTTTCTTTGGCTTGCATAGAGAATTGTTATGGCCCCAGGCCATCGAAAGTAGTTTTGTTTTGGAGTTTACGTATGCCACCCACATTTCGTCACCAGTCACAATTCTCTTCAAAAAATGTTCTCCTTCCGTGTCGTAGCGCGAAAGGAAGTTTAAGGCAGAGCCCATTCGTTTGGTTTTTTGGACCTCTGTTAGCAATTTTGGTACCCACCTAGCACAGAACTTCTGGTAGCCTAATTTATTGGTGACAACCTCATACAAAACCATAAAAGAAATTTTGGAAATTGTTCAGATAATTCAGGGATTGTGAATCTTCGATTTTCATGAAATTTTTCATCAACTTTCTTGACAAGATCATTACTCACAACAGAAGGTCTACCACTCCTCTCTTCATTATGAATGTTTGTTCTACCACTTTTAAAAAATCAGACTCATTGCTGCACAACACCTTCACTTATAACGTTCGGACCGTATACAGTAAACGATTGACGATGAATGTCTGCTGCTGAAACATTTTGTGCCAAAAGAAATCTTATTAGAGCACGCACTTCACATTTCGTGGGATTTTCTATTGCAGCGCTCATGTTTTAAGGTTATAACAAGACAATGTGCAAAAGAATGAGGTTTGTACTGTCATAGCTGGATGCTTACTGAATTGGGGAACATGCAGATGTGAAAATGACGGCTTTCCACGCAACAGTTTTAAACCTCCTGCAAGAAAGGTACTATTGTAGAAATGAAAGTCACATGTTGAATCACTGAATTATATTCTCAAAAGTTTTCACGTAAATATTACAAGTCACAGTTAGCAAGGCAATCGGATATAAACGTTCACCAAAGATCACAGGTTGAGAAACAAGAGCAAGAACCGCAAGAAAGAACCCCCAAAACTGAATTGAAATTTACATCACTTGGCTAGAACTGTTCATCTGAATGTCCCAACATGGCTGCCATTAGGCGTGCGCTAGTCCATGTAAACTCGTTTCCCGCCTATCCTGCCATGACGTCAGAGTTTCCCACCATCCACCGCTCTCCAAGCAGCGCCTAGCACGAACGTGCTCTCACCACCGAGTTGTAACTAAGACTGAAGACCAAGCGCACAAAGCGTATGTATGTCCCTTGCCACTTGTCTTATATAGACTTGCCTCACGTGAGGCCGTATTACCGAGGTGCGCATCCCCGCTGCGAAGCATACCCTACTGTTTACTCTAATAACTTCTTCATTATAAGTCTGATTCAAGAGCGGAAATGGGAAAGTTATGTGTGTTTCGAGTTGAAGTGTTTAGTGTCAGCATATAGTTCTATTTGAGTCTCTCCGAAGACTACTAAATATGGATGTGTGAAAAGACTTACCGCGTTAGTCAACATTTTATAACCTTTTTAAATTGGCTTTAGTTACTAACTTGAAATTAGGCTTAAAATATTATTCCCGATTTTAGTCTCTCGAAAATATACACTTTGTTAAAATCTGTCAGGAAATGGTTAAGTTTTTGTAGAAACAGTGACTTCTAACAATCAGTTGTAATTATTATTTATGTTTTGTCGTATAACTCTGAAGTTTTATGGAATATCGAGCCGGAAAAATTACCAATATGTAGCCTGAATTAAACTGCTTATTTTAAAGTTTATTTCGTCTTTGTAAGTGCCGTATCTGAGACACAATAAATTGTTTAGTTATTTACACGTGGGTTGTTACAGAGTGTTTTTAGAAAATTCATAACATCGGTTCTATAGCTTTAAATGACGTGAAATTAATATGTACGAAACTAGAAGAATGGATTGTTAAGGCAAACTACTTTTTAACCCGGAATCTGAATAGGCTTTTGAATAATAAAATGTTGAAGGTGGGTGGTCCATTTTACGTGTTCAGATTATATTTAAAAATACTTAGAGTGTTGGAAACTATCAGATTTACTTGAATTTACTTCTCTTTATGGCTGTTTTAATTTATTAGCTACTTTATACTGTGTGACTGTGTTTAAAATCAGTGTAGAAGCATATAATGTGTGCAGTGTCTGTAGAAAGTTACTTCAACATTGGATTACCAGACAGAAGGTCAGTAAAATGTCTTTAAATGGTTTTAGGAAATTAATTATGTGTGTTTACTATCATTTACATGCTCTTAGCGCTCTTGAAATGGTTTTTAAGTGTTAGAATTAATTCCGAAAATCTCGAAAATCTAGTCGATTTACCGGCTTCCTGTACTTACTAATATTTCATATTTTCTGGTTTAAAACTGCTTGAAATCTATTAAAACTGAAAGATTAGTTTATTTCCTTTATATTTGTCTACTTTTTTAAATCCTGAAATTACTTAAAAGACCAAAAATTGTTTATGTGAACTGTTTAGGAAAATGAGTGATCAAATTTCTTCATAATTACTTCTCGTGAGTATTAAATGCTTGAAAACTATTAGAAACCTGTTAATTATCCTACTAAACTGTCCCAGGCATTATTCTGTTTACTTTTAGAGCTTTAAAATGGTCAAATTCCATCACAATGAGTTATTTTCATACTGCTTCAGTCTACTATTCAATCATCCAGTTTATTTCTTTAAAATACTTGCTAAACTATATTTAATTGTGAAGTTATGGTTATTGTGAGTCTAGGCTTGGCTATTATTAGTTCTTTACACTCTTTACTGTATGAAAATCCCATTAGAAATACCAAAACTGGTATATGCCAAAAATTACTGGTTAGGTTTGATTTATGTTGAAATTCACTGTTTATCTCAGGAACAACGCTTATTAGTCATGTTAAAAGGTTTATTTAGGCAATATATTTACCATTCTATACCATTTGCTTCTTTTAAATCCGTTTAGCATATCTTTCTGATTAATGTTAGGATCTGTTATTGAAAGTTTACTTTTACGTGAAATAACCTATTTCCTGCTGGAATATCAAGGCTTTATGACAATTTATAGTTTATTTATGTTAGTTATGTGTTATTTATTCACTTTACTATCTAGAAGTGTTGCTAACTCGATTTAAACTGTGGTATCGTGTACTGAAGTTAACCTTAAACTTGGCCAGATCTAAACGAAATATTAAAAATAGAACGAGGGATACCTTACAACTACTAGTGCCACGCTAGAATGGAGGTTACTTTCTGAATTACCCTCGTACTTAGATATGAGAAATCTTAGCAAACATACTAAATTTTATCTGGTTCCGGTTATAGAAAGCTGAAATTTGAAAGACAGAATAATTCTTACCAGCAGATTATAAGAAAAGTCTAAAATTCATAAATTTCAACATATCTACACTTTATCTACCCCAAATGTGAAATTGCTCTATATGTCTCAGATTTTCATTGTAAATGGAGCTTACTAAGTTTAACTAATGTGTTAAATTTTACTTGCTTCCTCTCCTTACTTTAGACATTGGCGAAATTTAAAAAATAAAATAATAATAATAAAAAACGATCAGCTAAAACACCCGGAAATCAAAATTCCACTCTAAGTCTCATGATCGTAGAAACAGATAACTTGCTACAACCCCAAATCATCAGAAAAGTATAATTTTGTTTAATGGCAAAACCAACCATGAAAAAAATTGGTTCATTTTTTAAGATTAATTGCTTTGCTCTGGATGAGACTATAAGCGTGAAATTGGATTTATGCATTGTTCCTATGCTTAATTTGGAAATTACTCATTATTTAACAATCTGCAGCAATTGGCAGTGCTCGGCCATGGAACACACCCATTGTTTGCTGAGAGCATAATGTATATTGATGTCTTAAATTCTGAATTTGGAATTGTTACATTTGCACGATGGCTCAAAATAAGTGATCAACTTACAAAAAGAAATTCTTGCAAAAATATGCCAAGTTTCGTGGTTGTTTAGTGACAAAAAGTTATGAGATCTTGTTCTGAGCCAAGTCTACACTTTACATTGTGTATTCGCTTCACTTTCTGAAACAGAATGTTTTTTTTTAGTGTTATTGATTGTTTAATTAGAATAAAAAAAATTCTGGTCACTTGGCCATTATGCCTCTCATGATTGTTATTGAAATCAAATACATAATAAATATGAGTTATTCTAAGACTTGTCAAACCTGTAAGACGTACGAGATCAATCTTGCCTTTGTGCATTTGTGAGTTTGAGAAATCAACAAATTTAAGACAATCATATCAGTATATTAAAACTTTACTTGCATAACGCCTAAATGACCAGATTTTTTTTTTTTTTTTTTTTTTTTTTTTTTAATTCTAAATAAACAGTCTGTGACACTGAGGGAAACCAGTCTTTTTTAGAAAGTGAGTACACACTGTATAAACATGTAACTTTTTGTCACTAAACAACCATGATACTTGGCCAATTTTTATAAGAATTGTTTTTGTGGTATTTGTTTTACAGATGTAACTTTAAAGTCAGTTATGTTTCCCCTCATTTGTCTTTAATACTGTACTCTTCACATTTATCACAGTGTTTTCGAAGACAAGTTTTCTGCCAATAGCTGCTTGATGAATGTATTTTTTTATCTCTGTTAACTTCTTCTATATTCAGTTATAAAGTATTAGAATGTTAATAACCTTAGTGACACTGTGCTATTAAATTAAACAACAGTTGTATGACCAGTGTCTTTTCCTATTGTAATAAGATCCCCTTTTTTGTGTACTTTATAATAAAAGTTGTTTCTTTCCTTGTGTTAAAGTATTACTGATTGCTTTGTGTTTTTGAAACATTTCTAAGAGCTCATTGAGTTCAGATTAGACATGTCTGATAATTCTCATTCCTTGTAGTTATGAGAACTGCAGTCTTATAACTTCATGTTTTAAAAATTTTGCTCAGAGATACTCTTATATTTATTTGTTGCACCCTAAATTAAGATTAGATACTATTCACATGTTTTGAGACCGTGCTTAAAACGCTGATGCTTTAAAGTTTAATACAGAAAGTAATTGAATACAAGACTAGATGTTTGTAATAAATATGTCAAAATGAGCCATAAGTAAGGATTGCAATCATGCATCATTTTCAATCCTACAGGACATTTGCAGGATTGGCATCAATCCTAAGGGATCCACATAGTTTTCGAAAGTGTTATCAAATTATATAGTAAATGTATATTTTATTGAGTAATAAATCAATTTTAATGTTAAATAATAAAAATCACCAATTAACTGTATTTTAGCTAACAAAATGACAATTTAAAAATGTCAAGTTTTTAGGAGTACTTTTGTAACTAGAAACATAGATTAATCCCTTCTGCTTTTACATTTTTGTTTTTAAATCAAATTCTAATAGTTAAGTAAATAATTAAATATGTTGAGTATTCAGTCTTTAGTCACAATACATCCCGTAGAGCAAATCAGTTTTCAAAATAATCTAGCTATCTATCTATCAATTAAGCAGTCAAACAATCATGTTAATTGGTATTTGTGTTAAGATCGATAAACAAAAATAGTAAATCACATTGAATCTTAAAAAAAGGAAACACTTTGGAAATCAATCAATCACTTATGATTTTGGAATTGAGATCTTAAGAATCAAATAGTATTGATTGTTTTGTCTCCCACTTTACTTCCCAATCAACTGCATATATAACCATTGGCAAGAAGGCTCGTGCTGCTTAATGTGGCGTGCAACATAACAAAAATAATTAATTGGACATGCAATTGTTTTAATAACCCCATGCAAGCAGACATATTAAAGTAATTATAGAAATTAAATATGCTATATTTATACAGATATCATTTCATTCATATGATTATTTTCTTCTTCTTTTTCTCTTTAATCATTAGGCTGGCAAGTAATATTTTTTTGGAAATTTTAACTATGGTGGTTTACCTCTGCCTTTTTCAGTACAGAAGTGTATTTTGCTAGATGATCCCTTATCTGGGGGCTGTGCTAAAGCGATAGTTCTAAACTGTGACTGTTAATGTAGCCTAAGGATATTCTTTCTTATGGTCACCAACTCTCTGTTATAACTTCAGGGAATGAAGGTAGATTTTTTTAATAATGTTCACTGTAGACTTTCATGGAATGTTCAAACTATATATTCTTCAGATCTTAGTAAACCATACTATTAGGTGTCTCATGGTTAATTATGTATGAAATAATTTGTTCCAGACACACTTTTATTTCGCGTATAGGCATCGGTCATCAAAGATACTGGTCACATGTAAACACAAGCTCCAGCAATTTCATTCAATACTGCTTCCAAAGACAACACTGCCATAAACTGTTTCAACTGTGTCCTTTGCCGACGTAAACTGTTTCCGTAAAACTGTCTGTGAGTCTTTGCTGCTCGCTTTATATATTATAAACAATCAGAATCAATACATAATCATTTACAATCATTACAAAATGCTCATAAATGAAAATTAAAGATACTTAAACACAAAATTATCCACATAAATCATTTTAAACTGTAGTAAATCATCTTTTAAACATTATAAATCACTTCAATACTTGGGATTACAAACATTTAAGCAATTATTTTGAATAGATTTGTCCTTAAACATATTAATTAGTATTTACATAATTTCTTTTCATAAAACAAAGTCCATTTCACCAATTTACATGAAATTGCAAGACAAACATACAAAGTCATTTACACTCAACCCCTAGCTTGATACAAATGCTTCATAAAATAAAATTCCATTCAAAGTCTAGGTTTGAGGACTGTTACAATATGGTAACAAATTTTAAAGCATTGAAATTCTTCTCCAAAATGAATAATTGCAGGTTTAAACACTGAGACAAGCCACAAGCAACACCCAATGACCCCATAAATAAATAACGTTCAACTACATCAAGAGTAAAATCACTTCTCCAGTATATGGTAAATCTGATTTAAGAAGGTTACTCAAAATGCATCATTCTAAAACTTTCTGCTCTCCACCACATAGCACTGAACCGGCTGTCTGCCGATACAACAGACCTCCACTAAAGCTTTCAAACAACTAACCCCCTCCATGGCCTCCAGCTCCTCTTTTATAGAAGACCTGAAATCTTGCGCAACTTTCAGTGAAATTATGCAATGTCAGACCTTATTTTTGCTCCTATCTTTTTGAAACTTTTGTAGTAGGTAGCCCTTTCTCTAAACATTAAAGCAATTCCTTGTGAAATTTTCTCTAACTTCAGCTGTTTGTGTGTAAAAAATTCTTAAAGTAGCAAAACCTATATTTGACTTTCACTTGCAAAGTATGTGAGCTATAGTGTTAATTCCTGTTTTAAAACAATCTACTCATCTTTCCCAATCCTTTGATTTAATAGCCAGCTTATTTACAATTTTCTATCTTAGTGCGAAACATAATTGCATCTTAACTTAAAATTTCTGTATTCTGTATCTTCAAAAGTATCTGTGCTACAGAGCTTAAATATGTTCCAAATGCAATTTTCAGTATGATAGTGATGTTGTTTAACTGTTATCTAGTCTCCTTCATATAGCTCCCATTCTTCTCTTCAAAACTTATTTTCAAATCTAATGATTTCCGCCCACCATGTTCAATTTACTTTTCTTTTTCTGGCCAAAATACTGTATAAATCTAAAACTCATTCACTTTGTATAGGAAAAACTCTAATTTCAACATCCTTTCCAATCTGTATCTAGCTGAACTACACTGTGTGCAATTTTCATTTTTTACTTGAAATCATCATTTTCCTACAAAAAGGTTCTTGGGTTTTTGAAGAATATGATTAGTGCAGGAGGACCATTGAACGATTCATCTAGAAATTTCTGTGGCTATGTTAGTAGACTAAGGGGAAGGTAAGGTATTCAGACAATTGCAGATAAAAATTGAACTAAACTCACTGAGGATTTTAAAATTGCAGAGATATTGAGTGACTACTAGTGACTATCATTCTGTGTTGGGAGGGAATGAATCATAGGAGAGTCTCTCTAAAAGTATAAATGAGGGAACTACAAAATTTGAAATAAATTCTCAGAAAATTATGAAGAAACTTTCAAAGCTTTTTTTTTTTTTTTGGAAAAGAGTGATAGTAGTAACGGTTCATAAAAGAGCAGTTACAAATAAAGTTGAAAATTACTGGCCAATTAGTTTGACATCAGTGGTAGGCAAAATGATGAAGAGATTGATATGCAACTACATCAGAAATGTCTGTGAGGAAAGAAACTGGTTTGCAGATCGACAACATGGATTTAGGAAATGATTTTCATGTGAATCTTAGGTGGTGGGCTATGTGTATGATATTTCAGATGAATTGGACAAGGGAGGCCAAGTTGATAATGTGGCATTTGCTTTTTATAAGACCTTTGACAAAGTGAGCTATGAAATGATTTTAAATAAACTGAAATCTCTTGGGTTCGATGAAAAAGCTACTTGCTGGGTAGAGGAATTCTTAAAAGCCCGGAGGCAAAGTGTTAGAGTGGGACATACATTATTAAAAGAGGTGGAAGTAAATATGGGAGTGCCACAGGGTAGTGTATTGCGACCATTGCTATTCATTGTTCTAATGAGTTATTGTATTGATGTTACTTTCAGAATTTAGGTTTTTTGCAGATGATATGATGGTTTACAATAGAATCAAAACAGTTGAACACTGAACAGCTGCAGGGTGACCTGGATAGAGTATCTAATTGGATAGGTCAGCATGGATTGAAGACAAATACCTAGAAGAGTCAGCTTATTAGGTAGACAGATAAAAACTAAAACTTAATTATGATTGTAGGGTGGGGTCAGAATTGCTTGTTGAAGGTTTGAAGTATAAATATCTTGGCATAATGTTTGATAGCAAACTGAACAGGGGAGAGCACATTAGCCAGGTGGTAGGAAAAGCTTACAAAATCCTTCATTTACTAGAGATGGTGATGAGAGGATGTACCAGAGAAGTTAGGGAATTGGGTTTCAAAACTTTGGTCAGACCATTGGTTGAATATGGTGGTGTAGTTTGAGACCCACATATGAGTTATCAGATACAGGAGTTGGAGAGGGTGCAAAGAAGAGCAGTTAGATTTGTTTGTGCTAATTATCACAGGACCCAGTCAGTAACTGACTTGATAAAGGAGCTGGATTGGGAGATATTGGGGGAAAGGAGGAGCATGAAGAGAGTGCTGGGCGTATGTTGGTGATCAGGCTTGGAAGGATATTGGTCAAAGAATTAGGAGCAGTGCATGGAAGGAGAAAGACAACCACGATCACAAGCTGGCACTCGATTTCATGCATTAGGGAATGGGAAAAATTTCTTTTGTTGCTAAGGGTGTCAGGGATTGGAACAAATTACCAAGTGAAGTGATGAATAATTTACCAAAAACACTTAAGGGAAATAAAATTAAAGTTTATAAATCAGGAAAGTAAATGGGGGTGGAATTTAACAATCTTAAAAGGAACTTTTAAAAATAAAATAAAAAGGGGTTATTAGATGACTAGAGGAATTGCCACTGGAGCATTATCTCCATCGCAATTAGAATTAATAATAATCATTCTATGATGCTGAATAATTTTAAGACATTATGATATTGATTGATAAAATTTTTAGTGTTTGTATATAATAATTCAGTGAGTATTATTAGTTGGTCAACTATAACCTCAGTAAATAGTTGTGAAATAGATATCACAATTCAAACTAATGTGTACAGCAAAAACAAACACAAGTTCTGATAAATACGTAAAAGTGAATCTATTTACCTACAAATAATGACAACCAACAAAAAACACATTTTTTGGTGCATGTCAGATGTCAACAAGAATGGTATGGGCATGCTGGGCAATTAATGCAATTGGTCGAGCCTGTGTCAGGCCAAAACAGGCGACAGGGCAACTACGCTGCACATACTGACACATGTTTTCACACCATTTTGTGGATTGCGGATCCATGTAAATTTGTGCAGAATCTGCCAGATTGTCAAATGATGCAGGATCCCATGGGATTCCAGGATCTCACTTTGCTGGATTTCAGTCCATAGTCACAAATAGATTTGAAGTTTAAGCTAACTTTTCTGACATAAGTCTCGCTTGGTATGAGATAGAGTAACTTTTTGATGTCATATTGTTAGTTATTTTCTAATCTTGACAGCATATTGTTCTGTCAATCAGCCCATACTAACAGCTTTTCATAGCTGATACTGTCTTAGAAACTTAATAACTTGACTGGATCTCAGTCACTGTCCTTCACCACTTGCAAAACTTTGCCTTTTGTGTGTGAAGTACGCTGTGTATGTTCCGTGGGCTAGGTGCAATGGTAAATTGTAGGTCCTAAAGGGAAGAAAAAGTGTCTACCTGACCACTGACATGCTGAATAAGTATGCTTCTGTTGGAGGCTCCAGTCCAAGCTTTGTCTCTTGAACACGGTATGTTTTACTGTCCTTGTAGTTTAGCAGCTGCATACCAAATGGAATATGTGGAAGCCTTCAATTTATCATAGTGGTATTCTCATCACTGCATGAAGTTTCCGCTTTATGAGGGTATTTCAGTGTTTTAGGAAGAACCCTTATTATTTATCAGCAATATTAAATTCAATTTGTTTATAAAATAGGAGTGTCATTTGCTTGAAGTTGATTAACATGCAGTATTTTCAGAGTTGTAGTTTGTATCAACCAACTAGACTCAACCAATAAGCATATTTCTCATACAGTTTGTCAGGAAAAAAATAAGATTCAGATGGTTTGGTACGTTATCAACCTCTCTTGTCCTTTTCATCCAGAATATCTTTCATTTATATCACTAATTTCAAATGAATAGCCTTGCCCAAAACTTTGTTGCCAATTTTCAGACCGGTTTCTTTCCTCACATACGTTTCATATTAAACTCTTGTCATCTACTTACCAATTGCTATTGACTTATTCTTGGCTTCGTGGCCTGAGGGCCCCTAAGTCCGTGATCGGGCCCCCCATCAGCCGGCGGGGCCCGGGTACTTTTGACCCGCTTACCCCCCTCCTAACGCCGGTCCTGGCTAAGGGGACATCCATTAATTACATGGGTTCAAAATAGGAGGGAGTCTGATAAAAATCTCACTGGGGGTGGGGGGGGGGGCTTCATAAAAATTTTACATTTCACATTGCTGCCCATCAAAGAACCAAAAAAGAAGACTCTAAAATAAGAGGTCAACCTCACATTTAGGAAAAAAGAGGAGGGGGGGGGAAGCCAACAGTTCTTATCGAGGGGGATTTGAGAAAAACACCACTAATAATTAATAGATGCCCCCTAATGTCTACCTAATAGGCATGTAATTTTCAGTCCTATTTATCTCCCCTTCTTTGTGGACAGGTACTAACTACTATGGCACTATTCTCTGCAAAGCAGCAAGTCTCCAGACTCAATTTAAATAATATTTTGAGTTATGGTACAATGCAATGTCCCCCATCTACTTTTATATGTAGGGTGCTCCATAAATAGAGTTACAAAGTTTAAGAAGAAATTGAGGGCGTCAAAACAATTCATAATTGTGTAGCAACTGCTGGCTGGAAATTTCATGAGAGATTAGTAGGAATATTACAAGAAATGAACAGACAGAAGGCAGAGATTAGGGAGAAACCTTTATTCCATTTCATAAAGTTATTGGAGATGTTTGAAGTTTCCATTATTACTTTTGATGAATGCATTAGACAACCGGACAATGAATTGGTGAATTTCTCTCAATGACATCCAATATAGTTTGTTTCATGGTGTTCATATCAGTTACTCATGGCCATCCCTCAGTGTGCTTCTTTCCTCTTAAACATACATATTAGTTAAAAATGTGAGGCACATGTGGAAAAATACGGAGAGCAGGTACATCTCTCAATACTGTGTTGCTATAAGCAATGAGGAACAGTGCCACCTAGGTAAAAATGGTGACGTTTCTTATCATGGGTCTCCAAGCAATTATGAATCATTTTGATGATCTCCACCTCCTCCTAAGGTTCATATTTCTATTCATGGGACACCCTGTATATAAATCTGCAGCAGAACTTTTCTGTTTATTCTGGTACTAAAAAAAAATAAAAAAAAAAAAAAAAAAGAAAAATGCTGAATAGATTTGGATGTTTTTGCTGTTTGAAAGCTTAGAGTTTCATTTAGAATCTGTGGTGTATATAATGACTTCACATAATCTGGCACAAGAGGAAAATAGGAAATTCTTAAACTAAAAAATTTTCAGTGCCATCTTTGTAAATTAAAAATTTCCAAATGTGTAATAGAAGTTCCACTAAAACAGTAATGTCTAAATAAATGTATTTATGCTGTCACATTTTTGAAATGCAGCACAAATATAGCCATTATTAAACACCTGGCCATGATAAGAATGTAGGTTAGAGATACATCAAAGTAACATGTAGTTCCAGATTAGTTTTGCTTGCCAGGTCAGAAGGTGAACTTCCATCTCTGGCCCATTTTTCGGAAGTCAAAGGTTGTGTTAGTTAGCGGAACAGCTAAATCTTTAACCAGTAAATATCCAGGTCTAAAACATGCATTTAAAATTGCATACAAATCTAACAACAGTACATTTTTCCAGTCACTTCCCTGGAAAAAAATCTATATTGACATCAAAGAGTACATGCAAACAAGTGAGAAAATATTAAAATAATGTACAGTATCCATTCCTCTCATGTACAGTCAAAAGGAAACTGATGATTGGAGCAAAAATTAACATAAATTGTGAAACAGTGTGGAAAACATTAGCCACCATGTTTTACCTTTAAATTAAATTTGCTGCCATCCACTGATGGTTAATGTTATATATATAAAGAGTTTATTAACTAGGTGTCACAGAAAAGACCAGTGAGATTTTTGTAACCAAAATTCTGTTAGAGATCACTCTTCACATTCTGCACTACTTCAGGGACGATTTGGTAAAGGGGGCAAGGTAAATCTAATAAAAGTGTCTAGAGATAATTTATATACATTAAAAAATGTGATTTCAAATTATTCCCAACTGTCAAAAAACAGTCTAAAGTATAGATATGAAAACTAAACAGAATCCAACACTCAAAAACGTTTGAAAACATGGACAGGATGGATAGAGAGTGGTGGACTGGGATTAATTGACATTTCATTCATTTTTGAAAATGGATTTGGCAACTTTGATGATACTTGGTACACATGCTTTCTGTTGGGTAACTAAATTGTACTATAGGGGTAAATCAACACAAGCTACCTCCTCCTTTGTGGTAAATCAAAGTTTTGTTACATTTTGGAAAAGACCATTGCAATTTTGATAAAACTTGGTACTCATGTTTCTTATCAAACAACTAAAAATACTGTAGGTATAAATCCACCACAAACAGACTGGGAAATTCCAGGTACTCTTATAGTCTTTGTTTCATCTGAATATTGTTATCCATAGCTGCACTGCTGACACTGTTACACTGATTTGATAATCTACTCCCACCACACTTAGCCCACAATTTTTCCTTTCTGCTTCTATCAACGTAGCCTGAAGGACCCTGATCATATTGGCCTGTATCGTGTTTGTTTTTCCCCACTCTAAAATTTTCTTTTAAGAAAGTGGGCAATACCATTTAGTGCCTTATTTACTTCTCCTTTCCTCTTTTCTCTGTATTTGCTATAGTAAAATCACTTAGTACACTCACTGATATTCACAGCATTTGTTATGATATGTTGATATGAAACACATTTATCAGAAATTATTTTTACACACTATAAAAGTACTGGATTGACTCTTCTACCATAACATTCCATTTGGAAAAGTAGGAACCTTTTAGTCCAGTAACAGGGTGGTTTTCACTTGCATTATATCATGTAAAAGATTTTTTTCTTATCTTGTATATATTGGTGAGAGTATGCGAAAACCAAGTTTTAGACCTCCAACACTCTCGGCACAATTTTCTGTGGCAAAAAAAAAAAAAAACATCAAAATTTTTGTACATTTTTCAGTTTTTCGTTTATAACTCCTTCTTGATGAGTCCTAGCAAGAAACACACAATTTGACAATTTGAAAGATATCAAAATTTCCTTCAACTTTCGTAGTACAAACTTTTTTATAAACTTAAAACCAATCGAGCTACAATTCTTCAAAAATAAGCAAAATTTCACACTTTTCTTAAAAGTTGGGTTTTTACCTACTTTGCCGCTCAAAATAACCTGCAACCCCTGTATATATAACTGATATATATGTATTTCTGTATGACATAGTATATATATATATGTAGAGGAGAAGGTCCAAATATGGGCTACCACTTTTATTTTGGCTCTTGTGATTTTCCTGATCACTCAATATGGATAATTTTGATGTCACTTGCTTCTATAAACAATCATGAAGGTGATATGAAGGTTAAAAATGTCAATAACCAGTTTTAATTTACCAAAATCAAAGGATTAAAAAAAAATATAAAGTGACTGGTTTTCAAGAGGTGGTCCAAATACGGGCTACTTGTATAAAAAGTGAAATTTATCACTTTATAAATTAAAGAACACCAAATGTTGTTCAAAAACCTTATTAACTTGACATTTTACAATCTATAAACTCCCTTTTTTCTTTCTTTTTTTCTTTATTTTACTTGCAGAAGTTACAGATATATTTCATTTTCCATTCCAGCACATTCAGTCTCTACCCAACCTTCACACTTGTAGAACTGAATCCACACTTCGAATCTGACATCATCTGAAAAGAGTCCATCACTGAAACTGTGTGTTGCATTATCATCTCCACGTTTATCACCCAGAGAAATTGTCATTGTCATCATCATCAATGTCATCATCAGTAGGAGGGACCCTATGGTCTACTTCCGAGTCCAACTCTTCACTGAACTTATCCAATGGGCAATTTTGAATCACTTTTCTTTGCTGAGGCAACTGATTACACTTTCATAATCGTCTGACAATTGTTCAAGGCTGTATGCTTCACACTTTTCTTCAATCATTCGCTGTAAGGAGATCCAGTTATGATGCAAGTCTTGGCACACTTGCGTCAACAATTGCTTTTTCTATGCAATGGTGGGGATCGAAGGTACATCAAATGGATTAACCCTTTTGGATGTTGTAGTTTGAGCAGTTGGACGTTGATCCAGAGTGCTGAAATCTTCACAGTTTCAAGTCAAGAGCTAGCCCGTTATTGGACCACCAATGGTGGCCTGTTTTTGGACCATGCAGTACTTCAAGTTGATGGTCTCGGCAGCCATTACAAAACAAACAAATCGAACAGCATAGGTGTCCTGCATGAAGCTCAGTTCATATACTTTGAGATAAGGTGAAAGCCATTTAATTTACTGATTAAGTAAGAAAGACATAAATTAATGTTGACATGCCTTGAAAAGTTTTGAGTTTTTCAAAAGCAAGTTTTCTGATAAAACAATTTGCGTCAACGTATGTGTGTCACAGACAAAGTTCATTTTCTCACTACTCTTCCCCCACCTCTTGATGTTCCTTTTGGTGCCAATCTCGTACCTGAGCACAATCCCCTTCCCCCACTTTCAGCAAGTAGCCCGTATTTAGACCCTAGCCTGTCTTTGGACCTTCTCCTCTACTATACTTTGATTACTGATAGTTAATTCAATAATCGTATAGCATTGTTGGCCGGGAGATCCCGAATGATTGTTCGGCCGCCAGGTGACAGTGTTTTCGACACACACAATGCGCTCCTTTGTGGCTATCTAACCTAACCAAGTAATGTAACGGATGTAGGGAACCTACAGCTTAAGGTGGAATCCAGACCACAGAACCGTTCTGGCTTATTTCATATTACACAGCAAGCTGTGGCATAGATGAAGGATGATTTAATGGCCTTTGAAAATCACAGCTAAAACCAGGATTTTGATCTTCAGTCAGATGCCTTGAGCCTATTACTGATGATAATAGAGGGAAAATTAATGCATAATGTTATGGCACAAAGTTATCAAGTCATAATAAATTTGTAATAAGTTAAAAAAAAGGTCATGAATCAATTTCTTTTCCATTTGGATTGTCCTGACTTATCAATGAATTGAGTCTCATCCATACATTGCGTCAGAAACAGGTTCCTCGACATCGAAGAACTCTTCCTCTCCTCCATCTACTTCATTCTCAGGAACGTTTTCACAAGCCAGACCAGAGCAGTTTTTGCAAGTAGCTGAACAGTGCAGTCCTGATTAGTGACAGCTACATGGTGGAGTACTAGGTTTCTTGCAGGAATATGATAAAACCTAAGGAGTAAATTCAGGTGCAGTAGCTTTTATTATTGTTTTTTTTTATGGCTTTACGCCTCTCCGACATCGAAGTCATTAGAAGCATGATGGGACTGGGGACAAGGAATGGGAAGGTTTTGGCCATGACCTTTTGAAGGAAGCATCCGGGCACTCGGCTGGAGTGATTTGGGGAAACCATGGAAAACCCAAATCTGGATGCCCGGACGGGGATTCGAACCGACGTCCTCTTGAATGTGTTTATTATTATTGTAACTGGAATAAGACTGGACGAGTATTTCCTTCATCCCCATGCCAATAGGTATGTTTCTCGGTCCAACCATCCTTTACTTGGTGGTACGTGTATATTGAGTGTAAGGTTGCCGCATCTGATTTTGGTGGCAACCGTGCTAGCCTGAATACATTGTTTGGACAGATTTCTTAAACATTTCGTATCTGAGCCTGCATACATTAAAACGGAAATGAAATGGATTTATGACTAATTTTTGACTTATTAGGACTTATGTGTGAGTGGAGACTTTCCCGGCTTATCAATGCAACAAAATCTTCTCAGGTGTCCAGCCAGATGGTGGCGTAAAAACATGATGTTTCCACAGTTGACTCTGCTGTCAGATACCTGATGAAGACAGCAGAGTCAGCTGTCGAAACGTCGTGTTTTTACACCACCATCCGGCTGGACACCTGAGAAGAGTTTGTTGTTATTATGACTTAATTTTGACTGCGTCAATAAACATTGTGCCATAATATTATGTTTTCAGTTTTGAAAATCCGTTTTACAATCTGGCACAAATACCATAAGGTAATAGAATGGACTGGCAGCGCAGTGGTTAAGGCATCTGACTGGAGATCGAAATCCTGATCTCAGCGGTGATTTTCAAAGGCCATTAACCAGACCTTCACCTCTGCCACAGCTTGCTGTGTAATATGAAGTAAGCCAGAACGATACTGTGGTTTGGATTCCACCTTAATCTGTAGGTTCCCAATATTCTGTACTATTAACACTGTCACCTGGCGGTCGAACAATCCTTCGGGATCTCCCGGCCAACAATGACATACGATTATTGAATTGACCATCAGTAATCAAAGTATAGTACATATATAAACTATGTTATACAGAAATACATATATATCAGTTATATATACAGGAGTTGCAGGTCATTTTGTGTGGCAAAGTAAGTAAAAACCCAAGTTTTACAAATAGTGTGAAATTTTGCTAATTTTCGAAGAACTGTAGCTCGCTTAGTTTTGAGTTTAGAAAAAAGTTTGTAGTGCGGAAGTTGTAGGAAATTTTGTGCTCTTTCAAATTGGAAATAGAGTGTTTCTTGCTAGGACTCATCAAGAAGGAGTTATAGACAAAAAACAGAAAAAAGTATCAAAATTTTTATGTTTTTTGGCCACAGAAAATTGTACCGAGGGTGTTGGAGGTCGAAAACTTGGTTTCTGCATACTTTTACCAATATATACAAGATAAAAAAAAACCCCTTCTACGTGATATAATGTTTGTCAGACCCCCTTTTTACGACCTCCGTTACTGGACTATTAATGACTCTTGAGAAAGACAGTGAAAGTTAGCCCCTTAATAAACAAAGCTGGTGGCACAAGAGCTGTGACTACAAAAATTACAACACAAAATAAACACAATAAAGATCATCACTAGTGATACACGGAACACTCTCTCATCGAATTTATTTCTCTACCCTCTTTTAATTCATACTGCCCTTTAGCAGCATTGTATGTTTGTTTATTATCACAAAAACTATATATGATTTAATGTCCATGCAAAAAGTAATAATAGTTCATAAATCATTTTAAAAAACATTTTTATAACACTTTATTTTGAAAATTTGATGAATTCCTGACATTAGACTTAAACAGCATAAATGTACATATTGATCCATTGTATTGTGTTTATCTGTGCTGTAATGTAGCTGTGGGTACAGTCTGCTAACTGTAGAAGGCACTTTCAATTTTTTTCTGATGTTTGTTTCATCTACATTTCGATTACATATTCTGCTATGGTAGATGATGTCCGTCCTCTCTGATCTTATCATTAATAACCAAAAGACATTATATGTACTGCTGCTCTTCTGCAAATATGTGAAAAAATATTATTTTTGGAAAGGGGTATTTAGATTCTGAAATGGTAGAAATTATCATGAGTGCATTTAAATCGATGGCAATGTAAATGAGTTTATTACCTATAGTAAGAAATGGGGTCTCTTTTCTTATTAATTTCAGTATTGGCTAATCAGCTCCCTTTTGCCCATCAAACCATATGTATTTGTTTAGTTACGGTATTTAAAACTACAAAAAAAAAACCTACTTTTGCTTTTCCCTCTTTTAGATATTTACAGTTATCCTGAAAATTGTGAACTCAAATTAATGGAGCACAATAAGTAAACTAACAGAAAATTTCAGTAAATGTGTTTTCGGATTATAAAAAGCAAGTAATTTTCAATATTAACATTTCTTATTTGTATTGCTAGAGTTTAGTATTATTTATCCAGAATATACATAGACCACATATATAATGGTGAACATTTTCAAACTACTCCCTGGACAAGGGTAAATTAAATTAGAATTTGTTATGAATTTGATCTCTGGTAATTAATTTATACCTGATTTTTCCACGGTAAATGTTTTCAAAGAAGCTTTGTGATATAACCGGAAACCGATATTCCATCGAGTTTACGTAAGTCGGCGGAACATGGTACGGTAAGGGAAACGAGATGAGAAGTTTAATGAAACCTTACGATTTCGTAATTCCAATTTAAGAGATTGTGTGTACATTTCAACTTTGTGGATTCAAATAATTTCGTTAATTTCTTCCTTTATGGTACCTCTCCGGTTGTCTTCAAGTGTCCTTTGCTCAGGATTCTAACACAAAATAAACCGTGGTATTCAAAGTCAGCCAACCGATCGCAAAATTTGTCTTCAAAGCCGCTGTACTTAAACGTAATGATAAAATGAAATGGCGCTCTTTGTGTGACTTTAATTTGATTTTCGTTGCTAAGGAACTGGTGGCGACGCTTGCTGCCCGAATTTCCGGCGAGGTAACGGGTTGAGTTTAGTAGGAACATTCATAGGCGTGGAATACCATGACTGTCTACGGATTCCTGACGAAAATCTTCACGGTATCAAGCAACTTTTTTAAAGAAAGCATCTTGAAAGAGTTTACAGTATATAGTTTTAATATTTGAATATTGAGTTCACTCGTTCAGTACCGGATCAGCCACGTAGCAGGAGTTAGCAAATGTTACGGACCCCGCCTAGGATTCTCGGGAGCCTGTCCGTCAGCCCAGATGGGCAACCATTAAAAAAAAAAAAAAAAAAAAAAAGCCGGCCCTGCACTCACTCGTTTATGTAAACTGATATTTTCCCCACGAGTCTGGTACAAGCTGCTCGTTGTTGTGTATGTCTTTTTATATTGCGATACTATTCTGAATACCCAGTCACCAGTCCGGAAGTTTTTGCTTGAAAGAGATAATAAGCGCGTAGCTGTTTCCATAGATATTGTTGATAATTTTAAAGCTAGGTGCAACGTCAAGTAACAACATAAAATCGTATTGCCAAATTTTATTACCTCACTTTCTACCACCGAGCCTGGTGTGTGAGAGGTAACGCACGCTCTGTCTTGGCATTGTGGGAGACGCTATTTCCAATCCCTGTCTTGACACCCAGATTTCGGTTTTCTATAGTTTCTCAGATTCTTTGCAGGCGAATGCCGGGATGGTTCCTTATATATATATATATGTTGCTGCTTGTGTTCTGCGGTAATTTCCACAAACAAATCAAACTGTCCTTTGCATGCTTTCCAACTCCTGTATTTGATATCCAAAATGTGAATCAGGTTATTGGTTTAGTGGCAGAAACAGAAAGTTTTGCCAATAGTGGCATAAGATGTGAATTTCTTGTGCGAAATTGTCTTTAGGGGGTGTCCATTAATTACGTGAGGGGATATAGGGGGAGGAGGGTGCGGCAAAATCTCACGAAACCTCACCAAGGGGAGGGGGGGGGGGGGTAGACGGAAATCTCAGGTGAGGTTTTGAAAAATTCTTGAAGTATAGTAGAGCTAAAAAAAAGTTCCAGAAATGACGCGAATATCAACTTTAGAGGGTGAATGAATATGGTCTAGAAACGACGCGGAAAACCTACATTAGGGGGTATAACCGCCCTTGGAAACATGAGTGCTAAAAAAAAGAAGATCTACAAAAAACTACGTGGTCAACACCAAATCTTACCAGAAAGGGGGAGGGGGATCCGGAATTCCGGAAAAACACTTAATAGACTCCCCCTATTACAAAATTCATCAAACATATGACTGCCATACTTTGTAAGTGATGATTCTCCATATAATCCAGGCGAACTATTAAAATGTACGAACAATGAACTTAAAGTATCCTCGCTTTCTACTCAGCACATTCAGCCACTAATTATTCGTTCATCATAAAACTTTGTTGAAGGAAAGATCTTCGTGTTCCCTAAAAGTTTTTGCTGTCTTTGTTTTATTAATGTAGTTCTCAAATGGTTGTAATTTATCTGAGCACAAATCATCCTATAGGAATCATTGAAGAAGTAGTTTCTAATTAGTTGACAGCATTAGCACGCATCCGTTGTTAGTTTATGGTCCTGCAATACTGTAGAATAAAAATATCTTCCAAATGAACTTGATTGAGAAGAGCTACGATTCACAGATTTGAATTTCCGACTCACACGATGAACTTCTTTGGCAGTGATTTCTATCAGATGGAGTAATTCTGTCGGTTCTAACATCTCTCTCTCTCTCTCTCACACATACACACTACTACTACTACTACTACTACTACTACTACTACTACTATTTCTCTCGCGTTCTGGCCTCGCATTCGGGAGGACGGCGGTTCGAATCCCCGTCCGGGCATCCAGATTTGGGTTTTCCATGGTTTCCCAAATCACTCCAGGCAAATGCCGGGATGCTTCCTTAAAAAGGCCATGGCCGAATTCCTTCCCATTCCTTGCTCCCCATCCTTTCCCGTCTTTAAAGATCTCGCTGTTTAGAGACTTAAAAAAAAAACAAACCTATTTCTCTCGTTAAGCACAGGTAGTAGGTGTGAATGAAAAAGGGGGGAGGGGACCGTAGTTCCCACCATAGTTAGAACCAGGTTTGTTGGATCTCGAGCGTTTATCGTAAGGGCGATATGTTTTTGTTGGCATCTGTATCCTGTAACTTGCGTTCAGTGTATATTTGTTTGTGAATTGTGTAGTTTATGAGGCGGCCATTAAGGATCGTCCTGGCTTTCGCAACGGTGAAAGCGGGAATCCGTTTACAAACCGCAACCAGGACGAACGGTGCGTGGTGTCCAGGATTCAAACGTGTATCTCCCAGATCCAGTGTGATGGCCCCTTAATACGTATGTATTCACACTGGCGGATTGGGTTAGTATCTTTTATTCTGTCAAAGAGTGAGGGGAAGACATGGCAAAGTTTGCGTATAGGCATACTGCATTTTGGTTCGCTTTTCCTTTGTCTTTAGCGATGCTGTTGGTGAGAATGGGCCGAAACTTTCTTGAAAAGACTATAATTGTTTTTATTCACTTCAATGCCGACAGCTCTCTTATCTCCGTCGCCAAGTCAGCTTAGAGTACCTTTTTCGATTTTCGATCAGTTTCAGTTTTTCGTCGTTTTGAGAAGCCATTACGTTGAAAGGAGCGTGGTGTATGAAACTATAACCGTGATTCTTTTTTTTTTTTGAGCTCGTATTAGCAAGACAATTTGTCTTGTGGCGGCAAGGTTTTACATAGATGGATAATTCGATGCCAATGAATTTTAACTTCTTTTATTTGTAAAAAGAATATTATTCTTAAGTGCTTCCTGTCGTATTATTCGTGATTCAGTAACTAATTATCAATAGAAAATATACTTCTAAATAAAGGCTTCATCATTTTTAATATAAAAATATTCATCAATCTTGTTGCTATTTTAATCTCTCCAGAAACAATCGAGATTGGGAAAAAATTAATAAATTTAAGCCTGTTCAGAATTGTTGTTACTGCCGAATATGATTCCAGTAGCGGTAAAATTTTTAATCTCTTCCGAATCCTTTGTTACCTTGAGCACAGAAAAGCGACTTAGTGAAGTGTATCATTTTTGACAACGAATCTTCATTTTACTGTTGCAGGATGTTGAGCTAGAGTGATAAAAATTATTAAAAAATTAGAGCCACTTTGTTTTAGTGAGATCCCAGTTACTTAAGCTGACCACGGTTAGGATATAGGATCGAATTATCGTAAGATATCCAGCAGTTAAATTCTGCAGGGTTGTCACTTTACCACATCCATCACCTTATGGCAATGTAACTATTAATAAAAAGAACAAGAAATGGAGCGTAAACATAGAAGTGGTCCGCAGCGAAGGCTAAACAATAGTCAAACAGAGTGCGAAAAAAGCTGCAAGACATCTTTTCCACATTTGAACTCACGGAATAGTGGTGGTGCTTTCCCTTCCACGTTCCAAGGCGGGGTATGTATGCCTACATTTTTGGGTAGAATGCGTTTATTACGCTTTCTGCGAATTTTGCTAGGTATCCTCTCTAAGTATGTCTAAGTTTTTATTGTTCTATTATCCGTTCCTACAGATAAGGTGTCTAGTGCTATTTTTTTTACAGAGTAACGTATGTGTTTTTGTAGAGGAACCATGTTAAACAAGGTGCAACTTTAGTATCAGCAAAATCAAGGTAGTAAAACTCATCCAGTTGTGTGTACAATATTTTCATTTTCTGAGTTCCAACAATATATACTATACATGTAGTTGTAGGAAGTAATTGAACGGCAATATTGTGGTTGTGACTTTTTTGGCTCAGTGACGAATGATGGGACATACAATTGTTTGCTTTTTTATGGTTTGGTACATTATATATTGTAATATTTCTTTGTATGACTGATAACAATTCATGTAATACCATTATTCGCAGAGAATGTTATCAGTCAATGAAAAAAGCTGAAAATTTTAATAACCCGTTCGAAGTATGAAGAAACTTAACAAAGACATCCTAACGATATTTGCTTCTAACATACTAAGCCTGATACTGGTAAGAAATTTCAGAGGAGCCGATTGGCCCTCCAGATTTTGGTTTCGGTTGGTTTCTCGAATTAGTTAAAGGCAAATGTAGGGAGGGTTATTTGTTTAAGGGCATGAACGAAATCCTGCTGGATTCAAGTCAACAAAGCAAACTCACATCTAATGATTCTGCTATCGATGCTATAAAGCTTTGTAAAAAAAAGTCTGAGTGCCACGCATGATTTGTATGAATTCTTGAAACGAAATTTTATCAGTTAAGCTCTAGCATGCGCAGCATTATTTGCAGATGTTCGTTCAGTTTTCACTCTGTTGGTTGGTTTGATAAAATTTTCCTCGTTTTCTATCCTGTGCTAATATTTTCATCTCAGTTTGCTCATGATAAACTACATCTTAGTTAACTGTCTCATATTATATTCAGTACAGCATTGATTACACGAATACCTATCAACTGAAATATCGGTGAACAGAAAGCGGAAAATTCCAAATTGCGCGCGTTAGGTGCGATTTCCCCTTTTTAGTTCTCTGGAATGTTTCGCGGCACATCCTGAAGCCATGCAATGTGAGAGGGGTAAGGACCGGTGTTGTTCTTTCTCGATGGGCCATCCACCAAAATGTACTGCTGATTACTAAAACATCTTTTACAGCCACTTGGTACTTTGAAGCCTTCGTTTGTAGAACGCTTCCGGCAAAATAGCGATTGTATTTTACGATGGCTTGATAGTTTGGTGCAACATTGAGCAGCGTATTAATCAGACCTCTTTCTGGATGGGACGGTCCGCAGGACAGGTTGGTTATTTTCTGCTAAAAGGTAAGGGAAATTTTATGAGACTCATATAGTGAACCATCCTGGTCAACGCCATAGAATATCGAGCGCTTTTAAACTTCAGTTTTTGTAAAAAAAAAAAAAGGACAATAGGCACGAAAATAATGCGTGATAATCGTGATTCTATTGATAGGACACTTTTTAACTAGTAAGGGAAAGTGCCACGCAGAAATTAATAGAAATTAATGCAAGCAGCTACTATTTCGCAGCAGTGTACGACTGTTATTAGATAATATTTTTCGGAATATGCAGTGAATAAAGTTACGTAAAAACTAGGTGCCTAAATACACAACTTTTTATGCAAATAGATGTTGTCTAAGACTAAATAAAGGTTTCGGGCAAATCAGCGATTAATAATTAACCAGGCGATGGGCGTACAAGCAGACGCGAGTCCTCACTTGGGAGCTTCCATGAACTACGTGACTCCATGTTGGCCTATCTTGAAGCCCTCCGTCCCCCTGGATTTTGCTTCGACACCCCGTTCCTCCTCCCTAAGTGGCATGTACCTTTTTTTCTATTAATTCCAGAAGACATTTTGTATTTTCTTAATAGACTATCCTTAAAATTATTGAGATATAATAACCATAACTGATATTTTCGTATGTATTTTTTTATAATTATAAATATTCTGAATGAAATGTCGACACTAGCCACTCCTGCAAATTATCAATTATTGGGAAAACGTCTTTCTCAGTGGTCCTTTTATTCTTGAGGTGTTACTAAAAACATAATCGCTTTCTCATTCATTAATTGATACAATAGTAGCCTACAAACAACACCTGCCGTGTAAAAAACTGAAAAGAGCTGCATTTTTTGTTGTCTTTTGCTGCAGTTCTGTCAACTTTATTTCTACATAATTTTGAAATGAGTCTTTGATCTGCTTAAAATGGATAATGAAACACTTTCGATAGGCTTTGTAAAGTTTTTTGTACAACGCCACTTCATACTTTGAACTTGAACTAACACTTCAGTGGACATTATAATAAAAGTTGCACTGAAATTCATTTTTTTTTTACCAATGAACGATGTGGTCAGACGCAGGCTTTCCTAATCAAAACAACATTATTTCAAACCATCAAAACAATACAAACTGTCACAGCCTTGTAAAATACCGGGTGACATCTGTAAGCGAATTTTGAGTCTAGATACGGCCAATCTAATGTTTTTTCGAATCGAAATACACCGTCGCGTGTCGGTTAGTTAAAATTCATCGGCCGCCTGGAACCCAAAGCTATGAATTTAAGTCACACTCGAACACAGTATATCGGATATCTAAGTTACATACGAAGATAATTAAATGACAGAAATAAATATCCACATGCTGTTGTATCTTATTTTAACTGTGACAAATAACATAAATGATAAGCAACATGGCTTGACTCGGAACACTCCCCCCCCCCCCCCCCCCCCCCACTGAGCTCAGCGTAGCATTCTACCCAACCCCTCCCCCTCGAGACCGAGTTACGTATAGGGATTGCAATCCAGCAAAGCGGGATCCCGCAATCCCGCGGGATCCCGCATCATTAGACAGTCTGGCGGATCCCGCACAAAATTAAGTGGATTCGCAATCCGCAAAATCCGGCGGAAACGCATGTCAGTCTGCGTGACTCGCTGTCGCACTCGGTCTCTGTCGGATATTTTGCACTGTTTACCTGTACCCTTCCAGTTGGCATTTGACTCATGTGAACAAACGTTTGTTTTTGTCAACCTTCGTCATTCGTAAGTAAATAAATACACTTTTACGTATTCATCAAAACTTACGTTTGTTTCGAGTACACATTTCTGTAATTTGAGTTATGGTGCGTATTTAGTACGATTTTCTAACTATATTTTTATTTTTTAAGTGTCGCACACGTTATCTGAACTACAAGGTTACAGCTTTTTATTCACGGTTTCATTATTCTCATTTTCTGTATTTGCAGATAAAGTAATTGTGACAATTTCCTAATTTGCGGCTGAAAATTTTATTATTCGTTGATATGAAACTACTGTTATCGTAATTTTAACGATCGCGTACCTATTTATTTAACAGCTATCAAAAGGAAATTGTATATCCTTTGACTTATTGTTGTTTTGGCCGCTGCCTCAATGCTTTTCATTGACGAAAGCCACCTGCTTACATGTGCCGCTCAGGCTTTCGATTAATCCCTCTTCTCCTTGTTATTATTTCGACTAAAGGTATAATGAAACTTTCATGGGTGTATCGACGAATTGTGTTGTAGGAACACCATACTTCGACGGCTGCCTCCGCCGTCTTCCTCACGTGTGTAATTTCGTGTGTTTGCAATGAAATCCGGAGATACAACCCATGAGGACTTCACTGCAATCATTCGCCGAGAAAGTCTCCTTTCTTACTAAAAATTAATAATTTCCACTCTAAAAACGACGTTACGCCACATAAGTAAATCTGAAATACTTGACAGTTTACGTGTTGGTGAGTAGTTTCTTTTAATAACATTGAATCAATTGTAATATCAATCAAGGAATCAGGAGATATAATAATGAATCACGCAAAAAAAGGCCATGTCTCGTGCTTGTGCAGTGACAAAAAGTTATGAGATCTGGTTCTGAGCCAAGTCTACACTTTACAGAGTATATTCATTTCACTTTGTGAAATGGAATGCTTTTCTCGGTGTTACGGATCGTTTATTTAGATTTTTTTTTTTTAAAAAAAACTCTGGTAACTTGGCCATTAAGCAAACCATATTTTTAAACTTATGTGATGTACATATTGTAAGGCACATAATATTACCTAAGACTCAATATTTTCCATTTTTATTATTTATTTAAAAATTGGTTTAGATTAAAAAACAAAAATTTAAAACCTCGAAATACACCTAAGACACGCTAAAAAGTTTTAATGTTATTTTGCCAATAAAAATATTGTTAACTGTTAATTTTTATCATTTAATATTAAAAATTATTTATTACTTTTGTTATTATTTAATTTATTAACGTTTTAAGTAACTATGTTTAAAATATATGCGTTAAAAAACTGTTTGTACCAATCCCGCACGGATCCCGCGGGATCCCGCGGGATTGGCGCAAATCCCGCGCGGATCCCGCGGGATTGAAAACACTGCGGGATTGCAATCCTTAGCTACGTAGTCTATGGCCCTAGCAGAAAGTTGGTGCCCGCTTGCTGATCGCCTTATGTTTTCAAAAACAAATAACTAGTCGATAGCTCTTAGATATGTTTTGTACGTTGTTATTCTAGCCGACTGGGAGCTGGTATTGGTGGTGCAGTGGGTTATTAGCTGGCTGCAGCTTCCGGGCCGGTGCCGCGCGCGCTCCTGCGCGGCTGTTAGCGGTCGCTGCTAACGCGACCAAGATAACAATGTCATCTTGGCGAGTTTCTGGGCCGGTTTATCGTGTCGCCCGCCGCTGGCAAGCCATTACCGTCGATCAGTGCAAGGTAGAATAGAGCGGCGTTAGTTAACGATGTAATTATCAGGACGTGATTGTATCAGGGCACCCCGCACGAGGAGTGGGTAAGAGGGGACGGGGTGGGGAACAGCGACTGTGGTGGGGCGGGACAACACGTCACACGTTCTAATTGCTTCAGAGCTCTGTCGACTGTTGTACAGAACGAAGTTCACAAATAAATATCCTATTTTATTTCAGTTCCTGACTGTAGCAGAGGAGAATTACTCTTTGCACGACATTTTTTCTTTCTGATTTTATTGAATTGTTTGCTGGGTGCTATATACATATGCAGAAGTAGTATGACTTACCACATTCTTCCAAGAAATTTCGATGCAATTTGATTCTTCTGTCCTTCATGGTGTACAGTGTTAAATGTACAGAAGCGTTCAGTAACAATACGTATTCGCCTCTTCTGTGAACTGTCTGAATTATCGTCAAGACACCGTTGTAGTAAGAATACTGTAACGATGAACATACTAATTTATTTGATCAAATAATTTTGCACTTTCGTTGCGGTTGGACTACAAAATACAGTCTTTTACTCGTAGGTGTTAATTGTTTTTGACGTTTTCACATTGTTTTGAACCTGAAGGAGGTGTTCGTGACTTTAACTGCTCGCTAAAATAGTTTCGTATTAATTTGCATATGATAACACACATGTGCCTCTGTGCCTTGTGAATTAAGTAATGATTCAAAGTTATCTCATTGCAAACTGACGCAGAAGAACCATATATCCACCTGTGATTAATTTCTGGTAGGAAGACATGTTGGCCAGCTATGTCCTCGTCATATAGGAACAAAGAATTCAAGGGTTGTGTTCTGTCTACTTTCACTGAAAATTCTTTTGTCGTCACTTTTATGGGAAACGTCCTGTAAAGAAAATCGTATAATTATTGTGCCTACCATAAAACAGTAATTATATTAGAGAAATATGTCACTATTACATATTAGACACGTATTAGCAAAAGGTTTCAAAATCCTTTACTTGTTGGAGAGAGTGGTGAGGGAATGTACGAGAGAAGTAAGGGAATTAGGTTACAAAACTTTGGTCGGATCCTTGCTTGAATATGATGGTGAAGTATGGGACCCATATTTTGGGTATCAAATACAGGAGCTGGAGGGGGTGTAAAGAAGGGCTTCTAGATTTGTCTCTGGAAATTACCTTAGAATACAATCAGTACCCGAATTAATAAAAGAGCTGGAATAGGATTCATTGGAAGACAGGAGGAGGGTGAAGAGAGTCATTGGATTATACAAGGTGTATATTAGTGATGAGGCGTGGACGGATATTGGTGTAAGAATTAAAAGTAATGCATGGAAGATGACCCTGACCACAATCTGGCACTCGATTTCAGGAACAAGGGTGTGAGAAGATTTTCTTTCGTAGGTAAGGGGGTCAGAGATTGGAATAAGTTGCCGAGAGAAATTATGAATAATTTACCATAAACGGTGAAACAATTTAAAGTTGAAATTTGTAGGTGGGTACAGGAAAGGGATGTGTAGGAAAATTGTCACTGGATCGTGCGCTCCATCATAGTTAAATTTTCCCCTTATCTCTTGTTTCTGTTTTGCTGGTTGATTGGGTATGAAACGTCGATGACTAACTCTGATATATTAGTGGTTGAACGTGGCGTAGTCGACAGTGTGAAACCACTCAAATTGTACATAATACACATTAATAAATCTGTCTCACCTCCGACATCGCTTCTTACCTAGCTTTTTGCATCAACCTCGGCGTTGTATTAGGCCTTTGCTTTATTCTACTAGCAACAGTGATGTCTGGAGTAAGTTGAAATTTTCAACTCTCTTTGTTATTACTCTGTTGTTTTTTGTTCTATAAATTTATCTACTTGTAGTTGTCAATACAGAGACAGAAGTTTTCTAATTAAGTTAGTTAAAAGTAATCCCCGTTACAGGTCTCTGAGCTCCTCACAAGACTGGCAAAATACCCTCTCCACCTTTGAAAAGCCAGCTTTTGAAAAAAAGACAATTACACCCAACAACATTTCCGCTAGTTCCAGCCCTAGACCTGGAGGTCAGTTGTGTGAAGGGACCACACAAAGCGGATCCGTTGCTTCTATAACGAAACCCCAAATATAGGAGCTCGCTAGCGCATGAGTTGAACACCAGATCTGGAGTGCTTCGTACGTGATCATGCACTGAGACGAACAATATACGTCCTGGGTGTCTTAGACCAGGTCGTGGCAGCTACCCGCGGGCAATACTCTTGTGATGGCTAAAGGCGCGTGGTTTTGTAGCCGCGCCACATCAGCCGAAGTGTACGGATCAGCACGCGCCACAGGCTAGCCCTCGCTGCTTCCCTACCATTTTGCCCAGTGTCGTTTCAACTACCCGGGCGTTTGATCTTTACCGATTGGGCGACGAATAGAGTCGCGCCATCCCTGCGAGCACGGTCGAGACTCTTTCCATGTACTGCTATTGTCGGCCCGGCCGGCAACTGCGCGGACCGTGGGAAACTAGTTTAAGAGCGCTTCCTGCCGTAGAGTCACTCCCCGCTGTAATGGTGGGTAGTTCTCCTGTAGCCTAATTCCTCGAGGAGAGCGCAGTGAAATGGTAGGTGTTTGGTGTGAGGGAGAGGAGAATAATAGTCGACTCAGGTGCCACTTAACACTTCTTCCATATCGAAAGACCATCATCTGTACCTTATACGTTATGTCCTGCTCATATCCACTCTGCCGACAGTGCTACGTAGCAGCTGCCTTCAATGCAATCAGTTTATTTGAAATATACTTCCTTCATTCTGTAAGAAGACAGAGAAAATTATTACACGTGGTTTTGTTAAGTCAGAAGATTACTTGTCTGTCTTCTCTGGTAGGTTAGATGCTAGAATTTGGAAACTAGGTAACACTATTGTCTAAGCCGCCGAATTAGTTACTACTTCCACTCGTAGTCAGCACACGATATGTGTACGTTAACTAACATAGAGAATTTTAATAAAATAAAATAATAATTGGTTTGAGATTTTTGGAAAAGAACGCTGTTTAGTTGCATACAAATAAAGTCCTTGAATATGTTTTATGTGTTCTTTATGATAAACTAGTAATGTCATGAACATTTTAACACAAAACGTAGCTCCATTGAATTTATTAAAAATCGCGTGATGGTTCCTTATCATTGTAAATTACTATCGGCTGCACGTGGAATGCTCCTGGAACCTTTCCGGTCACCTGGACTGACTAGACAGAGTGACTGTGGCGCGTATTCACAACTCCTAAAACCTCACTCAGAAAAAGAAAAAAAGAACTGCTAAGAATGGAATTGTTTTCTAAGGTGGTTATCACAGGGCTGAATGAAATTAAATATTATCTAAGAAAAGAGAAAGTTGTGTTTGTTTTGTTTTTGTTATCAAGAAAAGAGAAATTCGCGGGCGATAGAGGATAGCTTCTCGCAGTGCTGCTTCACCCTGAAAGCGATCGAGAAATAATATTGCGTTGCACATTCGCTTTGCTCCTTAAATAAATTCCGTGTTTCATCAACGCCTTCAGCATACCAAGCGTGGTGGTGTAACGGTTAGCGTTCTGGCCTCGCACTCGGGAGGACCGCGCTTCGAATCCCCGTCCGGGCATCCAGATTTGGGTTTTCCATGGTTTCCCAAATCACTCCAGGCAAATGCCGGGATGCTTCCTTCAAAAGGCCATGGCCGAATTCCTTCCCATTCCTTGCTCCCCATCCTTTCCCGTCTCTAAAGACCTCGTTGCTAAGAGACGTTAAGCAGTTAAAAAAAAAAGGCTTCAGCATACGCTAATTATTCATTCATACTGTGCTTCGATTGCCTTCTATTACTTGTTCATCAGAATTTTACTCTCTCCTGTCTGTGCTTCAGTAATGAACATTTCAGTATCTTCTAGAAGTCTATCTAGTTTGTTGTAAGCCGTCCCTTCCCAAATTTCACTATTTTCATTTTGTGTACTAATTCATGATTTTCTATCATATTTTTCTCATTCGTCTTGACTGGTACAGATTAAGCACTTAAGTCAGAAGTGAAGTGTGAAAGTAAGTGGAACGTTGTCAGATAAAACTGGATCGGGAATGGATGACATCGGTACTGTCTCTGTTCTCTTCTCGTGTATATTAAAGAGATGATAGGGGATTGATTGGATGGTAAAGAGGAGTTTGTATGAATTGAAAAATAGAATATACTTGTATAGTTCGTGGATTAGGTATTGGTGACTGAGATTAAGGAGTCAGACATAACGCATGAATAGAAGGAGGAGAGATGTAACAGCTTCAGATATTTAATACCTTGTAAATATAATCTTCACGGGTGTTCAGCCGGATGGTGTCAAAGTAACACGACGTTTCGACAGCAAGCTCGGCTGTCTTCATCAGGTATCGGTGATGAAGACAGCCGAGCTTGCTGTCGAAACGTCGTGTTACTTTGACACCATCCGGCTGAACACCCGTGAAGATTATATTTCATCACTACTCCGGGAAAGTCTCCACTCACACATTTAATACCTTGTAAAAATAATATCAGAAGAGAAATTCTCTGTTCATCAGAAATATAATAAATTTTATGGCTAGGGAGACAGTCGGAAAAGAAAAAGTAGAGCTGAGTAAGAGAAAAAAATTGACGAAATGTTTCGTTTATTACATTTCTATGGAGCTGGAATTCAAAGAAAGAAGGACAATGAATAGAAACTCTAGAAATGTGGATATTGAGAAGAACAGAAGTAAAATGAGAAGGTAGGAGGACGGAGAGGTACTGGTAAGGTTAGGTGAAGAAAGGATAGTGCAAGGCAGGATCAAGAAAATGACGATAAACTTGATTTGGTATAGTCATAAGACAGATCTCCGTCAGAAGCATAGTATCGAACACAACGTATTTAAAGAAATAATTTACCTGCTTGTTGATGACTAGATAATTTACTGCGCCCTTTGAAATTTGCCTTCATTTTACATTCAGTTGCTGTCGACATGGTATTAAGTTATAATTATTTTTCTTATGGTGTAGTAAACAATATAATGTATCGCGTGGTAGTTAAATTCGGAGTGAAAGTAAAGGTTATAAATCACAGTAAATTATTAAAATTTTAGTGTCGTGCATATTTAGTCTTTCTCTATATGGAGTTATTCTGTTACACTTTCTCGCTTCAAAGAAGGTAATAACAAGCCGAAACTCGATAGTTTTCGGTTGTTCTTTCTGGAGGTAGTTGACTATCGCAGTTTTCTTTTACAGACCTTTTTTGTTGTTGTAGGTGAAAGCCTTGATCACGCAGGCGCACTTGGAGACAGCACTCAGGAACACCAGGCCATCGCTGTCACCGTCTGAGAAGAGGAGATACGACAATATGTAAGTTTACACTTGTGCCCTAAAGTTCTGTGTGTGTGTGTGTGTGTTTATATAAAAAAAGATTGGTATGATGAACTTAACATTCAAAATAATTTTAATAAATTCAAAATAATTAACAGCATTTTCCTATTTTATGGCTTGCTTTAGAATTTTCATCGAGTAAACACTTTGAATGCTTTGTTGGTTAAATGATTTATCCCACATCAAAGCATTGTTCCTATTTAGCTATTACAGGGCCTGATAGTTGAGTGTTTACGTTCTGGGATATGGATATCTCAATATCGATTTGCGTTACATATTTACAGATTCTATTACTTATAAACGCCCAGAATAATGCCGGGTATTTTTAATACATGCTGTAGTCACTTTCATCCCTGTTCCCTGATGATTAGAATTTGGCTGTCGAGAATTTGTAATACTCGCTCCTCCCCCATTTTTAGTAATAATTTTGTCAATGAAACAAAAGTTTTTCTCCTCCGTAAACCAACGAATTAAAGCATAGACTCGATGTAGTCAACCAAATTGTGATTGTATTTTTAGCATGTTTTCTGATTCTATTGAACCTTGTAGTTTGGGTAAAAACTTACGGCAAAAGAAGAACTTCAAATATCGACAAGATGTTAAACATTCGAGCCTGTGAATCGGGATGACGCTGTTTCGATTCCAGGCGCTTGAATGCAGATTTCGGTTTTCCATTGCTTCATGCTAATGCTGAGATCGTTTCGTCAAAAGGTCATTACCAACTTCTTTCTCCCTGGCCTCTCTCGTCGACGAGCCTGTAAAGCACTAGTTAAAAATCCATAGTTTCGTATACGTGCTTTCGACATTTTGCTCCCACGGTGCTTCACTGCAAAAATATTAATGAACCGTTATTAATCTCTAACATCTTCCCGAAACGCGATAAGGCGCGACGAATAAATGGAGGTTTCTTCACCAATCTAGTGAGGAATCGAGGTTGTGTGAGCCTCCTGAAGATGTGGTTGTGTCGTGAGTTCCCCAGAGAATCCAGGTGTGTCCGGCAGTCAGTTGCAGATAATCAGGACGTTGTAAATAAAGTACATTCACAACATTTAGATATGTCATCTTGAGTCACAATTGCGATGCCTGATGTGTCTTTTTTTGCATTAGATTTGACAATGTCTTATCGCACCCAGATTACTGACTGCAACTGAACTGTACTGCTTCAACTTGATTAGGACCCTACTGAATATCTTGAATGAAAAATCGTCGGTAATTAAAACATGCCAAAGAATTTGCATGATTTGTTGGCTGCAAGTTAGTTCATTACTTTATGATCTCAATGCTGAAATGGTGAAGGCAAATGATGGAATGGTATTACCGAAATTTCTGGTTCGCTTTTATTGAATCAAAGGCCCTAATAGGTGTTTAGCGCTGATGGTCCAGTCATATGACGCTAACTTAGTTCGCCGGGCTCCATGGCGCCATAATTGCAAATATTAAATTGGGAAACCAATTTGTGAGCGACATAGAGGCTACTTCAGCGGTGGCACATCGCACGCTGTGAATAACCCTACCTGTTCCACTTTGTTTGCCTTAATACGAACGGCCGATTAAAATTACTGCAACAGGTTATGGGTGACCAGTTGTTAGTAATTACTGTAACGAGCTCTACGGAAATTAGAAATTTTCCTCATATTTTGCAAAGTTATTAAAGATTCAGAAAAAATTGTAATATGTTCTGCAGGAATGTATTGTAAATTTAATGCTAGAACCATATTTTTTTTGTATTATGTTAAAAAATATTAGTTATCATTATCAAAAAAGGTATCTTAACGATCTTCATTGTGTCGTTGTTATTTGATGAACACTAGGCTCACTATAAACGCAATGTTGCTCATATTTTCCCTTCCTTTCTACTACTGTTGAAAGTTAATTTTCTATTCTTTATCTCCCTGGAATTTTTGTAACGCATGTAATACCTGGTGCTGAAAGAGTAATATGTAATACACAGTTTGTATATGATGCAAAGGACTTTAATTCCATTACTTCGCATTACCAAAAATAATACATTTGCTACAGCAAAAATTATTTAATAAATTCTACGGTATAGTTATCTATGAAACTTTTTTTATAAAATAAAAAATAAAAATTTAATCAATTTAGTTAATTTAGTAATCAACAGAATTACACTTTTTACTTAATTATTTGCCTGCTGGGCTTCACCAGGGAGAAGTGAAAAGAAGGCTAAGAAACGCATACTCTGGTTGTCATATTATGCATTAAATTATTATAACGAAAGTGTTGTGTATAATAGATGATAAAAGACAGATAATGAGTGCGTGCTTAATGTGTGTTTAACCTACATCTAGGTGTTTACCAAATTCGAAGAACATTTTTGTTTCTTTTTTTCCCTATTAGATTGGTGTCTTAGAAAATTTATTTTCAAAGGAATTAATTGAAATCATGGGTTAATTACTAGTTGATCCTTCCCCTCTTCTTTCAGTTTTTGCATTCGTCCTTCCATAATAATTATCATGATAGGTATGTAAACTACTACTTCATAGCGTACAACAAACCAGTGTCATCCTACATGCTGAGACGGATGTACAAGCTTGTTCTGTGTACTACATGAAACTGTTTCAAATAAGTGTGGCAGGCTTTGTAGGTGTGCTATATTAATAGCAATATCTGACATTTTAATTAAACAGTATCAGTATGTTTTGTTGTGCCAGTAATGATATTTAAGTGTATTTTGAGGCACTGGAAGTGTTAATTTTGTTCAAAACAACGCTCAAATTTTGAAAAATCTTTATAACTTCAGTTAAGATTATTTCCATTTAGTTGTTGGTATTTTTAAGTTTTAATTGTTTGTAAGACATCAATTATTTGCGCTATTGTTTGGCGATCTGGAAGCAGGTAGCAGCACTTTTGTTCACGTCGAGAATTTTTCATGTGACATAGAATGTTGCTGTGACACCGATTTTTCGGGAATTTCGAGAAAGCTACGATAATTATGTCATCAAATGTGCCTTTGTAATCTTCGATAAAGAGACATGTTTATTTTTAAAGTGTTTCTGCAATAAAAGTGAAAACTGCATCATATGCTTTCTCATATGAAACTCAACACGTTAATGTTTTTACTAACATCTTAATCGTGCCAGTGTAGAAATATTTTCTGTATACGCTGTTTCTCATTCCCTCCAAGCATATTTCGTGATTATTTCCTACCTACGAAGCAACATCTCCAAACCTACTATTGATTACAAAATATACCGAAAAATCCTTCTAGTTACTGATTAAAACGCCAAATTCATGAGGTCTGTTTGAAAGTAGTTTAAACACCCATCAAAAATGATGGGTATTACCTGTGATCTCAGTAGAAATTATTGTGAAAAAGCCTCTGAGGAGAAAAAATAACGAACGATATTCACCTATATTTTTCATGGTGTGAGTAAACTTTCTGTGATCATATTTTCGGGAATATTTGGATGGAATGTTTTTAAATAACTATGTTTGTCTTTAAATGATGAAAATTTTATTGTCGTGAAAACGTTTCCAAGGTATATTTCGAAAACGAGTAATTATTGTTTATTTGATCGATATACTTTCATTACTTAAATTTCATGTAAACTTTCTTAGAGTTGTTAATAAAACTCCCCTGTTTCTATCTGCAGTAAAAATATTCCAAAGGTGGGGATCCACACAGCGCGCAAAAACGTTTGCAAACGTTTGAAATGTTTGCGAACTCAGAATTTGTCCTGGTGGAGACGAGAATAGCGCGCACGAACAAAGACTTGCGAGTGTTGCAGGTGTTCCGGACAGTGCGCGTTCAGTGGAGATTGGTTCAATAACAGCGGGGAGTGTTCGGAACAGTTTCAGTTTTAAGTGCATTTTAAAATCTAGAAATAATATAATTATGGACTGGGGATAGAAAAAATGTACTGTTAATTGAATCATATAAATCAAAGCCGCAGATATGGTAGAGCAGTCACAAATATTACCACAACAAAATTTAAAAAACACAGGTGTATTGGAGCGAAAATGAACCAGATATGGAAACCACTATTGATGTTGTTAAGGGGAAAATAAATTCTTTGCTTCTCCTCATTCAGAAGAGAAAAATTCTAAACAACAGAAATCGACGGTGACAGGAAAAGGTGTATAATTTTATAAATTATTTTGCTTTATGTTTCCTATTATTACGTTGCTTCAAGGTAAGTAGGGAAATAGTAGTATTTATCCTATGAAACCACTCCTCTCATCTGTTATTAAGTCATACAGCAGTCGTGTGGTATTGCTTGTTTAAAAAATGCTATATCCAAAATTTACGTTTCCTCTTTCTTTTGTTAATAATGTACTCTTCTTCGCTTAAAATAATTACAAAAGATGCAGCACTAGCAAAAAGTTTTCTTCTCGGAGCGATTTGGAGACTGCTGGTAGCAGTTGAAACGACGACAAATGTTTGCTCACGAACTGTTGTTTGCGGATATTTTGTTGGTGGAAACAACAAGCCAAACCACCCAACTACAAACACACAAACGTTTGCAAACTATGCGCGCTTGGTGGATCCCAGGCTTAAGGTTATGTTGTGACTGCTGCAGAGAATAAAACGTAATCATTGAATTCTCTTCTCCTTACATGAATGTCTGCATCTAGTCGTCGTAAATAAACAAAAACAACATGTAAATTTAAACGAAACGGCTCAATATTTTTTTTAATCTCTACTGGAATTAAATTTTTGATGTAAAAACTTCTACAGGCGCGTTACGTGATGTTTGGACGCGGGTAAATCGGTGAGTTCGTGACGTCACCGTCACCATGATGCCACCTGTTGCGCGCGTCACCATCACGCCACCTGTTACGCGTATGATATGTGTATTAGACGCTTTTCGCAGAATCTTCATGCGAATACACTTTATATCCGATTTTGATGGAACTTTGCATACGTAACCTTTAAAACAAATAAAAAAACACTGTTTACTTTCGATTTACAGAAACCTAAACACTCTCATTCTATCCCCCCTCACCTTAATTTCTGCCACCGTTGGTTCATATAAACCTACTGTTCTTATCAGATTTTGACCGTAGTTAGCACACATATACTTCAAAACAAGGAGGCCTGGTAGCTCAGCGGTTAAGGAGCTTACTTCCAAAAGTTCTCTTTCAGGTCGCGGGTTCAAATCCCGCGGTCAGTAGGAATTTTAGGAATTGCATTTGATTATATGAGTTACGACGGGGGCGTTCTGTGGTTCTAATTACGGTTAAGCTGCAGGTCCCTGAAGAAAGGAATTAGCCTTCTAGCCTTTGACACATCTCCTTCGGGAAGATTCGACGAACCGTCACTTTGTGGACTAAGTTTGATTTTTAATTTTTGAAATGAAAACTTCTCCTGGGCATTATCGACATGCTAATATTATCAGTATATCCGTTGCGGTCTCGTGGCTCAATGCTTAAGGTGTCTGACTGGCGAACGAAAGGTCCCCGGTTCGAATCTCCATCCCGGCGTGGATTTTCGTAGACCATTAACCTAACCTTCACCTCTGGCACAGCTTGCTGTGTAATGTGAAGAACGCCAGAACGCTTCCGTGGTTCAGATTCCACGTTAAACTGTAGGTCTCTTGTACCTGGTAGCACTACCGGGTTAGGTTAAGGCGTCTAAGGCAGGGGCGGAAAGCGCAGCCAACAGAAACGCTATTACTAGGTCATTACGTACACACGGAACTATTATTATTTAGTATATCTGTAGCTATAAGTATGACGTGTTGCGTGTATTATATTATTAGTTTTAAGTTTTCACTTCCGTCGGCAGTCCCCGATGACTGCCATTTTTTATTGTTATTATTATTATTTAGCTCTGTCAATCGTACTTTTGTGCAGTTATTTCCACGACAGTCAATTGCCTTTTAGCTAACATCACAGTTATGCTTCCTTGTTGCTATGTAAGTGCAAATAAAATAAAGTCAATACAGCTATTCACATGAAATATCCTTTTTAGCCAACCAGCGCTATGGTGGCAGTCAGGCTCTCCGAAGATTTCCGACGGAGTCAGAAATTCAAATATGCCAGCCAACTATTGAATTAAAGAACAGTTAGTTGTTTCTGTTCCCTAACTACCTTGAGTCTCTGATATTTTAATCATAAATATTTTTCGGGAATATAATTTCATTCCTATTTCATGTTGCGACGCTTTCATCACATTTTAGAGAAATGGCATGAACATGCATTATGTTGGTTTGTTTCAGTTACCGCAAGTTCGAATCCTCTCGCGGCGGTGGAGTGAAGAAGAAGAGGCCGGAGCCTATGGTGCAGAAAGCAACTCTTGCCTGAACCAAAAAAAATCTTCCCAGTCAATTTGTCAACAGCATGTTTTCATAGTACTGATTATTTGGTTAACGAATCTTTTACTCATTTGTTACCATTCTATTTTAAATCGTTTGAAATCGGAACTGAGGTTTCAGATTCCTGTGTGATTTTCCATTCTTCTCTTCATCACCGAAGAACGCTATAGGTGTTGTATTAACATATATACTGCGTTGAAGTTTATTGCCATACTTGTAACAGTGTTAACTGTTCTTTGAACATATGGTTGCAAACCATTCAGCTGTGATGATTTTACTTCATTTTAAAGTCTCTCTTGGAAAATAATATCATGTTCTTAAACTCTTCGAAGTTATTTCTAGCTTTGAGTATCTTTTACTGTAGCTATTTTATTCGTTGTCCTACATATATGTTCTGGGTATTTCTTTTGAATATGTTTTCAAAGACTAAGGGGTGTCTTAATAATTCCTTCATCAGTTTCAAACGTTGTTCAGGTTTTTATTATTTCTTCCATATATATATATTTTCTGGGCATTTCTTCCGAATATATTTGCAAAAACTAAGGGGGCTTAATAATTCCTTAATTATTTTATATATTTTTAGCTGTTTTTGGATGTTTTAATACTGATTTGTTGGACTACTGCTTCTCTAGCAACGGCACTATGTTTTAATCAGAATTTTCCATTCACCTTATCTTCTCATTTCTTTTCTTCGATGGATTCAGTCATGTGCTATACACAGACAGGTTTATAATCCATGATTCCAGAGTACAAATATGAATATCTCACTTCTGTTTAAATGTTGATACTGAGAAGGCTGGTATTGACGTCTTCCTCGTGATCTCATAGTTCGCCGCAGCAGTAGTAATTGATTTTTAACACTGGGTGTCACATGTTATTAGTTGTTAATAGGCCATTGTGCGCAGTGGGCTGTGCACAATGCGCAGTGATTGCGACTTGCCGGGGTGCAGCAGCCCTCGCTATTGTCACTGGATGGGTCAAGTGCGGCCACAATAGGATGACTCACCCATCGCAGCGCGGGAGCATCTTGTGTTCTACAGTGTAAAGGAAAATTATTATTTTTTAATAAAGTTATTTTTTGCATTGTTTTACAGTACTTCTTTGTTTTGTGCAATATTGATATGTCCTTCACCAGTTGTTCCCAATTGAAACTTATAAAAACGCGGCCTTCGGCATAATCTAGCTCCCATGTGCACATCAGAAAAGAAAGATAACATTTTAAAGTTTCCTTACCACGCAAAAGCTTGTAAGTAGTCTGAATCATAAGTAAAACTCCTTTTTTTGAGAGAGAGAGGGCGTTCGAATTTAAATTATTGCTTATTTAAAAGTAATAATAAATAATTTACTTATTATTCAAAATAATCTCTGTCCCTTTCGATGTGCTCACGCAAACGTGACGGTAGCTTATGTATTACGCCAGGAAAATATTATTTTTTTTGTCGATATTTTTGGAGTATGATTCATCCATGACAAATTGTCTGCCATTCGTGAAAGCTTTATTTCATTTTAATCAGTCTGAAAACTTATACTTACCGAACTGTATGTGAAGCATTTCACAAATTTCTGATGGTATTTTTTAAAAAATACGACTGTGGCCCAGAAACTAATGCACCATATTTTTTTCTTCAACAATTATGTATTGAACACAATGAAATTTATACACAAGAAAGAATGATGTTTCTTCTACACTCCCTATATTTCCACGTAATCACGTTCCCGTTCCATGACCTTGCTCTAGCGTGACACAAGAGCCAGGGGCGTAGCTACTATGGGGCTAGGCGGTGCAGTGCACCGGGGCCCTCACGCTCAGGGGGCCCCCAAGCATACCTCAAGGGGTCCCTAAGCGCACCTCTAGGGGCCCTCAAGCGTAGTTTAGAGGGCCCACGAGCCTTCACGGCAAACTGGCGACCTTTTTTTTTTTTAGCTCTACCGTCGTCTAAGGGGCCCCTGAGAACACAGGAGCCCCTCACTAAGGGCCCTCGCTGCTCAGGGCCCCTAAAGAACAATTCAAGGGCCCCCATCCTCAGTTCAGGGGGCCCTACCAGCACACAAAGCCAAAAAAAAGGTCGCCCGTTTGGCCTGAGGGCCCAAAATAAATTTTTTGCACCGGGGCCCTTGTTGACCTAGGTACGCCACTGACAAGAGCCTGTATTCCCTGGCGGTACCACTCCTCGTTGTTCACGAAGCCATTTCTTCACTATACGAATCACCTCTTCGTCATCTTCAAAATGTCTCCCACAAATGGCATTCTTCAATGGCCCAAGCAAGTTAAAGTCTGAAGGAGCAAGGTCAGAACTATAGGGTGGATGGGGTAACACCTCTTTTTTTTTTTTTACCTGCATTACGTCTCTCAACAGCGAGGTCTTTAGAGACGGGGTAACACTGTCTAACCCTGTTTGGTGATGTGTTCCAATTTGCTCAAACTTGTGTGAGGGTGTGCGTTATCATGCTGAAGCGAACAATCACCTGGATTGTTATGGTGTTATGGCGTCCAAGTTGCTAGAAGCGCTTCTTGAGTTTGGTTAATGTGTTCACATATGCATCAGAATGAATGGTGGTGCCTCTCGGCATCACATCAATGAGTATGACACCATCACAGCCCCAAAACACAGTGATCATGACCTTACGAGTGGAAACTGTTGCTTTGAATTTTTTCTTCTCTGGAGAGTCAGGATGGCGCCATTCCATCGATTGCCGTTTTGTTTCGGTCTCAGAATGGTGAACCCTGGTTTCATTACCTGTCACAATCCGGGACAAGAAGGCTTCCCCATCAGCTTCAAAACTTTGCAGCAACTGAGAAGAATTGTTTTTTTCTCAGAGTTTTATGTTCCTCCCTAAGACGGCGCGGAACCCATCGTGAACACTTTTTTGCGTAACCAAGAGCACCGACGATTACGCCCACACTTCCTTTGCTGATTGACAGCTCCCGCGTCAACTGCCGAGTCATGCGTCGGTCCTCGAGAATGAGCACATCAGCACGCTGCATCTTGTCAGGTGTTACAGCCGTGGGTTGCGTTCCCAACCGCAGCAAATCTTGGAGCTCTGCAGAACCGCTGTCATATGGCCTCACCTTCTGTGCCCAGCAACTAACCGTATTTATGTCGACTGCTGATGCTCCGTCAATTGCACATAAGCGTTTGTGAATGTTTCCAACCGTTTCTTGCTCCGAAGTTAGATATTCAATGACGACTCTCTGCTTACAACGTACATCACTCACAAACGCCCTGTTGAACCATTGTTGCAAGTGCGCACTCTGGTGCGCACACTCTGAAAACTTCAAAGAATTCATATCTAAAGTTTCGTATTCGTACCATTGTTGCGGGCAGCGGAAAAAAAATGTTTCTGGTCCACCCTCGTGTTAAAGTCGTCCTGCTAAGTTCATTTTTTATACCTGTATTACTGACTGTGAGCTTACGTTTAAAAAAACAAATTTGCGTCATTTCGTTCTATGTTTCTGAATTCTCCGAAAGTGTGGTTGTAAACTAACTGCATAGGAAGTTCCCATTGAGCTCCTTTAACTTATTATGCCATAAACTGCACTTTTCAGTTTCCCAGTAGTCTTGAAAGTTATAAAACCGTTTCACCCGTTTATCGCAAAGAACTTTAAACATGAAAATTGTAGATTATTATTAAAGTTTTCAAGTACAAGAAAAACTAAGCAATGTTCGAGACCATTAAATCCCTTTCATGTTGATTATTATTCAGGTACTTCCGTGGGCATAAGGTACTACAAATTGCAGCGAAGGTAAATAAATATGATTAATTGCAGACAATGTGAGTTGCAGTGTGATCCATTTAATGTGAGGTAATATCGAACCACCAGCATTAGTTGAAGTGTAGAAACAAACTTGCGCAATTGTAACACTTTTTCCAACATCCATTGATTAAAAGCAATAAAAATTCTTTAAGCTAGACATTATAAGTAATGTTTCATTAAATATATACATTTGTAGTATTCAGAATATCGAGACAAAAAAAAATCAGTTGCTGCTGTACCATAATTCAATTGTGTAACATTGTTTGAGAATACTAGAAATTGTACTAGAATGTATAGAATGTACACTCCTGCATCGTCATGATTGGATGGTAATTATGCTGAAATACATCTTGCAGTTGCGCTTAAACTTCATTCATTATTGTTCCTGACTAATTAATATTTGTTTTGTCGGAGGCTTCTAAAAATTACAGATGAAAAGACAGTAATTTATGTTTAGTATGTCCGCTACTTTTTGTCGATAACTGCTTGAATATAAATATTACCTCTGGAAGACATTAAGAATGCTAAAGGAAACGATGTCATGAAGTACAATGGTCAATCAATAATTATCTTGAATGTAATAAAAGTTATACAACAACGATAGAGATCTTACTAACTTATTTTTCACACTTTCCAATGAACTTGGTCATTGTTGAATCGTCTCCTGCAAGCGGTCATATAATATATATATTTTCAACTGAGAAACGTGCGACATATGCACCATAGAGGGGGGGGGGGGGAAAAAAAGACGCCACAGAAGGGATCTTCTTCACGCACCGAAGTGAAGTCGGGAGGAGAACAGTGTAGAGAAGTCGCCATATTGGTTGACCCAAGAAACACGGGAATTCTATACGGAACAGTATGGTACGGAAAATTTCTTCCAGTTTTTAATTTTCATATTGCTAATATTGAAGTCTCATGTGGTTACATTTACCTTAATTTGTATTACCTAGAAATATTAGAATTTAAGGAAACAAGCTGCGATAATCTCAAGATCCCAACTACTTCAATGAATGAACAATTTTCAAATATTAACAAAAATCCTTTGTATTTGTTTATTTAGAAAATGCTCTTCGTTCAGAAGTCAAAATGGATGAAGTACTTAAATCAAAGAATTTCCTGTCCCTTAAACAAAATCATTCTGGAATACATGTTTTTAACAGAAAATCTTATTTTTACAATGCTCTTGTCACAGCAACTAAACCTAACCGAAAAATAATTATTTACAGTTGCTCTGATAAGAGGACTGTGTGATTATCCAACACACCTTGATCCAGAAAGTGTTCATTTAACTGTTTGAATAAATTTTCACACATTAATATACATATAACTTGAGTTTCGGTTTGCAAAATATTGACCTATATAAATTCGTCAGCAGCATCAGTGAATTTATCTTGCTACCATACATCAAAAGTCAGAAGCTTAAATTAGTCTTTCAACACTCGTTTTGAATAAGGTAAGCCTATTATGTGCAAAATTACACCAACAAATATTTGATGACAACGTCATCATATTGAGAGCTATGAATAAACGTTTCAACAGGCATTGTGAATCTGTAATGGTAGACCCTACTCTTGCTAATTTCAGACACCTTATTAAACACTTCAAGAATAGTAATTACAATGTGACTTACTTACGAAATTATATTCCAGGTTGTTTAATATCTGATCTGTTTATACAACCGTATTCAATACTAGGTGGTGTTATAAAAAGTTTGAAATATTAGAAAATAAAATACACGGAGCAACAAACACAATTCTAATTGCGCGATACTTTGGGCCAACGCAGGCGCTGTAGGGTCCAAGAGTTTACAGGAGTGGGGAGAAGGCTCACAGTTTTAGCGGTATGTCGTCTCCTCTCTCTCTCTCTTTTACTCCTTCAATGGTATGCACTGCTTCCTTCACATCTTGTTCCGTGGCTTATCGACGGTCTATCAATGTATCTTTGACTTGTCCGAAGTAGCAGGGTCAGGCCTAAATGGAGGATATTGTGACAATCTCACACCCCGTCAATCATTTTTATTATTTTGTTTAATTCTAAGTGTCATGAATAATTGTATTAAAATTTATATGTATATATTTCTTTTTGTATCTTATCGGGTTTCCGCAAGCTGTAGTTTGTGTAGTCTGTGGGTAGCGGATGGTCATTATCTATAACAAGTATTGTAGAATCTTTGGCTGGGTTCGCTATAGCTGAACGAGCAGTGTGTGTTCCGCTTCGGCGCTGTTTATGTCATATGGAGCGAGTTTGTTCTTCGTTGTATAGAAGCCATAATATGTTGTTGAATGTATTCTGGGCTTATTAAAATGCAGCACGAGTGTTCAAAAGGTTAACTGCAAGGAACAGTGTCATATAAATTAAATAATAGGTTATTTGCAACAGTGGATGTCATCTCTATAATTGATAACAATACCTCGTATTTTTGGAGGCCATATCATAAGTGATTAACTGCATATAATTAAAACTAAATTGTGCATTCAGCTTGCATGTGCTGAGAAAGGCCTATCTGACGGCATCGAATTAATCCATACTTAAACTAATGATTAGCTCATACAATACCTAGCAGGATAGCTCTTTAAGGGGATGAGTTGTTCCGGACATCATTGTGCGCAGACTTTATGAACATGAAGTTGGGCTTTGCACCGTTATTTTCACCGTCGTCGTTAATGATTACGCGCCACCTGCTTACATGTCAGTCAATAAAATTAAATCTTTGACAAATTTTAAATGGAGAATAGACTAGAACGAAGATAGGAAGTCACGAAGCCAGTAAAAATAACGGAGTCCCACCTCCAGCTTGTTCGACACGATGGTCTACAATAGCTACGTGTCATGGTGTAGGTAAGATAGCTTTAGTGTCTGATCATCCCTTTTTACTGGGCTTTGACGCTACGAATAGGAACATGAAAGGAAATTGGAAAATTTCCATAAACAGTGTTGAACACAGATCTAAGTGAATAGAACAGTTTCCCACAAGGCGATTGAAAAGTGACGGAAAAATTTAGTATTGCTGCGTTCTAGTATCCTACATACCAATTTTTTCCAGGAAAACTATGTAATGGTTGACCATCATTTTGATGCTTTATATGAAGAATCCATACCTTATTAGGGTACATCAGAATTTTTCGCTTATGTGCTGTGACGTGGAACAAATGTTAGAATTTTGGTCCCTGAAACAGATTGACAGTAGCGTAATTAAGTTTTTACATGTTCATGATATAAAATTGTAACTAACGGTTTATTAAGTAGCCATCACATCACAGTTTTTATACTTTACCACTGACAAACAGAAGAAGAAAGAAAAAATTGATTAATTGTCTGTACGGACTGTTCTTTGTAGTCAACAATAAATACTTGCATATGACATACCTCACGTAACTTCTGTATTATCGCTTGTATTCTATCAAGAAATGGCGTTGAATCATTCGTGTTATCTTCCAAGTTGATATTTCACAGCGAATTTACTTTTTGTGCATGGACATATAATTCAGTGAGAACATCTAAATTATTGGCTCAACCTTTAAAAGAAATGTTAAAAGAAAGCAATGATTTTAAAAACCTTTATAAATGTCATAAAAAGATCGAGAAGGAAAATTTATGGGTTTGGAATAAGGAACAAAAGAAGGATATTTAAAATTAAGTGGCCATAAAAAGTACGAAATGAAAGTGTTCTCGTAAAGGCAGCCGAAAAAAGAGATTGTAGTAAAAACTAACAAAAGTGAGAGGAAGAAATAGTCAGATTTTAAGACGTGTGGATCTGATTAATTTATCAGAATGGTTGAATGGAAAAACTAAACTAAAATTATAGTATACGAAACACATAATTTTCTGATAGGAAAATTGTTAATAGACTAAGAAATTATTTAGATTCTCAAACGAGCCGTCAGATACTGGACAGTGTAGCAAATTCTCTATCTCACCGCACCATTGAGTACCGGAGGCTGCACGTCGAAAATATGATTACATGCCAATCAATAAAACTGTATATTTGACAATTTATGAATCCAGAACAAGGCTGGAGCGGTGATAGGAAGTCACGAAAGCATTAAGAATAAAAGGGTGATAAGTCCCACCTCTAGCTTGGTTGAGACGACTAGAGAATTGGAACAGACTGCCCAACGTGAATACCGGCGTGTGATGGTCTGGGTAAGAGATCATCCCTTTTTTCTGTGCTTTGTCTACTACTTTGGTCATTAAGGAAAATCTAATCTAAGGGCTGTACTGAATGCCAACTGTCTTCAGAACCGAAATTTGAACCCTGGTTGTACCTCCCCATGTCCAGAAAGAAGATGCATTAACATGTTCGACGGATAAAGTTGTAGGTTCTGGAGAGATGAAAAGGTCCGATTTTTTTACCTGTGACAGATTAGCTTATTATGCCATATTGGGGAAGATCCATACATCCTTCGGATTGTCGACTAAATTAAATTTTCGGGGGATTGAATTGTTTCCATTATTTATTTATTTCATTAATTACTACAATTATATCTAAGCAATGCAATTACATGAGAAATATAACGGCTATTGTGTATGGCATTCCATCACGCATACTAACTGATGTTTTTGTTTTTATTTGGACTTGCCCCTTGTCTAGAGCAAGGGTCGTTAAAGTGGACACTACACTGACATACCTGGTAAAACGGACTCGAACTTATGTTGAAAAGTTACTCAAGGTATGTAGAGAAATTTGGATAGTGTGCACATACATTAAAATGCTGATTAGATTTGTTTGCTGATACGGAGCGGGAAACTTAAAAGAGAGTAAAACAACGGTTAAAGTGACTCGTTGATAACATATGCTGCTCGACGATCTTTGGACTCAAGATTTCTCTCCGACGTACTGAGAAGCAGCATGAATTCATGAATTGTACGAATATAATATATACACTGAGGTCTCGAGCCAGTATTCCACGACACATTAAGGATCTCTGGAGTGTTGACAGCATAGCAGGACACTATATGTTCTTCCAGAAAATTGAAGATTTAGATTTTTTCGGCGTAAATCAAGTACTTCAGATGTTGCCAGGTATAAAAATCGAGCGGTGTTTGACCTGGACTTCTTAGGGGCAAACTGAACACACCCACGACCAATGATCCAACATCGTATAAATCGCATGTGTGGATCTGTGGATATTTCACTTATGGTTTCAGCCAGACTTATAGGGAACCGAGTAGGTATTTGAAACTAGTCGCTATTGGTTTACTCAAATAATCAAATGGAGTGGCGAGCTCCCGTCCTGTGTTGTCCTTGCACTTATAATCATCAATAACACGAATAGATTCTATATACACAATTGAGGAATAACAGAAACACAGTTGTTGGCTAAATGGTTGAATGGCTACAAGGCCAGAAGCCATTAAATAAAAAAAAAAAGAAAAATCACGAGTCGTTAACTTGCTCAGCGGTTATCATTTTTAGAGTAAATATGTAGCACAATCACTTAGCACATGAACATGCGCAGTTGTTGAGGTTTACTTCATCCTAGTCGTTTCAATGGGCAACGAATGATATGTTGGAGGCGTATTTCACTGTTCCATTCTAAAACTGAAAGAAGAGAGGAGCATGGGTGGTTTAATACTATTTTTTTTTTTTCTGGATTAGTGTTCTTTATACAACTAAGCTCCCTATAGAAATCAGTGATTACAGATGATAAGATTACTGTACTTATATCAAGAAATAAAATAAGACGTTATGAAAATTATTGTGTTTCAATTATAATGTATGCTGATCTCATGTTACTTATATAAACTACTGTTTGTGAAAACTGAAATACCCAAAAGGAATTGTCTGAATCATTCCAATATTGGAGAATGTGTAGAACAGTGGAATCACAATAAGTCATTAGGATTGCAGAGATATGGTGGTGTAGAGCCGTCAAATAAAGTCGGATCGTGCATGCAAATATCGGTATGACTCGTCGACGTCAAAGGTCACATCAGCATGTGAGTGAGTTCGAAGGTGGCAGAATGTTGGTCTCCGGGAAACGCGTTTGTCATATCGTGACATTGCGGCTCGTACAGGGCACGCTACTACAGCAGTGATGTGTGTGTGGAACCAATGGACATAAGAGGGTCGAATACAGCGACGAGCGGATGCTGGACCACACAATGTGACCACAGCGCGGGATGTCCGCATGGCCGTAACCGACAGAACAACTTGATTCCAGCGTTGTCTGGTCGTTGGATCAGTGCAGCGGGTGTTTACATTTCTACGTCGACAGTTCGACTCCATTTGCTGAGTGCTGGATTGGTGGCATGCATGACATTGCATCGGCTTCGATTGACCAGAAACCACCAACGCCTCAAACTGAAATGGGCACGTGAACGCCGTCACTGGTGTGCTAATTGGCAAAATATGAAGTTCTCGGACGAGTCCGCTTCTACTTATCCTGTAGTAATTGCGGCGTATATGTTAGACGCTGTCGTGGCAGACTACATTGTTGATCAGCATACCGGACAAGACCGTTCCGTTGGCTGCCTTATGGGGCGGAAGATGCTTCATCGACATCACCTTGGTGGAGCCTAAAGATGCCTCAACAACTTACTAGAAATATTTGACTACTTCACTACAACCCCGCCGCGGAATTAGGCTCTTAGACATCAGTGATTACAGATGATAAGATTACTGTACTAATATCAAGAAATAAATAACCCGCCATCACAGCAGGGACAGTGATGCAAGGCGCCTTTCGCCACCCCTTATGGGTGCCCACGGGGAAACGACGCGACGCGGAGGCGGCGCCAGCCACGAACCATGCCGAAGACACTTCCAAAACATGGCCTTATAGCTAAATGCCTCTCTTCGGTTCCTACGCTAAACTCCTAGCCGCACCCAGCCCCGCGGGGTGGGCGGAAGCCGTAACGACCGGTAGCCGCGCAAAAATTCCCCTTCGTATGTTCCACCACGCCAGCAGACCGAACGTATCGTCCCTGAATACGCGGCTTCCACACTAGGGGGTTGGTCCTAGTACGCTTTCACCCGCACCCCCCGACACTTGTGTCCAGTGCGAGCACAGGTTCCCATGCACCAGTCCCAGCTCCACAGAAACCGTCGCAACGCACGATCCCGCTGCAGAGGCCCGAAGGTCCCCACAGCGTCCCCACAGCATTCACAAGATGTATGTTGCCCCACCCCTGGCAAGCCAGTGCGCTACCGGTTCACACCTATTATAATGAACCTACTATGGCAACATAGGGTCATGCTCCCACCAGCAGGAATGCAATCCTGAGCCCCAGGGTCCGGACCCAGAGGCGGCAAGCAGCAACCGAGAACAGCCCCCGAGACCGGGGTACTGGCCCCCTCATTCCACTCCGGGGTCTATGCTGCGCTGGCAGCAGGGGTGCACTACGCCCCTGGGGTGCTTGGTCTTCGTTCACCAGGACACCCCCAACACTGGAACAGTCAGGGCAAGGTTGCTCACTGCACTTGTGCTGCGACCAACACCGTAGCGCGCCTAGATGCAGCTTGAATACCCAAAAGCCTTCCGTCCAACAGGGGACGCGATCCCCTCTGAACCCCCAGCCTCAAACCGGGAGCGACGGGACTGTGGACGCCAGGCATGAGTCCCGGGGGCGGCAGAGGCGGAAACAACCACCTCCTTCAACCGCCTCCTACAAGGACCCAATTCCGACGCCCAGCAATATACCCTCTCTTGGTAGACGCAATAAGTATAAGATCTAACCAGCAGGTTTCACAATTTGCCAATCATCACTGTTCTAATGGGCATTATAAAAAACACCTCCAGCACAATCCACCTACCACATCCCTCCAGAGGGAGAAAATTTCCCCCAACGCTCTAACTTGCACCAATAAAGATACAAGAAAAGCATCGGGGGGCTCGAGACTCCCGGGTGCTCCAAACCCGTCATCTAAGCCTCCCCGGAGGGAGACCCAGACACCTGGGGGAATCAGCATATCGGACAACGCGAGGTGTGATGTTTTGGAGAGCCATTGGTTATAACATGCGAACTCGCCTCTTACATATTAAACGATATCCGAACAGTAACCGCAGAAAGGTTTTTGTTCCTGAAACACTGACCCCCTGCAGGCAGTTTCACTTGCCGTATTTCAACAAGAAAATGCCCAACCAGATGCGGTGAGGAATGTACAAACCATTCTCATAGAACGACAGGTACCACTGCTTCCCTGGCCTAAACGTTCGCCTGACATGACGTCCATCGAACATGTCTGGGATATGGTCGGTTCGGAACTTGTTCTTTGTAACCACTGTCGATGTTTTGTGGACGCGCCAACAAACCGCGTGACAGTGTGTTGCTCAACTGCATATAACCATGGTCTCTCTGATTCCTTGCCGCGTAGCTCTGATTGCCGCACATAGCGGCATCGCACCATACTCAGTACTCACGGCCAAAGTGCATAGTTCTGTAATTCTAATCATTTGTGTGTTGTCATGTCCCTAATCTTTAGAAAAAATTTCATTAGAATCACTTGTCTCGTTCTTGGTGTAGCAGTTTTAAAAAACAATAGTATAGTAGGTAGCAATGGAAAAAATACAGATTTTTTTTCCACTTCACCTTTTAAAGACAGATTTTTAGATGTTATTGTATACCCTTCACATTGGTAAAACACCCGTAGAACATCTCTGATGCAGCCTCGTTCTAGACTGCGTGATATTTTACTAACGTATTTTCTTGGTTCTCTGGTTGCTTCATTTTAATTTTTTGAATCCTTGCGTTTTGCCAGCTTGCTGTGTCTCTTTAATAAGAATACTCGTTGCAGTCATCTCGCTATGGTTTTAATCAGAGAAACATCGCTTTTCGCATAAAATAATTTATAATACCACAGCTCTTCGGCTATATCAATCACTTAAATTAAGATATGCAAAGTTTGACCCATACATTTGTGGTCTATGTAGAATATTAGCTTAAATTAGAGCATCCTGGAGTGGAGATTTATTTTGTTAGGTGCTGAAAGCGGATGAGAATTACATTTAACCTGAAATGGAGAAGTGGTTAAATATTGGTGCATAAATGAGATGTTTCCGTCGAGCATTTATGAGAATATGTTGGGAAGGTGCCTCTGCAACGAACAGTAGATCGTATTCCGACAGTGTACTCTGACATATGAAAGGGATGGATGAGACCTGGGCCCATCACTTTACTCTAGAATCAAAGCAACACTCAGTATTGGCTTTTCATTCCGATGGGAAAGCGATAATTTCTGTTTTATTTCTTAAGGAATCTGACGGCTTACTGCTTCTAGATGTTCTGAAAGAAGGTAATATCATCACGGGAACGTCTCACATTAACCATACGAAAAAACGTCGAGCAGCTATTAAATAAAAGAGTTTAATAGGTTTTTCGTCAAGACAGTTTTATCAGTCACAAGTCTTTCATTGTCGTGGTTGAACTGCAAGAATGTGGGTTTTATTTGGCACCGCAATCTTCCTATACCGTCGATTTGGCGTCCTTAGAAATGCAACTGTTACCAAGCGTTATAAATTTCTGTCTAGCAGTAACTTCAGGTCAGATGATGACGTCACGTGCTAGAAATCCAGTCCTTGAGAAATTCTGCATAAACGGTATTCCGGTCTTTGGAAAATACATGCTGACTTAAACGAAAATTTGCCCGCTATTTCTCTTTTACCTTATGAGTATCGTTGTTAGGCAATGAGCTTATGGGACGACCTTCATAAATAAAATAAAATAAATCTACTTTAATTAGCTACATTTAGGATAATTTTTACAAGCAACATGTAATTCGTGGGACAGTAAGAGACAATTACTACGATTTGTCGCTTGTACTTTCATCTCGCATAGTGAAAACACAGGATAACATCAGGCAGTACGGTAAGTGACTTGTCGTGGAAGCGTTCCACTCGGCAAGTGGCTTCCTGCTGACGTCTAATGAGAGGCGAAACAAATTTGGCGAGATTACCGCGCCTCTTTATCGGCACAGCAGCCGCTTGTTTCCAAACTTGCCGTATGACTGCCACACAGTGCGGACGGTGCTCTCATAAACTTACTTGCCTACAGCTAATTACGTCCCCCATCCTCCTTTAATGGGCTTCGCGGCGGATGCGGAGGCACTCCATTACGTATTTCCTTCGCTTCGCTTCGCCTTGCCGCGGAGCCCGCCGTGTTGACTCGGAAAATTACGCAGAACAGGTTCATTTATTAGCGTCTCGGCTGGCAGTCTCTAAGGAAGCGGGGCTCATCTCCTGTTTAGTTAGTTTTCACTTAGCTGCCGCTATTCTGCACGCCTCAGTAGTTCCAACGGCGCGCGCCATTACACACTTTTCTACCAGATTCACTCACATAGTTTGAGCTCACGGTTTATCGGAAAGCGGAAATTGGAAATTTGCTACAGTCCTTGCACTTTGCCGTATTCTTGAGGCTCTCCTAATGTGCTTCAAAGCCGTGCGGTTGTGAGAACGTAATTGTTGGCCCTCACTTTTTATAGCCAATCAGTTGCTGGAATTACCTTTTCCACAGTGTTTCCGACAGACATCAAGGCGAGACGACAGAGACAGTGCTGTAATGTCTAGATCTTAGTAGGAGGTTACATGGTCCGAGGCCTGGTGATGCAAGTGGACTTCTCCAGCAGGTAAGGAATAATGATGGTCACGACCGTGGTCATGCTACACTGTTGTTTGTCTGTGGAGTGGGCACTTCAAACTTTTCTATCTCCGGAGTTTTATTTGGAAGAGTAACCTTGAATAGTATGGCACTTGAGTTTTATACTTTTCCTTTTTTCGTCTCTTATCCTCAACAAACTACACTGAACATACACATCGCAAACGTGCTTTGATTTATTAATGTGAAGTACACTCCGTGCTCCATATTTTACTTAGAACTGTAAGTCTGCTTTACCAAATAATTTTACCAGGCAGAAATCTCGGCAGATTCTAGCTCTGTCAATACGAACCCAAAAAAATTCTTCGTGCTCTCCTAGCCCATCATGCCATACACATTTAGGTTTTTTATTAACAAAATATACTGCAGAGAAATCATAGTTCAAAAAATAAAATTTGATGATGTAGGGACGCCAGCTCAGAAGGGATTTACGAGCGGTTAGGCGTGTGTATTCGAAGAAACACTCAAGTTTAGCACATATTCTCTAACCAGTAATTCGCCTGACTGATCACTATGGGCATACTGAACCTGAGAGGTTTCAGTTAGTATTTTACAGCTCGTCAATTTTGACATCATAAGAGCCAGGAGAGGACGGCAAACAAGGAACGGAAATGAATTCATCTGTGGCCTTTAGAAGGAATAATCCCAGTATTCGCTTGGAATGATTTTGGGAAACTACGGAAAACCGAAATCTGGATGGTCGGAAAAAGGATCGAATCCACGTCCTCCTGAATTCCAGGCCTGAACGACGGGCAATTCTAATGCCGTCATTAGTTTATGTGTGAATGATTGTGGTCCTTAGACGCCTTTTCGTAACAGTTTAGGTCAATTCTGGGATGGTTCCTTGATTTCTCCTAAAAAACTAACTTATTTGAATATTAAAATACTTTACGTTAGCAAAAAGTGAATTCGGATTTCACAAATAAAGTGATCGACATGTGTCACCCTTACAAAAGATCGTCTTTTTTATGTGCGATGAATTTCTTGCTTAGATCTCTTTGTGAGTCCAATGAAAACTCGACCATGGTGGAAAATTGGCTGAAACAGTGCTACCGTGAGGTAAAGGCACAGCATGAGAGGCATGCCATGAAGGCCTTTAACCCAGACGTACTGTGAAAAAGACATGTGTTGGTTTTCCTTTGTGATATGCCTTTCTCATTAATTTTAAAAGATCAGATTTCATACTCCTCTTTGTATGACGAAAAAAAAATCAAATTATCGAATGGCATTGTTGGTCGGAGGTCTCGAAGGATTGATCGGCCACCAAGTGGCAGAGTTTTTGCTTGTCCGCGCAATCCGGCTACCTAACCTAACACGGGAATCCTGCTGAGTATAGGGGACCTATAGTTTAACGTGAAGTCCGAACCACGGATGTATTCTGGCGACACAACAAGGTGTACCAGAAGATCGGGTTAAGCGCCATTAAAAATCCCAGTCAAGACTGGAATTCGAACAGGGACCCTTTCGATTTCCAACAAGACGCCATAACCACTGAGCTACAGACCACTCTATACTTAACAGATACAACTAGACACAGGTAGAGAATCAGTAGTTAGCCGAGACTCGCCCAACTGACAGAGAAAATAGTTAAGAATCGACACCTTGTTCCATCGCCACTCGAATCGTTTCTAAAAAGCAGCACTTTAAATATTATTTTTACATTTTAATGAATCAGGATATTCAGTTGCATAATTTATATACGCTGTTCATAGAAAGACAAGTAGAAAAAAATAATTAATTTGCGTCTGGCAGTGTTACTAAGCTGTGGTAGTAAAACACATTATTTCTAGATTCTTCTGGAATTCACTGTATAGGCAAAAACCTGTTCCTTAGTTCGCAATTTATCTTTTTTTTCTAATCTTTAAAAGGGAGAAGTAGTGCGGGTACATAATCACGGACATCCAGAAGGGGAATTCTAGCTCAATTTTTGTACGGGATGCGTCACTAGAGTCCACAGAGGCACCATTCACTTAGCATCACATAAAAGTATCACTTATACTACCAACCTCTTTGCCTTTTTTTTTTTTTTTTTTTTTGCTTATGGCTTTACTCCTTGAAGACGTCGAGGTCATTACAGGCGGGAAAGGAACGGGGGCAAGGATCGTGAAGAAATTCGGGCATGGTCTTTTGAAAGAACCATCCAGGCATTTCCTTGAGTGATTTGGGGAAATAACGGAAAACCTAGATCTGGGCGTTCGGACGGGAATTCCAACCCGCTTCCTCACGAATGACTTACCTCTAGAAGTGTATATATATATATACATAAATATACATATAAAGAGTTGTACTCTAGATAATTATTGTAAAAACACTTTACAGCCACTGAAGATGCCTTACACCACAAGGGCGAAACGCGTCTGAGGAATCAAATAAAAACAAAATGCGCCAAAACAGTCGTTTTTTACGGAATTATTTACAAAATTAATGCTATGTCATATATCTCTACTCTCTCTTGCGATTGTTCTTCACTTATTAGAATTAACTAGTGACCGTTTTTCTTAATAGGTGCGTTTCTTTTATTGTTCTCTAAACAACTGCAAATTTTAAGTTATTTTCTGCTTGAAGATTTCTCGGGCTTGCACCGGGATCAATTGATCGTTATTCATCGAATTTTCGATAACGTTACGTGACATCATCTTCAGCTTACTTCTGCTCATCGGCGTGAGGAGCGCAGTCCGAATCGTCACTGTGTTATTTTCTAATGGCTGCTTTATTCGAACTATTGCTGATTGTAATATGGCTGTAATTAAATGCCATAGATCGCCATAATGAAATATACCTTTCTCTCTGCTTTTATATTTTACACAGTAATCATTAGATACTGGAACTTGTCAATCAAAAATTTACAGCATCTACTGTATCAACTTCTTTTTGGACCGGCATATTTACAATAATAAGTATGTATCTATTTCAATGAATTCTGCATCAAAATCTACCACTCTAGATAGTACAATTTTCATTGCTAACTATCTAGACACTTTAAAATTCCTTTTTACACTTAAAAATAATAAGTGAATTTTTCTTAAAAACAGCAGTTTTTAACATTCACACCCTACATGCCTAGAAAACCTATATTCATTATAACACCAGATTAACATCATAATGAGAGCAAGATTACGACGTAATAAGTAAGAGAAACATACACAGAGTAATTTACAACTTCATTCAATGCAGGCGTGTAATGACGAATGGTTTCGTGGAACGTTCCCAAACAAAATATGGAAACGATTATTCAGCTTTCAGGCCCTATTTGTTGGAGTTTAAACAGCTTTTAGAATAACGGTATCCTGAATCGAGTTCGATCTTACTATAGATATATTGCAAACTCTGTTTTATTGATTTTTAGATGTCACGTTTCAACATGTCTGGCTTACGGAGAAATATACAGGATACCAAAGAAGTTATTTGTTTAACCCGTCGCCGCATAACCCTTCGCCACAAGACAGAATTTGTTTCTGAGGGGCTGCCTTAGAGCAGGGTTTCTCAAACTGGGCTACGCGTACGCCTAGGTTTTCGCTAGTTGACCATAGGAGGTTCTCTACAACATTTATGTTATGGCGGCTAATTGGCTGTTTAAAGCGTGTAACACGCACTATGGTGAAATGAGACTGAACATGAGCAAAATGCTCCTAAACTCAACTCAATCTGCTGAAAAAAAAGATCAAGCCTATCAATAACATTAATTAATAACTTATTGTTTTCTGCAACTGTATTACTTTTGTAAAATAAAAATCCTTAATTTTTGAAAATATAAAAAACCAGTTTTTGAGCGAGTTTTTCATTGAATGGAAAACTTTAAAGAAGTAAGTTTGAGAAACCCTGGCTTGGAGGAACAAGCCCTTTGTGCCAGCCAGACGACGGAAAAGGAGGTGACTGAACTCTAATAGTCCCTTCCCTGCGTTCAATGGCTGTCATTTTTTCAACACTCTTTAAACTCAGAATAAAATATTCCTGTCTTTTTCATATTTTAAAAATATACTCTTGATTCTAAATCCTACAGTTCCTTGCTATTCGAACTTTCATTCATGTTTTATTGCATACAGTGTTTCAATAATAAAAGAAAGTAATTGTGAGGTGTAATTTTTATTTATTTACGGCAACTATTCTTTTCGATAGCGAATCGAATTAAGATGCACTTGGTACAACAGATCTAGTGTTAGCTACGTAAGGTGGGTTAATTTTTAAATTGTGAAATGATCTGTATCAGACAAGGCTTGTGGCACCAATTCAAATAACAGAGAAATGAATCTGGAGCAAAACGGTGCTCAGTCCCTTGTTTTAACTTTAGTCAGAGCAAATAACAACTTCGAATTCAAATTGTTGTGGTGCGCTTTCTCGTTCCCGAGAAGCCGTAATGCCATACATACGCAAGACTTAGCGACTTGTTAAGAACTAACAGAGCGCACGAGTTGCAGACATTAGTTTTGTTCTTAAGTCTGCTATCTCTGTGAATTCCTGAGAGCGTGGCTATGGTCCCATGCTTCACAGCGTTATGCCTTGTTTTACAACTGAGGTACTTATCGCGAAGTAAATTAATACCAGTTTTTATTTATCGGTGCTTTAATGTATCGTGTCTATTGCTTTCATCATGTCAAAAAATTGTAGGAAATGGAAAATATAATTATATCATGGACCTTAATTTGTAAAAGTAGTAAGACTAATTTGTAATTTTTTTTGAGAGATGTCAAGTAACACTTCTTTTACGTTTCCTATTTTGGGACCTTTAGTCTGTTGCTCGATCATCCTACTGACTTCTTTTACTTATCAATTATAATCTTCCTGCTTTTCTTGATTATCTCTCATTGGTCATTCGGTTTACGCGCTCTGACTATTTCACATTAATTTTTAAAATTTTTGCTTTATGCTAAATATTCCCTAGGCTTTTCTAATGTAAATATTATTTTATTTGTTGATTATATCTGCAGCATGTATTCTATTTCATTGGAATTTGTTTATAACACATAAGTCGCTCACGTACTGCGATGCTGGAACTACTATTGTCTCATAAATGTTCAATCTACTGTGCTTTCTTTATTTATTTTGGATTAATCTATTTATTGTTAAACGCCTGTGTTCAGAAAATTCTACAACCTTTCCTCAATATCTTTATCATGGTGGTATTTAACTCAGAACTACTATATAATTTCGTAAGGTCACTCATTCACTCACCTCGATAACTATTGGCTGGAGAACGATGTCACGTATTAGCCTTCGCTCGCATATTAACAGCCACTAGAGATATCATTGGAAGAAATTCGAGACTGTGTCAACAGTTTAATAGCTACGCAACTGCTACCACATTGTCAAAATACACTCATTAAGTTTGATTTTAACAGCAGTTCATAGTTAAAAAGCCATATCGATAAACTTTACTGTTAAAAAAACATGGAACTACTTTCCAGTAAGATGTCGACTTTATGAACAAAGTTTATACACGTGTAAGCTTTAAATGAATGCTAAGCTTACCTTTTTATATAGATTTAAAACATCGAGGATATGACTATATAATGTGATGTGAAACTTATTAATTCACTTGATTTTTTCCTTTAGCTGCAGCATTTAGTATTTAAAAAACGTAATTAAAATATTTTCTTCCTCTTCTTATTTCAAGAAAAAACAGCACTTACTTTGTTTAACTAATTTAAAACACAACAAACAGCTTTTTATTTACTAAACGTAAATCAATTACGATATTCTTTCCGTTAATGAACAGCAAACAGAGATATTAGAATGTGCAGTGTTTAATACCTAAGCAACTGCTATGAAATTAATTGCCATAATACATTCATTAATTTTACTTTTTGTAGCATTTCATAAGTAACGGTAGACTTTTAAAAAAACGTTGGACTACTTTTCAGTAATATGTCGACTTGAAGGAACTTAAATTACTCATGGTCTCTGCTATAACAGCGAACGTGTTAGCTATTAAATGAGCATTAAGCTTACCTTCTTATATACATTTAAATCATCCACGATATGACAATATGTACATATACCGAGCGTGGTGGGTGAGCGGTTAACGCTAAGGCCTCGAATTCGGGAGGACGCCGGTTCGAATCCCCGTCCGGGCATCCAGATTTGGGTTTTCCATGGTTTCCCCAAATCACTCCAGGAGAATTCCGGGATGCTTCCTTCAAAAAGGCCATGGCCGTATTTCTTTCCTTTCCTTGTTCCAATCCCATCCCGCCTCTAATGACCTCGACGTCGACGAGGCGTAAAGCCATAAGTAAAAAAAAATATATATATACGCGATGTGAAACTCATTAATTTCAGTTCATTTTTTAGTTTCTTAGCTACAGAATTGTGTATTTACAAGAAATAAATATAATATTTCCTTATTTCAAGAAAATACAGGACATACTTTATTTAACCAATTTAAAACCTAAAAAGCAGCATTTCATTTATTTATCCTAATTTAACAGCAATATTCTTGCCATTGGAATAATTATTCGTATTATTTCATTCAAAACAAATATTGAAAAACCTTATGGCTGAGAAAACGTGGAACTTCTTTTCAGTAATATGTTGACTTTAAGAAACTTAAATTACTCATGGTCTAGGTTATTTAAAATGGAAAACAGACTTCATGTATGTGACCTAAACAAGTATTCTGGCAATTAATTTCTCCGGCGTTGCTTAGCTATTAAATAACACTCATAACCTGAGATCTGTAGTAAAATCTGTGGCCAGAGTTTACATTACGCTATAATTGTTCTTTCTTCGTGTACACTATACGTCGGTTATTAATTTATTTCGGTTATTAATTTATTTAATGATGACTTCAGACTTCAGATATGCCACCTAAACAACCAACTATATCTCTCGAGGAATCTGGTATAAAAATGACCAAGAAAGCGAAATACAACATGCAACATGCAACCAAACATACTACTGAAGAACAACGAAAACAGAAAGCACAGTATGACAAGCGACGTAGAGTAAATGTCACTGAAGAACAATATCTGCAAAAGGTGCAATATGACAAGTTATGTTAGTGAACAACAACGTCAGCGGAAAGCAGAATACGATAAGCATAGTTGAGCAAGTCTTGCTGAAAAACGTTTTCAGCAGGAAAATATACTGCAAGGACAAAACCAAAGGTATGTAGGAAGAATAGCCATAAATGATGAAAAACAAATTCCAGAGTCAAAATGTGGTAGTTTAATCGAGAAATGTCAATTTTGTGGTTCAAAGAATTTTCCTAAAGAGAAACCTGCTGATGGCAAATTCACTCTCTATTGTCACAAAGGAAAAGTAGTTTTGCCTGTCAGTCGCTCATGTGATCTCATTAATTGATTACTGACGAACCACCATGAACATTCAAAAACTTTAAAAAATTGTAAGATCTTTTAATAGCGCCCTTGCTTTTGCATCAGTGTAACATAGCAGCTCCTCCAGGCTATGGACCTTATTGCTTCCGAATACATAGAGCTGGTACACTACATCCAAATTCTGGAGACATTAGAAAATATGCTCAATTATATATTCTGGATCCCAATGAATCTACCGAGCAGAGAACGGCTTCATTGGAAAATGCTTCATGCCACATATCTTTAATGAAGGAACTCGGAGAATTTAAGAGATTGAACAGCGTTTACGCGGAAGCCCACAAAATGATGCATGAAGTAGAAAAGGAGGCGATTGCTGAAGTACAGATTAAAGCAGTGAAGCCTCATAAAATCACAATGGCAATCCGACAAGACCGACTCTCCGATGTAAGGCGCTACAACGCTCCTAGAGTTTCTGAAGTGGCAATAGTAATACAGAATGCTGATGAAGAACCTCCGCTTGAGAGGGATTTGCTTATTCACCTAAAGCCAAATATTCGAAAAACAAAGAGAATCAGTATTCTGCATTTTAATTTGGATCCTATGGTTTACCCTGTACTCTTTCTATATGGTGATCAAAGTTGGGTTTCAAATCTTCCGCTTGAGGGTGAAAGAGTACGCACACGTCTTACACAAACGCAATACTATCGCTACCGATTTGCAATTAGACAAGAATTTAACCCATTTTTGAGTGCTGGCAAATTGACATAACAGTATATGGTCGTCGCCTATATTAAAACGGAGGGTAATCGACTAAACTATATAAAAACACACCAATCCAATCCTCGCGTCGAATTATACCAGAATTTGACTGATCACATTGGTCCAATGGTTGACCGTGAAGGATTGGTTCCTGGCGTCCCAGTAATTCCTCCAACATCTTTTATAGGAAGTCCGAGGAATATGCACCAAAATTATCAAGATGCAATGGTAGTTGTAAGAGAGTGTGGTAAGCCTGATTTATTTATCACCATGACATGTAATCCTAATTGGAAGGAGATTCAGAGAAACGTTGCCGACTATCAAAAGGTGGAATATAGATCAGATTTAATGGCACGCGTTTTCAATTTAAAACTCAAAGAACTGTTACATGATGTTATGAAAAATCACGTTTTATGGGTACCTACTGCCAAAATTCATGTGATGTGACTTAACTTCCACAGGATAAAAATTTTCTGCAAGGTTGGTAATGCATAATGTATTCACTTTGATTGTAGTTAACTAATCACCGCTGTAGTGAGGGTGTTAAGTAACATGTTATCGTATAGTAACACTCTGGCCGCATCTGTCCGTACAAATCTGTCTACGTATATAACACCATTCACATTAAATAGACAAAGTGAATTTTTGTAGTCAAATAAAACTTTGTATTTCAGCCAGTTCCAGTCAAGAGACCTCGACGTTTGAAACAGCTATACGAAAGCGCGATCGTCTTTGTCCATGTTTAATACGTCTATTATTAAAACTCTGAGTTCTTCAGGCCCAAAACATTTTATTCATTTCAACAGTGAAACACAGGTCAAGTCAGGGCCGGCGTTAGGGAGGGGTAAGCGGGTCAAAAGTACCCGGCCCGCCGGCTGATGGGGGGCCCCATCACCGACTGTAGGGGCCCTCAGGCCATTAAGCCAAGAATCCGCCCATTGTCGGCCGGCCAGTTTGTAGAGCTAAAAAAAAAAGGTAACCCATTTTATCCCGGGCCCGAAATTCCTAGCGCCGGCCCTGGGTCAAGTTAGTATTTGGTCAGATCAAGTAAACCTATTACAATCTTTGACCCTAAAAACTGGAACTATTCCAGATCCGTGTCGAAACGCAAAATACGGTCAAAGGCTTACACTAGAATCGAATAAAGTCAATTATTTTTCATAATTTAAATTGGCAAACTTAATTGATAACTAACTTTCTATGTTCATGGCTTATTAGGAAGTTAAATTTAATTTAATTGCGATGGAGCGCACGTTCCGGTTACAATTTGCCTTTTCCTTTTACTCCACGTACTTCTGCTCTCTACAAATTTCAACTTTAAATTCCTTCAACGTTTTTGATAATAGTAATTTATACCAATCCCTGACACCCTTACCTAAGAAAGAAACTCTTCCTACACCCTTGTGCCTTAAATAGAATGCCAACTTGTAGTCATGGTCATCTTTTCCCTTCCAAACAATAATCCTAATTCTTACACCAATATCTTTCCAAGCCTCATCACCAATATTCGCAGTGTACAATCCCAAGACTCACTTTTTAGGAGTTTCACTAAGGACGGTAGAGTAGTGATACACGAAGCATGGCCTACACTTAAACAGAAGGGGCAAGCGGGTATTTTCCGAGTTGTAAGGGAGTCCACTTCCAGCGATGACGAGGTCACGACTGTGACTTTTTTTAGATTATGGGTTGCTTGTGAGGAGATAAAGATTGATCAAATGGATGCTGATTGTATATACACGACGGGAAAAATAAAATAAAAAAAATGCTAAAAAATAGGTGAAATTGCTGAAACAATTACTGACGAAAACAGAACTGGAAAGGAGAAAGTTAATGCTGAAAATATCACAAAGCCGGTAATAAAAGTGTTACTGGCGAACTATAGAAGTATAATGAACAAAGTAACATAATTTGAAAACTTAACAGAGATACACGAACCACAAGTAATTATAGGGGTAGAGTCTTGGTTAAAAGAAGTACTAGACACAAGTTATTCCTGATGGTTCCAGCGATAAAGCGTTAATTGGTGGATGGGTTTTCATACTGGTTAGCAAAGACTACTAAATTTCACTGTTTTTTATACAACACGACCGTGAGTTACTTGGAGAATATTTCTGGGGGTAAAGAAAAAGAAAAATTCAGGGTGTCTGCTACTTACTGTAGCGGAGTGATGAAGATAGGAGTCTTGGGGAGAAACTAAATTTATAAGTTCAAAAGTGAGAGTAGAATGGTCAGTATTGAAGGGGATTCAAGTTTACTAGGTTTCAACTGGATAGGAAATAAGATTAATAACACAAGGGAACAGAAATTTGCAAATACCATAATAATGGAATGAGGCTTTATACAAGTGGTACACCAGAACCGAGTGGTACGAAACATGATGGATATCTTCCTAATAAAGCAGGATGATAATCTTCTTGGGTGTAAAGAACCTGATTGTGGATATTAGAGGGTTCAGTAAACCAATGTCTAAAATTGAAGGAGGAAATAGGTATGGTTATAAAAATGCACAGATTTCGAAAACGAAGAGATATTTCAGGGAAAGTTTCAGCAAATGAAAGGATGGCACAATTACAGCGGAATCGAAGTGTGAAGAGCTCAAAGAGATAATAAAAAATGGTGAAGAAATATTAATTCCAAAACAGAAAATGAAGAAAAGTACAGACCATACGGACTGTAATAGGGAGGTGGAACGGTTAAAGAAAACATAACAGAGTTAAGAGAAAGCAAGTCATCATGGATAATTGAAACAACTAAACAAGGAATTAATAATAACAAAGAAGGTGGCTAAAGATGGTTTTGTGAAGTATATTATTTGTGCAGGGGGACTACTGACGGATATATCTACAAATTTCTATTGCTATGTTAGAATACTGAGGGGAAGGTGTTGAGACAATTATAGATAAGGATGGAGAAGAAGTTACTGAGGATTTGAAAAAGGCAGAGGTACAATTAGAAATGAAACAATTTGAAATCATCCTGAGGATATCATGAAGGAACTAAGAAAGCAGAAAAAGCTTTAAAGAGCCGGTGTACAAAATATTATTACGGATGAGTTAAAGATAGCAAGAAGTGACATGATACTTCATCTTGAAATGTTATTTAAATTGAGTCTGGATATTTGCTTCTTACCAGAACACTGAAATTTGCAATAGTAGTACTAGTCCATAGAGGAGGAGGGCTAATAGAGTCGAAAATTAAAGGCCAATCAGTTTGACATCAGTGGTAGGTAAATTAATGGATAGATTGATATGCAACCAAACCAGAGGTATATGTGATAAAAGTAAGTGGTTTTCACATGGCTTTAGGCAAGGTTAAAGATAAATGCAAATGCTTATTAGACACACAGATACAAGAACTAAAGGTTCATTATAATTATAAGATGGGAAAAGAATTGCTTGTTGAAGACTTTAAATGTAAATTTCTGGGCATAACGTTTCATAACAAACTCAACTGGGCAGGGTGCATTGGACAGGTTGTAAGAAAAGTTTTCAAAATCCTTCACTTGTTGGAGAGAGTGATGAAGTGAGAGGCGGGATGGGATTGGGGACAAGGTACGGGAAAGAATTCGGCCATGGCCTTTTGAAGGAAGCATCCCAGCATTCGCCTGGAGTGATTTGTGGAAACCATGGAAAACCCAAATCTGGATGCCCGGACGGGGATTCGAACCCGCGTCCTCCCGAATGCGAGGTCAGAACGTTAACCGTCCACTCACCACGCTCGGTATTGCTTGAAGATGGTGGTGTAGTATGTGACCCACTTTTTGGGTATCAAATACAGGAACAGGAAGGAGTGCAAAGAAGAACTGCTAGATTTACCGCAGAACACAATCAGTAACACACATGATAAAGGAGCTGGAATGAGGTTCACTGGAAGATACGAGGAGGGTGAAGAGAGTTACGGGAGTAAACGAGGCATAATTAGTGATGAGGCTTGAAAAGATGTTGATGTAAGAATTAGGAGTAGTTTAGAGAAGGGATAAAATGATCGTGACCAGAATCTGGTCCTAGAATTCAGGCACGAGGGGTCTGAAGATTTTCTTTCGTAGGTAAGGTGGTCAGGGATTGAAATAAGTTACCGGATAAATGATGAATAATTTACTAGATACGCTGAAATAATTTAAAGTTGAAATTTGTAGAGGGCAAAAGTAGGCGTGTCTACAGGAAAGGGGAAAAATGGGTGTGTAGGGCAAGTGCCACCGGAGCGTGTGCTCCATTGCAAATAAATTAAATTAAATATACATCACTGATTAATCTTAACATGTTTTATTCACTAATTGATATTTAATTCAGCTTTGTTTACGCCTCTTATGTCGCGTGTGGAACGCTGTTATTGTCCGTTTCTACATACCGCAGAGATATGTATGTTTCTGATTATGTCAGATATAACGAGTATAAAATCTGTCGACGAATTTAATAAAATAGCTTATATACCAATAATTAACATTCTAGGCATTATCAATAAATAGAGTAACTTACACATTGAATTACTCTGCCATTCACTGAATAGAAATGTTGTTTCTCTTATGTGAACCACTTGCGACTCATAGTAAGATGGTTTTACCCAAAGAATTGGGAGTAGTGTCTGGACAGAGGAAGAAGCTGTCAACTTATTTTATTTCTGACTTGGCGCAAGTGTCGTAACCATGGAGCACTGAAAGTTATTCTTTGAAATAGTAGCCTTAGCGAGATTGTCTAAGTTCCACAATTATCTGCCGGAAGTAATGACTTTTCATCGACGAACAGTAATAGCTTATTTAGAAAAGAAGGGTCCATGAAACAGTTGTGTTATATCTCTCTCTTAAAAATCGATAGGGCAATGCTAAAAATCCTTCTGGAAGCAAGTTTGACCCCAGAAATTTACTTCAAATTGTAAATGTCATTTTGAAGACCATTACTATTTGGGGAATTATTGGAATATTCGGTCGTCTAGCTATTGGTAATCGGTGATCATTGACAATGCTGAGCGCGGTCGAGCACTGACCAGCCAGGTATCTGCACACTTGCAGTCAGCACCTCAGGGTGCAGTCCCCTTCATAACTGTAGGTCAGCCGAGGCTGCCTGGGCAGTACGAGCGATCAAAGAGTTATCTCCAGTGTCGGCAGTCGTCGAGTGTAGTCGAGCGCACTTCGATAGCCACCTGTTAGGAGCCTGCCACTCTCCCATGCACCTCGCATCCGAGGCGACCATCTGCCTAACAATTAACTATTACAGTTTGCACTAAGAGATTCATTAACTACCGTATGAGGGTTTAGATAAATTGTTGACAGTTGGAATCCACTTTGCGGCACGTTATTAACTGTATTATTTAGTCTTCGAGGCCATAAACTGTTCCATTGTCTTCCTTCCAATAAATGCCTTCCTTCATTTAGTAAGAACATAGATCAGTTTCTGACCTTCGGTATGTGGCTGTCAATCCACAGTGGTGTCAAGCATTAGGCCAAACAGCCCAACGGTAAGGTGTGTGGAGCTGCCAGAAGAACAGAAGAGACGCTTCGAGTAGAACTGCAATTCCCTAAGGTTAGTTCGTCAGCACACCTATCACACACGCCCACTAGCCTTGGCAAATCAGCCCCCGACAAAATTCATAAAATTTCTTGCGAACATTTTCCTTATATTTTGAGCCGGATCTCAAATTTATTTTTGGCGGTACCACCTCTGAAGACTGTTTACGACAAAAAATCAAAAAAAAATCATAAATCATTAAAACAGGATAATTATTTGAATAAATAAATTAAACAATATTAGATGTAAGGGGCGTTAATGTGCATGGAACTGTTGAGCCGCTAGCTACCTCGATAGAACGCGTTGGCTCGTAATTTAGAGGAAGGATTCTCTTCCAAATAATTTTTTGTTTGCCGAGGTGAAACAAAATATACCATTTACAACATTAGTTTGTCATTTGCAGCCATCGAAACCTCGCCACTATGTCGCCTAGTCATACTGCACATGAGGGTTATGCTAAACTGCCTTCAACCTAAAAGTCCGGAATAAGATCTAGAGAGACTGGAATCAATGTGAGCAGATACCAGGAGAAATCGTATTGGAGTAAGAAGATATCAACAAAGCTCCAGATGGTGGTTCAATGGTAAAAAATAATGCATTCGAATTGCTGTAGGAATCTCTGTAGTTCGAATTCAACATGAAGCTGTAGGACTCTTTTTAACGGTAGGAAAGAACCAAATCAATAGTAAATTGAAACAATGTCGCTTGAGTATCCTAATTACTACACGGAATCTGTAACACTATCACAACCCCATATCATTTTTGTTATTAATTTTACTGTTATTATTATTATTATTGATGAAGCATTACTTTATTTGATAAATATAGGTATCTTGAATAATTGTATACCCTATTAATGTTTGTAACCTGAATTGTATTATGTTCGGGTTTCCGCAGATAGTAATAGGTATCAGGGTAGCATAATATAGTTTATTACCTTAAGGATTAGTATTGTGGTGTACCACGTGTGGCATTACTTTCACCTATTATTTTTGCGATCTTAGATTTTCGCATGTCATTGCTTTTCAACATTGCCAGCGCGCCATGGAAGGGTACTTCCAAAATTAGTTAAAATTAATCCACATCACAAATCCATTTTTTTTATGATAGGTATTAGAATCATCCACAAAAGATAAAATTGTATATAAAAGGGGAGTCAAACATCTAAATGATACAAAGAAAACATTACTTAAAAGAAACAACGATGTTGCAGATCAATTACAAATTTTAGCTAGCTCAGTTAGTAATCAGAAAGTATACGAATTCTTATCTCTGTGGCGTGAACCACGGGTTTATGTTTAAGAATTCTAAACCCACCACACTGAAACATGTCTGATTCAGTTTGTATTTGCAAAGGAAAATTTCTCTGTATTTACCATATGATGTTAAGTCTTTGACGGGGAGTTCAAAATCATCTGTACTTTCTCTTTCTTCCACACTGACACACACGATGCACTGCAAACCAAATTATATAAAATGTTACTTGTGATAAAATATTTGATGCGGTAGGATGACAATTTTCACCTGTGGCCAAACCGGAGGTCCTACGCCGAGTGAGTTTTTAAAGTGCCGTTGTTCATCACGTCAACTTCAGCAACCCATGTTTAACACAGATTTACCAAACCGGACGAGTAGGGCGGACAATCCCTCCGTTTTCCATGAAAATATATATAACAAACTGTCTTAGTTTATAATTATCGAAAGTACACATTTAGATTGGCTACACCCCTCTGTCTCTCACACACACTCGCGCACATGTTCACCTTAGCTCGGGTCGGCTGTCCATCCAGCTGCTCGGCTGGTTGTCTTTAATGTGGGACCGTTACCTCTTTCTCCCAAGCGCACACCTGCCCCCCCATGCCACAAAGCGATGCAGTCTTGAACATTTCATAGATATTGCCGCTCGTGCCAGAGTCTAGAAGACTGGCGAAATAAAATTGTCCATGTGGGTCTCTTAGTTAACGTTTTTATTAATAAACTAGCTGACCCGGTCACGCGTTGCTGTGACTCAGTAGTCATAGTACGTTGGATCACATTTCTTCAGTTTCATGCATGGGAAAACTAAAAATATGTCAGATAGCTTCGTTGCTGCTGATGTATCATATTATTTCGTCATTTTTATTTACATTTTTTACTTCAAATACGGCCAAATCACTGCCTTTATTAACGTATTTGCAAATGTACTTAATGGATTTTACAGAACTACTAAACTCGACATTAATATGAGCCTTATACGTTTTTGAAAGCAATGGTGAGTATGGTACCACCCACTGAGTATCAATTTCAACTTGGTTTCTAGAATTTGACATTCGCATCGTAAATGTGTGGCCACCATTCTCAGCGTTTCTGCGGCGATACAACGGATAACCGTCTATATCCATAATAGTATCATTCGTATGTTCCTTTGGGAAACGCTTCTTACATCTTCCATGCATGGCAATGTCATGTTAAATGCACCGCATGGCCCGTGGATCATGTGAGCTGGTAACAATATCAAACAATTCTAGATCAATTACCGGATCCGGAATTTCGGCTGAAATTATTTGACCAATTTCTTCTGAACGGATTTTAACTTCAAGCTAAATCAAAATGTCAGAATGAGGCAAACCTCGCTTTTGCCACTCAATCAAATCCAGATAGCAACGTGTGTTACCGAAAACCGAATATTTTACGATTAAATCAATCAATTATTTTAATTTTTGTTTGAACACACGTGCAGTGATATCATGACGATGCATTGATTGTTGGCCTGGTAATAGCAAAGTTTGTATATCCTCCCAATTCGGATTACATATAAATGTAATAAAAAAATCTGGACGACCATAATGACGTACGTAAGTCATCGCATCTTGTATATATTCCTGCATGTTCCATGGACTTCCGATGTAGCTTGAAGGTAAAATAAATGCATTACCGATATCATTGGCATTTAAAGATTCATCTATATTGCCGATTATAGAATCTCGTAAGTGGATGTATTCCTCCGATCGTAATTTAGCCTTGTTGTATCGAATAAATCGCAAACGTTCGTTTTCAATCTCAGCGTACATATCCACGGCGTATTGATGGTACAGTTGAAGATATCGAAGGATATAGTTCTCCTGATTTCGTCTGATCATCAACCGGTGGGCGTAGTACTTCATTGAAGTCACTTTTTTACTTGTTTCATTACCTGAAAAAATAAGAAATTAAATAGGGAAAAAAATTAGAAGAATAAGAAATTAATGTAGTGGGCCCGCGATAATCCGGCCTCTGTTCGGAATGCCGCGGGTCTACTGTATTAATAAAATAAGGAATTAAATAGTTGAATATTAAATTTACCAGTAACTGGATCACACTGTTTGATGTTGATTGTGATATTCATCCTGCCCTTGCCAGAATATCAGTGGATACTGGAGTGCGTCATACGAACGGTGTAGATCCGAAATTATACTAACAGTGCTATCTCGTCGTGTGATTTTAATGGCTCTATTGTCAACTGGATCACCAACTATAATAACTGCAACTTCATGCTACAGTTGCCGCGTTGAACCTGCCAGCGTGTTCTCCTGATGGTAATTTGTCAGCTTTGATGACAATTTGATAGTTGTCATTTTTTAATTGTGGCGACACTCTTTTAAACAATTGAATAAAGTTAATTATTATTTTCCAAAAAAAATTCCAACAATACCACAATTGCTCTCTCTTCTGATTGTTCGATGAAATTATACTGGCACCGAGTTGTCACGCGTTCCTCACAACTTCCCATAAAATAGATTTGGAGAAACTTCGGGACATCATTAGGCATCGGCGACTCAATCTTATGGTACACCTGGCTTTGTATTTTGAATGTATTTTCAAAATGACGTCCAGTCAGATGTGAGATCGCAAATTTTTGTTGCTCCTAAAGACGTCATCTGGAAGCAGGAATTGAATTTGCGTGTCTTGCGCAGAAACAATTTCGAATCGTTTGATTCGCCAGCAAGAAGTGATTGCAAAAGGTTCTGGGGGAGTGGAAGTGATAGTAATACAACTTTTCCTGATGCACAACACATGCCTGCTGCTTCATTGCGGAATTTCAACGCCTGACTGTATTGGCATAATATGTCCGTTGAACCGATTGCAATTTTAGAATGTGCAGAGTAATCAATGTCTGGTGCATATTCGAAGGCAAGACGAACAAATGATACACGTGTTAATGCACGGCTGATTTACTGTCTCTCTCGTTCTCTTTCTCTAAATGTAGCTATGTGCTGTTCTCGTGCCGCTCTTGTTCTCGATATATTCTGTCACAGACGTTCATCATGCTGTTCTTGAGATTCTTGCATACGACGCTCAGCTGTCCTGATTCTTTGAACTTCCTTACTTGCCGCGATTAGTGTTGCTGATTGATGAGCTCTCTCGTCGTGCGTCTTGCCTCTCTGCTACACGCATTGTCGAGGTTAGATTCTTTGGCGACATTTCACTGAAAAATATTTGAATTACAGCAAAAAGCATCTGTCTGAAAGCCTTAAAATAAGACACTATAATACAGTGGGTCCATTGAAAAATACAGTAAAATGGAAGTTAAGAACTAATGAGGAAATATAAAATAACATTGAAAAAAATAACAGAAAAAGAAGAATGATATATTTTTGATACATTTATAGCAGGAATGACACCAGGCTTTCAAGAGGTTTAGAAAGATTTGAAACGAAATAATACCAGTGAATTGTATGGAAAGAAAAATTTTTCGATAGCCGACTTTGAATATGGCAGGATTCAAAGGTAGAGAGGAGTCCAATAATGAAGGAGTACTGGGGAGGAAGAAAGAAAAAACAACAGGAGAGGAATTGAAATTGACACGTGGTCTCTAGCTGACCATAACAAAAAGAAGAAGAAAAATGATAAGCTAGCGAGAAATGCTTACACGATTCGAATTTATCGTAACGTTTTCTTCAATGTAATATTCATGTGTGTAATTACTTTGTCGTTAGGTATAAAAACACACAAACGATGAACAACAATACAGCATAATTATAACACAATACACAGCACAATTGAAATTGAAGAAACTCACACATATGGCGTGGAATAGACCGTAGCATAAATAAATCGAAAATACAACGCCATCTACTGGATTGTTCGATAAATTAACTCTCCGCCATCTGTTAGGAATAAACTGTATCATAAATAAATTGAAACAGAACGTGATCTACTGGATGATTACCCAACTTAGCTAACCAAGTATTGTATAGATAAGTTAACACATCGCCATCTGTAGAACTTATGGAACTATAATAATAATTGCGTGTGGTCGTAATGACCCGGTGACATGGTTTCTACTGTCTGGACATTCTGCCCCCTTCATAGCCACCTTTACCTAGCCCGCCTATCCTGCCTGGTATAGGGGACCTACATTTTAACGTCGAATCCGAACCACAGTACCGTCCTGGCGTATTTCACCTCATACAGCATGCTGCGCCGGGGGTTAATGCCGGGTTAAGTGTCTATAAAAATCCTCGCCGAGACAGGGACTCGAACCTGGGGACCTTTCCGTCTCCAGTCAAACGCTCTAACCACTTAGCCAGCAGACCGCTTATCCTTGGTGGCTTCCAAATAATTACAAACCATTGTCCTATGGACAAACATTTAATGAACATTTATTTCGCAAATAATAAATATTGAGGGCTATAATCCAGATAAAAACTATCCTATCTTTTAAGTTGGACTAAATTACACACATTAAGCCAAATTTCATCTAAATCGGTTATGTAGTTTCGGAGTTCATCCCGGACGAACATCGTGACACGAGATTTTTATATATATAAAGATATGAAGCGTCCCGAAAGTGGACCCCGCTGTTCGTTTTTTCGAAGTTGCTGCAGCACGCTTCGTTACACCCATTCGCATCACTGTACAACCGAGTCACTACATGGTGTCACTAATGTGGTGGACCAGATACTATTTTTTGCGCTATGTCACCAGTGAGAGGAGACCTATATTGGGGTAGGAAACCTACTGTCATGTAAGCGGTAGAATGCGTCAATAATACTCCAGCTGTTTATGTACAAGTATTTACATTTATTCAGTAACCTACAGAAAAACCAGTTATTAACTCGCTATGAAGACCATACTCTCATTTCTAACCTTGTCAGTCTCGACTTGCGACTAATTTCAGAGTCTAGTATACCTCTCTGAGTCTCCTATTAGCTATACCATCCCCAGATAGCAATCGCCGTGTAAGCAGGTTTATTCGCACCTGTCTTTGTTGTAGCGCTATTATGTGTTGTCCGTCGAGGCTGCTGCCCGTGGCCGCCGGCGCCTCCGCTCTCCGCTCGACGACCTGTTCGATCTGTTCGGCAGCCAAATTCGACCTCTGCTCTGTCGCTGCACCTCAGTTTTGTACATCGTCCCCACTAACCTTTTTTCTGGAGGGGATAACGACTGTCCAATCCCTTGACTCCTTGATGCTGTCATTTGACCTGATTACGTCGTTGCTCACTTGAAATTCCTGACTGGATTGACCCACTATTCAGTTCATCGCCCCCGCGAGTTTGCACAATTTACTATATCTGACGTAGCTCTCTATAATTCTCTGTAAAAATCCCTATAACTCTGAACAGGTCCCTATAGAAACATGATCTAGTACACTCCAAATCATGTGCAACTCTGTTACAACTAAATACGAAGCGTTTCGGACAGAGGACCGCTTCAGTATTGTAGATGTTTTGGCTCGCGAGAGCTTAGCGAGAGCAATAATGTTGGTCGGGCTCTGGTACAGGAAACATGGCAGAGCGCGATATATGTGGAGAGTGCCGACTGTGCACATTGTATGGGTGCGAGTAGTTTCGATGTGGGGTGTAAGGGTTTGGGAGAGACTATACTAGTCTTTTCCAACCAAATGTCAACCTCTCCTTCACGTGGTGCACCCTGTTTGCACGAACGAGGCTCTGGCGACTGAAAGATTCCCGGTATAAGGAGTCACCCACTGCTTGCCAACGGCCTCCGAAAGGAGGGCGGAAGAGCGGGGAGCGATTCAGGGCACCCTCTTGCCCTTGGGGTTGGAAACGGCCCCTAAAGGTGGATGAATCAGAAATGATCAACGGCATGGGGATGCAGAAGGCAACGAGAAACCACTGCATTAAAGACCCAAAGGGTATCCCGAGGACATGTAATCCTCTCAAATTACATATATCATGATGGCTTCTTCCTGGGTAAAATATTCCGGAGGTAAAATAGTCCCCCAATCGGATCTCCGGGTGGGGACTGCTCAGGGAGGAGTCATCAGAATGGATAGAAACATTCTACGAGTCGGAGCGTGGAATGTTAGAAGTCTGAATAGGGCAGGTAGGTTAGAAAACTTAAAAAGGGAGATGGAACCACTTAAGTTAGATGTTGTTGGGATTAGTGAGATTAAATGGAAGGACGCACAGGATTTCTGGTCTGGGGAACACAGGATAATTAGCACACAAGCTGTCAATGGAGTCACTGGTGTAGGATTTGTAATGAACAAGAAAGTAGGGAAACGGGTGAGTTATTATGAACAATTTAGTGACAGGATTATTTTGATGAGGTTAGAAACTAAGCCCGTCCCAACCACATTAGTACAAGTATATATGCCAACGTCACAGGAAGATGACGAAGAAATAGAAAAAATATACGCTGAAATTGAAGAATTAATCCAATATGTGAAAGGGGAGGAAAATCTAATAATCATGGGTGATTGGAATGCAATAGTGGGAGAAGGAAAAGAGGGGAATACTGTAGGAAAGTTTTGGTCTAGGAGAAAGAAATGAGCGAAGGAAGCAGGTTGCTAGAATTTTGTGAAAGATATAAGCTAGTAGTGGCGAACACACTGTTTAAGAACCATGCAAGAAGAATATACACCTGGAAACGTCCTGGGGATACAGGCAGATATCAGCTAGATTATATCATGGTCAAACAGAGATTCAGGAATCAAGTTCTAGACTGTAAAGCGTACCCAGGAGCAGACATAGACTCGGACCATAATTTGATAGTAATGAAGTGCAGGCTGAAATTCAAGCGAATAAGGAAGCAGTATAAGCAGAACAGACTGGAAGTGAATAAACTGAAACAATCTAGCACAAGAGAAAAATTTGCAGAAATGGTAGACTTAGGTCTAAGAATTAACTGTGAAAGGAGCTCAACCGAGGACGAATGGAATGCATTAAAGACCGAAATAATGAAAGCTGGCAAAGAAACCTTAGGCTTTAGTGAACAATCTGTCCCGAAAACCTTGGATCACAGAAGAAATTTTGCAGCTGATGGATCAGAGAAGAAGGTACAAACATGCTCAGGATGAAGCAGGAAGAGAGCAGTACAGGCAATTTAGAAATCAAATAAATAGGAAATGCAAAATAGCAAAAGAAAAATGGCTACAAGAAAGTAAGGAAATGGTCATAGGAAAGGTAGATGTTGCATATAGAAAGATCAAACAGAATTTTGGAGAAATGAAGAAAAGAGGTATGAACATTAAAACTGCCGATGGGAAACCTCTTTTAAGCTCAGAAGATAGAGCTAACCGATGGAAGGAATACATTGAGAAACTGTATGATGGGGACGACTTGAACAATAGTGTATTGGAAAAGGAAGGCGATGTTGACATTGATGACTTAGGAGATCCTGTTTTGAGGACAGAATTTAATAAAGCTCTGAATGACTTGAAAGCAAATAAGGCAGCTGGAATTGATGAGATCCCTGCAGAACTTCTTAAATCTCTAGGAGAGGAAGGAATCGAAAGATTATTCAAGCTGATATCAAAAAGTTATGAAACAGGAGAAATTCCAACTGATTTTAATAAAAATATTATCTTCACACTTTCAAAGAAAGCACAAGCCGACAAATGTGAGAATTATCGCACCGTTAGTCTAACATCACATGCTTCAAAATTACTGACCAGAATAATATACAGAAGGATGGAAAGGGTAGTAGAAGCGATAGTAGGTGAAGATCAGATTGGGTTTAGGAAAAATCGCGGTACAAGGGAAGCAATTCTGTCTTTAAGATTAATACTTGAAGGGCGGATCAAGAAAAACAAAGATACTTTTATGGCATTTGTTGATTTAGAAAAAGCTTTTGATAATGTTAGGTGGGACAAGATGTTCAAAATTTTAAAGAAGTCAGGTCTAAAGTATCGAGATAGAAGAATACTCTATAAACTATATAAGTATCAAGTGGCTGTAATAAAAGTAGAGAATCACGAGAGACATGCATCAGTTAAAAAGGGCGTGAGACAAGGTTGTAGTCTATCCCCGTTAATATTCAACTTGTATGTAGTAGAAACAATGAAGAAAGTCAAAGAAAAATTTCCATGTGGCATAAGTTTTCAGGGAGAAAAAATCAGTATGCTACGATTTGCTGATGACATTGTCTTGTTAGCAGAGAGGGCTGAGGATATTGAGAAGTTATTGAATGGCATGAACAAAATACTGAAGGAAGATTTTGGACTGAATATAAATCAAAGTAAAACAAAAGTGATGAAATGTAGGAGAAATGACACCAATACTAGCAGATTGAATATAAAAATAGGATCTGATGCAATAGGAGAAGTGAGTGAATTCTGTTACTTGGGAAGCAAAATTACAACCGATGGCCGAAGCAGGAATGATGTTAAAAGCAGAATAGCACTAGCAAAAAGAGCCTTCATGAAAAAGAGAAACCTTTTAGTTTCAAATATTGATCTAGGAATTAGAAAGAACTTCTTAAAACTCTATGTGTGGAGCACAGCACTTTACGGAAGCGAAACATGGACTTTAGGAATACCGGAAAGAAAGAAACTTGAAGCATTTGAAATGTGGTGCTATAGAAGAATGCTGAAAATTAGGTGGACAGACAAAGTAAGAAATGAACGAGTTTTTGAAATGATTGGTGAGAAAAGAAGTTTATGGAAGAAGCTTACAGGAAGAAGAGACAGGCTGGTAGGTCATATTTTGAGACATGCTGGATTGGTTAATTTGTTAGTGGAGGGAACAGTCGAAGGTAAGAACTGTAGAGGTAGACAGAGATTAGAATATATGAAGCAGATAATTGAGGACGTGGGTTGTAAGGGGTATGTAGAAATGAAGAGGTTAGCACAGGATAGGA